>CM064884.1:77393491-77993491 GCA_003313485.2 Penstemon barbatus | reverse complement strand
AAAGGTTTCATCGAAACCACCCAAATCAATATTTTTAAACCGAGACTCGCGAAACTGAGCCAAAACCCATTTAAATAGACCCTAAAATGCTCATTAATCAATATTATAGGAAAATAAAGTGTAGCTTCTTCACAATGAAAAAGGTAAAATGCTAATTATTATATTTCAAAAGGGTACCATTTGGCTATTATTATATCATTTCGGATGTGGCGATAAATTGATTATGAGATCATACTATCACATGGGATTAACTTTGCGAAAAATAAGAAAACATAAATAAAAAAGATTATTAATTAAATTGTTGACGTTAGGTGCTTCTGCCGACCCACCCCAAAAATAAGTAACCCCACCATTAATTCCCATTACCTCACGTGAATCGATTGATTTGATCACTCCTCTCAATGTAATTTTCTTTAGAATAAAGACTTCCGCGTCGTCGTCGTTACATAAATTTTTTTTGTCTTTAGTGAAGTCCTAATCTGATTTATAAATATTTATCGATATTTTTCTGTTATCTAATTATACTCTATTTCATAATATTACTAATATATATAATAAAGAGTTACAAATGATTTGATAACAATGTAAAAAATAAAAAAGTGACATGATAACAAAATATCACTTTCCTAAACTAAAAATAACATCACAAAGTGCCTAATTATTTAGAAAAATGTCAAAGTTGAGTACTCTTCACAAAACAGAAAAGAAAAAAAATATTAAACCAAGCAAATATCCTCCACCCCAAAATCCTAATATTCCTTGCCAAAAACAAAAAATGCTTGGGAAACTAAACCTAAGTGGAGGTATTTAAGTCTTAAAATTGGCTAGATCATGTACAAAGGTAAAATTAGATAGGTAAATCTGATACTAGTTGAAAATTGAAAGATTTTTTTACCCTAAATGCCAAGGTGGAATATTTTATTTGTAAGAGGAGGATCTTTTTTTAATTTTGCCAATCAAGGGAGGTAATGATGACTTGCATGCACTATAAATAATTAAGAATTAAAACAAAAACATAAATTGATATCATGTGGAATTTCCTAAACCCTTGCTTTTATATTAAAATGTTTCCTCTTTTGGGTGAAAAATGGGAAATCACTTTTCTAAACCTTTTTTTATAGTCTAGCCAATAAGATACACATTTAACCAAAATTTTGCCTTCTTCTTTTCCACTCAACTTTCTACCATAGCTATTTTGAGGTATCGAAAATGACTAGTTATGTGCATAAACTAGTGGAGAATAAAAATATGGTTCAACGAATTCTAATTTTTAACACGAGTTTATCCATATTAAATTTAAAAAACACTTCCGGGAGCCCATCGTAGTTTTTCAATATTTAACTTTAAACTTGAAAATCGTGTACGAACCTACTTGCTTTGTTTAATTTGATTTGGATAAATAATTTTTTTTTTAAGATGATCAACTTGATTCACTAACTAAAAATAGCGGAACATATATATAATTATATATGCATTCTACTCTCTTTTTTGCCAAATACTTATTTTGTCCATTTATTTTGCTTATTCCTTTACTTTCTTCATATTGTTTGAGATAAAAATTAAAAATATAATTATTTCATGCGAGGGGTTCCCACTTTACAAAATGAACTATATTTGGGACATATAGCCTACATATTTATTATTTAATTCAACTAAAACATATTACACTTTTTATAGATAAGATCTCAAACTTCATATAAAATCTATCTAAATTTATGTATTTTGGAACATTCCAAAAATGGAATAAGAGTAAGATATTTTGGACATATATAGAAAATATATTTCAAATTAAAATATATTTACACTTAATTAGCAAAAATCTTAAACTCTGTATAAAATATTTTTTTCTACCATAATTTTAAATATTTTTAGATTTTCATCTTAAAAGTAATGATTGAAAATTAGTAATGTCTTACGTGAAATAATATGTTTAGAAAGTAATTTTATTTTATGAAATAATATTTTTTGTTTGGACATTCTTAGAAAGAAATATGAGTTGGCATAAAGATATATATTCAAATCATAATTTTACCCGTTAACTTTCACAATCCGATCATTATAATAACGTCAACTACACATACACAACCACAATTACTGCACAGTGAATAATAATCACTGAAGAAGAAAAGGACAAAGCAAGTCCCGTTTTCGTAATTTCTTCGAAAACGGTGGTCATACTACAGGGACACAGTACTCTCTTTGTACAATCTGTCACCCATAAGTTTACAGGTTGTCATGTACCCTGCCTACTGATCGAAAAGAAACACCCTCTCTTTTTAATTCATTTTTTCCTGCTGACGTGTAGTCCTTGTTCAATTCTCCATACTACCCTTCCTCCAAAAATATAAATACACACCTTCACACAAACAAGCAACTCATCGTTTCATTCTTCCCCTCAACCGTCAAACAAACTAGAGAGAGAAATAATTAAATAAACCAATTAGAAATTAAGGAAGAAAATGGGTATATGCAGTTCTTGCGATTCAACCAATGTAGCTACGGCTAAACTGATTTTAGACGACGGTACCTTACAGGAATTCCCGTACCCCGTTAAGGTTTCTTACGTTTTGCAGAAGAATCCGTCGCGTTTCATATGCAACTCCGATGAAATGGACTTCGACGACGTCGTTTCACCGGTTAGCGATGACGAGGAGCTTCAGCTTGGTCAGCTTTACTTCGCTCTTCCTTTGAGTCGGTTGAAGCAACGGTTGCAGGCGGAGGATATGGCGGCGTTGGCCGTGAAAGCCAGCTCCGCTTTGGCGAAGAGTGGAGTTGATAATTTCCGGAGTATTCTTGTGTTTTCCGATGAGAATGTTACGAAGACGAGAAAGGCGGCGGCGGATGGCGGCAATGTTGGTGGATCTGGGAGGAGGCGGAGGAGGAGTGTCTCGGATGGGGGGCAACGGGGGAAATTCACGGCTAGGTTGATTGCGATCCCTGAGTAGTAAGGGTATTTTTGGGAATTCATTTTGTAAATATAAATATAAATATAGTGTAATGTAAAAGCAATGAGCTGAGTGTAATTACAGAAAGCTACTCTCTGATTATGAAAGATAGATAATTAGTGGGTGATTGAAATCGGCATTCTTCTTATAATTTTCTCTTGTGAATTACAATTTTGTCCCTCACGGGTGTTGATTATACATTTCTTTTTAGCAAAACACTAAACTGCATCCAGTTTAATGATCAGATATCGATTAATTAAAACAGTAAATGGAGTAATCAATAATGTAAATTATGATAATTAATTTTGGTCCAATATGTTTGAAGTGTTTGGAGCTTCCACATTTATGTTTGATCACTAATAAGTTTAAAATTAAATTAAATGGATTACTACGTACTAAGTATTGAGATATCATGTGAAAAGGAAGAGGAAAAGGTACGTATAAATAAAAAAGAGGATAAGATGCCTAGATAAAAGTAAACGGCATGGGTCATTGGTTTGGTTGCTTGCAGTGTACGGTACTTCTGTTTCTGCAGATGGATAGATATTTATTAATGTACACAGACAATGGAAACGATAAACAACAAATTAAAGTTCCAATACGAAACAAAGATTGAAGATTACAAAAATAAGCGCAGCGTCACCAAAAGATTATCATCCATTATTGTCCTCCTTTTTTCTTTTCATTTTATTTTATAGCTGTAGCCTGTAGTGACTGAGATCGGAGCAGGCTTCAGGACCGGTACCTATTAATTAGTTCCTCTTGAGGATTTTGACCCGCATCGGTGCCTGTTTGCCGGCGGCATGTACTCAATTGGGGCGCTGGTTCTCTTCTTTTTCATTTTTTTCCCTGGAGGAAAATTAGAGAATTTTAAAATTAAATGAATAGATATTAATCAAATTTAATCAGCGTACTTTTAAAATTTACCATATAGATTGGGTTAAGTTCACTTACGTGACTTAGGTCTAACTCAACCTCAAAATTCAGTAGCTTATAAACTGGACTAAACTATGATTTTCAACCAATCACTACAAAAATTTTAAATTTTAGTGACAAAATAGTATATGACAAAGTGATGAGAAATTAAATATTGTCACTAAGATGATGTATATAGACATACTAGTAACAAAAAATGTAAAAATATTGTCACTATTGACATTTAGTGACACCTCAAAAGTGACAACTAAAAAGTTGTCACTAAATTATAGTGACACTAAGTTGTCACTGAAAGGGTATCACTAATTGTCAATAGTGACAACTTAAGTTCCATAAACTTGTCACTAATAATCATTAGTGACAACTTAAAAATATATTTTGTCACTATTATTATTGTGACAAAATTAATAATTTTGTCACTAAATATATGCAAAAAGTGATAGTTTCAACAATGTCACTAAAATTCATTTTTCTTGTAATGAATGTAGGACATTTACTCTCAATACATGCACACACCAAGATCAAAAAAAAAAAAAAAAAAAAAAAAAATGATTCGGAATAGATTTTTAACCAAAACAAAGAACGTAATTTGAATATTTATGTCATGTAGAATTTTAATCCCTATTTAGACTCATAAACTAAGCATGTATGACAAGATGTTGAGGATGGCGATAGGTTGTCAAAACAACTGGATTTAAATGGTATTTTCAAATGCTTCAATTTTTACTTGAATTAGAGATTTTTGAAAAATAACTTTATTGCAAATTAAAAGAAAAAACTTGTAGTATAAGTGGATAGTGATTGCAGATTAAGAGGAAAAATCCACCAAAAGCTAAAAGCTTCCTCCCAAATGCTTTTGCTTTTCCATCCTTTTAAGCTGATTTCTAAAAAAGTTGATTCATAAGTTAATTCTTCAAACACCACTATAAGCACTTTTGGAGTAAGAAAACAGAAAATTGATTATTTTAAGCTATTGAAAACACCATCTTAATCTGCATTAGACACCGCGCAATTTGATTTATTAGGATTAATTTTAGTTGATTACAGATCTGATTATCTATTCGATCTCCTATGAGAGCGAAGGAATTTTAAAATAGATAGTATATACAACAATAATAGAAAATTGATATGTACATACATAATGTTTAAATTTAATAGACAGTAACATCAATTTAATGAGACCTAATAAGTATTTTACTCATTATCTTTTCTAAATTTAATACATGAATATCAAATATCAATAATACCATTGATACCAACAAGCTAGCTATGTTAAAATCACTTGAATCAATTGATTAAATATATTGAGAGCCAAACTTTGGGTGATTTGTACGAAGAAAGTTTGAATACGTAAGCTAAGTAAAATTACTGGGGAAAATGCATATTACTATAATGTGATATTGAAAACCTGCAAAAAACTACCTTGTGAAATTTTTTTTGCACCAGACTTCCTTGTGTTTTCAAAAACCCTGCAAATTACACCCATTCTCCGTTAATTATTGACACCGTTAATTTTTAATTGAATTGCCTAAATTAACCCTTATATATTAATAAAAAATTATATTTTTATTAACAGGGAAAATATACCCTGTGATATCAAAAACCTGCAAAAAAATACATTGCGAAATTTTTTTTTGCACCAGACGTCCTTGTGTTTTCAAAAACCTTGCAAATTACACCCATTCTTCGTTAATCATTGACAACGTTAGTTTTTAATTGCCTAAATTACCCCTTATATATTAATAAAAAATTATATATTTACAATTACAAAAACTCTCAATAATTCTTCTCTCTCGCTTCTCATATGGAACAAACAAAGAAAAGAAGAGATATTATGTGCGAAGTTTAAAAGATACAAAATTATGGGTATAGTATAAAAGTATAAGGGAGTTTGAACAATCGTTTAAGAGTAGAAGAATTTTTTGTGCAAACATTAAAAAATATGAGTTACTTTTCTACAAACATTAAGAAAAACATAGAAGTTTTTTGCAAATATTTCAAAGCATAAGGAAGTTTGGCGCAAACTCCCAAAAGTACAAGGAATTTTTTGCAAACAGTGGAAAACACAAGGAACTTTTACGCAAACTTTAAAAAATACAAGGAAGTTTTCTGCAAACTTTAAAAAACACAAGGAGGTTTTATGCAAACTTTAAAAAACACAAGGAAGTTTTCTACAAAGATTCAAAGGTACAAGGGTATTCTTGTCATTTTGAAAGAAAAATTACGTCAGAAACAAAAAAAATCGCATTTTTGGCGCGTAGAATACACGCACGTCAAAAAATTGACGGAGGGAGACGGAATTGGTGTAATTTGCACGGTTTTTGAAAACACAAGGAAGTCTGATGCAAAAAAAATTTTACAAAGTAATTTTTTGCAGGTTTCTGATATCACATGGTAGTAATATGCATTTTCCCCTAAAATTATTATCAAACATACTAACAAACTTATAGTAGAAAATAGATTTAAATGCAAAAATATCCTTCGTGCTTATAAAATAAAATGCATTTGCCCCCTCTTGGACCACGATGTTCTTTTATTGTAACTGCGAGTATTCTTTATGATTTATATGAAAAGTGACAATTATAAGCCACTTAACAAATTACAAGTGATGCTTTTAAGTTTTACTCTAGAGAAACATATTAGTGAGATTTAGTAGACTATTGATTTTACTAGATCTTAAAATTCTGAGAATTCAGCGGTTTAAAACTGAATCCAACCAAGACTCAACATTTTTTTAGAATTTGATAAGATTTGGATCCGTTTAGAACCCAATTCGATTTAAATGAAGCCTAATTTGAGTCTGGGCGGATCGAAGTTGAATCCGAACCATTAATGACAGCTCTAATTAATAAAATGGTTAGTAGGTTTGAAAGAAAGGTTAAAAATGAAATAATACAAAACCGGTCGGTAGTTAGTCTTCAACTCTTGTAATTACAGCTGGAACCACGTAATAAATAATATTAGCTAGCCTAGCTAGTTCATATGCATATATGGTCCAAAATAATCTCATGACTCTGTCTGTCAATTCTAATTATGATTCCACCTCATGTTCATTTATAGATTTATTAGGATTAATTTCACATGGTAATTCCTTTGTTCATTGACTGATAGATCAAGTAGTGACAATATTGGTACAAGTAGACTCAGTTTAACTAACTGCAACTTAATTTACTGCAAATTTTAATTAAATTTAACTTAATTTATTTTAATACATTATTAGGTAATTAACCACTTTCCCCATTCGTAGTTTGAATTAAGTTAATCACATTAACATAGGGAAAAATTCATTTCACCAAAGTCAACACCCGTTGACATGCAAATGATTGAGATGTTGTACGTAGTTATTGTTTGCAGTTGTTTTAGGTAATCATCAATCGAAGGCCTTGCTCAATTGCTCGCCCAATTTTTTTTTTTTTTTTTGATAATTAACTAAAATTTCATTACTAAACAAAATAAATTACAAATACATTATAGTGGTCACAAAGTCTAAAAAGAAAATGGACAAAGAAGATCCAACCAATTTCGGGAAAACAAAACAAACAAAGGAGAAAGAAAAAGTGAAGAAAATGAACAATTGCACATCTCTGTGCAACGGAATGATTCCCAGACGGAGTGAAAATCGGTGCCAAATCTTCGGACTGATCCCAAGAGAAATCCTGGAATAATAACAAAGTGCTAAAACCATAACCAAACTCCCAAAATTGATCTTCTCTTCAAAGAACACAAACTTTAAAAACCAATGTGAACCACCACAAACATATCTGCAAAAACAACCAAAAGACAAACACAAAGCAACAAACCTAAATAAAACATAATAACGAAGATCCGAAGGCAAAGGAGGCAGGTCAGAGGAAGGAGACCGAGCCGGATCTGATGGTGGTGGCCGATCTGATGGTGGAGACGGAGCTGGTGGTGGTGGAGGCGGTTCTGGATCTGGCGGTGGCGGCGGATCTGGTGGTGGTGGAGGCGGATCCGGTGGTGGAGGCAGCTGCGGAACGATCTTAAACCATGTTCTCACAAATGTTGCAAAAGTTTGCGGCAAGAGAAACGACGGGGCAATCGGAGATGGTTTGTAGGAGAAAGGGTTGTGAAGATTTAGGGGAAAATGGAGTTTCAAGGATGGAAAAAGTGGTGATAAAGAAGGAGAACTGTAAAAAGTGATGAAACAATTCATCTCCAAACAGAAGAAAGCGGCGATATCAGCCGGGGAAGAAGGCCGAACGGCTGCCGGCGGGGGAGAGAAAACCCTAAGAAAACTTTTCTCTGGAGAGAGAAAAGTTTCTAGAGAGAGAAAAAAAAATAAAAAATAAATAAAAAATAAAAAATAAAAAATAAAAAAAATAAAAAATAAAAAAATAATTGCTCGCCCAATTGTCTTGTCCTCATGTTTTTTCGACCCACTTAAAAAATTCATTTCCAACCGAAGGGCAATTTACATCCATTAATTCAACAAATCTCATTTATTTAATTCATTAAATTAAAAAAAATAATAAAAAATAGCACCCTAGCCCCAGCAGCCCCTGCCAGCGCCCGGCAAGGGCCAGCAGTGGCATTTGCCTGCAGGCAATGGTTGTCTGCCTGCTTGTCGGGTTGCCTGTCCCGAACCCCCTACCCGCCCTGCCCCTTGCCTGGCCAATTGCCATCATCCATCTCCAACCGAACTGAGTCGGCAACCCCCCTCATGCCCGGTTGTCGGCTCGGTTGGAAATAGTCTTACACACATGACCAAAAACAAAGAATGCCTAGTTTAATTAATTATTTGATGTAAATGTAATTAAGTTATTTCTAATAATATCTTAATTGCGTTCAGTTCGATTTGTGTCGAGATCATAATTGTACCAATAAGCTGGCAATTGGCAATTTGGCATTAGGAATTAAAATTAAGCTTCCGTCTTCAAAGACTAGCTTTAGGCTTTAAAGATTGATCATTAACCATATTACGAATAATATGTATGGATCCATGTTAGAACCAAATTGACACAAATGGTTTCATAACTTATAGTCGCTAGTAACTTTGTCCCATAAGTTTTCGGAGTGCACAATTTTATCCCATAAGTCATAAAAGTGAAGCGAATTTGAAACATTTTTTGCCCAATTAAGAGAGTGAGCTTCACTCTCAAGTTTATGAAGGTGATTTGAAGAATTTGACCGTGATTTTTCAGAAGAAAAGAAAAAAGGAAACAAAAATTGCGCATGACCCAGTCAAAATATGATTTTTGCTTTAAGAAGGGCTTCAATGGCGATTTTGGGGTAAAAATTAATATTTTTTCTACTCTTTTTAATGAGAAATATTTTTTTTTCTTCCTAGTCGCTATTTTGAAAAAAAAAATTATCCTTTTTTCTCCAAATCTTGGTAAATTACGATTGGAATAAAAAAATTAAAAAGAAAATTATGATCTTTCTTATAGCGATTTCGAAGAAAATAAAATATAAAAAAATGCTAACATATTAATACCTTATTTATTCCCAAATAAATTATCCCATAATCGCTCTTAGGAAGAGGAAGAATAAATTATTAAGTTTTTGTCCCAAAAGCGCGATAGAAAAACCCTCCTAGCCATGGCTCATTTGTTGCGCAAATGACCCATATTAATTTTTTTTTCAAAAGTCTGAGACTGAAGCTCATTCTCTCAATTGTGTCGAAAATATTCCAAATATGCTTCAGTTTGTGACTTATTGGGTAAAATTATCAGCTCGAACCATAAGCTATGGGGCTAGTTTCGTATTTTTTCCTAATTAGTCCAACATAAGATAAAACTAGACACAAATGAGTTTTGGCATTAACTTAATGGAACGAGACCCAACTTGTCTTAGATACCGAACATCATTTAAGCATCTTTAATGATTTGATCAAATTACTTGAAAGCAACTTATTTGCACTTTTTTTAGAACTCTAATTTCTAAACTATATCTATAATTAAGATTATGATATTGACACTTAATATTAAGTACTCAACTTGTGGGAAGTGCTCCGGTTTTGCTTACATAGATTTAGACATGGTTTTTGAAAAAGTAATGGAGTAGTTTACTCATTAGCTAACTAAATTCTTTGTAATTTGGTAGATAATAATGTGTTCCCAATTAATAGATACTTTTAACATTGTACTAAACATCGTCTTTTTCTTAAAAAAAAAATTGAGATTTTAGAGAGTGAATGGATAAGGCAATTAGTAATTTATGACTACTAGCATACACATGATAAAACTAGGTAAAGCAAAGGTGGAGAAAATTTTTGGGCACTTTTAATTTCTTCACATGTGTTTATACAAATATCTAACTTTATACTCAATTTTGTTCATACAAGTTGAAGTATTTGTCTAACATATATATATCGATCGACCCTGACCCATCCAAAGTGCCCGCCAAACATGTAGTGGATTTTAATGGGCAAACTTCTAATTATTATTCAATAGATATTTTCCATGCAATAATACTAGTGGGACCCCTAAAGTTAGGGGTTTTTTTTTTTTTTTTTTTTCTGGTTTAAAATTGTGTGTTCAATAAATGTAACTTTTAATCAAATTGCATTTAGTTAACTAAGCAGACTTGCTTATTATAAAACGTGTGTTTGTTTATACTTATTTTATTGTTAATTACCTATGCCACAGGCTCAAAGTGAAACTGATTACTGAATAAATAATTAGTAAGTGTATTCTTTTTCCCATCATTTTATGTCTTTAAGATAATTAAAGCAATCTTCGACGATGATTTGATAAAAAAGAAAAAGTGACATCATATCATAGGTACCCTAATGATTAAAAACTTAATCTTTTTTCAGCCAATGACAATCGGCTGCTCAAAGTGGAAAAGGAGGAATTAATTCGTCAATCATGAATTGAAATAATATTAATCTGTTCAATACTATTGTCAAAGAATATTCACCAAAAGTCAAGGAATTTCTAAATTGAATTTGTTGTCACAAATATTAAAGTTTATTTTAGTGGTGTGAAAAATCATTTAGAATTATTAATGTAAGACCAATATCAAAATGCATGTCTGGGAGTACATATTTCTTTTGAACATCTTTTAAATTTCTCCGGTAATTTAATTTCACAATATGTATTCTTGATCTTGTTGCTAGGACTTGATTGATTAGGGAGATCTTGATCATACAATTATTTTAAATTGTTATGTTGTAATTAGATAGCGATTTTAATTAATTATGTCCGTTATCTGACTCCACTTATACTTGCTTATTTAATAAAAGTTGAATAACTACGTTCAAAATTAAGTTACTAATTAGGACTGAAAATGTGTAATTATTCACTTATTTGACACATCCTACATGCAAAATCAATTAAACTATTCACATGGATATAATGTACTAATTGGTCTAAGGCAGACATTTCATGTTATGTAATAGACAATCCCACATTACCTTAATTTCTTTATAATTAAATCAATAATTTTATGCAATTCTTGACTAACCTATAGACTATACTGTAAGTCAAATACATGGACACTAATTTCTAACATACTATGTAAGATTAATCAAAGAATACCTAATTAGTATTAAGAAATTAGTAATTGAGTATTCACTACACGATTCTTTTTGTAAAATGAAGAATGGCTTCCTATGATACATGTCCAAATCAGACCTAGATGAAGCTATATGTACACCAAAAGCACATATTCTTTGATTATTTTAAAATAATCATGAATTTTAAAACACCACTTCGATATTTGGTATAATTTAGAAGTTATTTGTTGAAATGTTTGCCCTATATTTCTAGGAGTCAAAGTAAAACCTATACTCTATAAATGTGGCGTGTTCGAGACCGATACATACATACACGTATATGAGCATCATCATATATAATTTGTGTTTGATACTGCTCCAAGTAAAATTTTAAAATCTTCATAAATTATAGATACCTAAATTCCATTGTGTGAAGTGGAATAACTCCTATTTATCAAAAAAAAAAAAAAAAGTGGAATAACTCCTCTTTGTTTGGCTTTTCTAGAATGATGCCCATATACTCATGATTAAGGTGTAAACCAATACTTTGGGCCTTACTTTTGACAAGAAAAGAGATTGATCACAAACTAGGCCCAACAAATAGACACTTTGTAAGGCCGTTTTCAAATTCTAACACCATCTCTTTTAGCTTTTTAGGCTTTTCTCAAATTTAAGTATTTCCTTTATAGAGATTCCCAAATTTTATAAACTTCCAACTTTAAGTACATCTTAAATTGCTTGGAAAAAATTAAATATTATTTTAAAAAAAATTAACTAATTGTGTTTTTTAAAAAATTTAGTTGTCTAAAGAAGATGTTTCATTCAACTACGATAAGTATACGTTCTCAAATTTTAATTTTTATGAGTAATTTTAAGTAGACTAAAATTGAATGTGAATTGTTACACTACTATTTTAATCTAGGCAAAATAGACTATATAATAGTCAATCATGCAGGAGTTTGTAGAGGAAAAATGCAAAAACACCCCTGTGTTGTTATTTGCTTAATTTCCAGAGCTAAATGTAAGAATACACACTTGCTTTGTTTAATTGACAAAAACCTCCCTATATTTTATTTAATAGCAAAAATTCCTTTGTGAATTTTTATTGAATGAATCCTCCATTTAAAAAATTTTCATAAGTCAATAGAGTTTATTTGCAGTAGATTTATTGTCAATTTTCATATTTTATAAAAGAATTATTGACATGAACAAGTGATCCAACATTCTGATAACTATTAGATACTTCAGATCAAAATCTGCACCATAATTATATACAACAAGCTCAGATGCAAAATAAACACAGGCCTTTGGTTCATTTACTTCACCAGCTCTTTCGATAAGAGATATTTAAAAGCAAAATTATGTGGAATCCATTCAATATGTTTCCGGGACTTCCCCAGCTCACTTTTCTTTATGCTTTTCCTCAGAGAAGTATTGGGTAAAGTTTGTTCGATCATCTCCGTTATACCAGCTGTACATAGACCTGAATCCTTGGCGAAAGATTCAACAATCTTTGGCAAAAGTATTTTATGATCACTTCGGAATCCAAATGTGGCCCGGATGTAATCTTCTTTTGCAGCTTCCATTTCTTGAAATACCCTCTTCGGTGTATAGGCACGAAGCTGAGAGTAAAAGAAACATAAATAAAAGAAACACTCGAACAATTTAACATGGAAAACGAATGAGGTCTGAATGATTACTGCAGGATCAGAATGACTTCCAGATGAAAGTGTGAAATACAAAAGGGGCTCTGGTCGTTCAATGGCATATGTTTGCCGTTCATCACCGGCTTTAAACTTCGTTTTTGAAGAAAGTAACAATCGAAGCCACTGCATCCAATAGCTAGTACAATAAGCATAGCTACAAGAAATGCGTTTAATCTTTTAATGAACATAAAGGATAGTTGATAAAGAAAAGGGAGAATTACTTAAACTAAAGAAATATGTGGAAAAAAGACGACTTCTTGAACAAAATGGTAAGAAAAAAAGCTTTTCTCATCAAACTGAAAGCTTCGTTTTTAATTGTCCGTGGATGTACCTGGGCAGGACGGGGCATTCGGCATCCTAAGATAGAATTTTGTATGACATCTGCACTTAGTACTTGACCTCCAACATTATACGCAGTCTAGGTAAACAAAAAGGTTAGATGATGTAATATTTTATGAACGAGACTTGTTAAGAGAAATCAATTGTTTCTTCTTTTTACCTTCAAGAGTAAAAACATACGCTTCACGTTGTTTTGTGGGATACCATATGCCAAAAATGCCTGTTTGGGAAAAAATGCGGTCAGCTTCCGATTGAGATAAAGTACTATAAAAAGTCTTGAGGTTAGTTAATTTGGATTACATGCATCACCAAAGCATTGTGTACATTGATCCAAAATGCTAACTTCTCCTCATGTGTCATCTTTTTGGGATCTATATCTTCCAATCGAGAAATAAGAGACCTTTAAAAAAAAAAAAAAAGGGTGACCAACTATTTGAAACGAGTCTAGTAAATGATTTCTATGTTTAAGAGATCTCACCTGAAATTTTGTAACAAGTATTCAATATCGCCCATCTTCTGACTATCTCGGAAAATACGATGTACTTCGACCATTGTGTTATAGGGTCCGCTAAAATATTTAAGTCCTTCAACATGAAAAGGATTATCCAGTGGAACATCAAAAGAAGAATCTTTTCTAAATCCTGGACTCCATGAGTCATTTTGATCTTTAGGGGAAAATGCACTTGTCGATGACAAAGATGAAGTCGGAGATGAAAGTCCGTGATTTGGTAATGGAGGATTAGCAAGCTTGCAATATATATTGGACATGCACTTGACCATTTCTTCTGAAAGCTTGTTTGGTGTCTCTGGAATATGCTCTGAGATACTAGTACCAAGATGCTCTGAGATACTAGTACCAAGATGCTCTGCTAAACTGATCACATTTGTAGAAGCACTTTTTTCGTTCTGTAAGAAAACCAAAACTTCGTTAAATCCTTGAAGAAATTAAGTAATAGAATGTGTCCAACAATTAAAGGAGTGTGCAATTTTCATAAATTTTGGAGAAAATATAAACACATCTTCTCCACATAAATATAGGAAGTACCACTCCACCAAGCATGAGCAGTCACAGTACAAAAAGAAAAAGAAAAAAAAGAGGAAAATAGTGTTTACGAACGTTAATTTGGGGTCATTTTGCACTTTCCCCGCCAACCGTTTTGTATTTGCACTTACCCACATCAACTTTTTAATCATTGTGGTGCCTACCTTTAGCCATTCGGCAAAGTTTATTAGGGATTTAAATGTGATATGGTCGAAAATTTAGGGAAGAAGTGCAGTAAATCGAAAGGATACGGTGTAAATCGTGATTTGTTACATGGAATATTAGTTTCAATTAAGGCATAGAAAGAGATTTGTCCATCGCTGAGTGGCCAAAGGTTATGAACTTCAACAATCCAAAAATTTCAAGGGGGCAAGAGCAAATGCAAAACGGCTAGAGGATATAGTGCCAAACGAACTAAAGATTAGGGTGCAAAGTGCAATTTTTCCCAAAAAGATTGTTGTGATGCAAGTTACATAGAATGAATATGAATAAAAAATAAGAACCATCTCACAATAATAATAGTTCGAAGGTCAAGGGCTAGAGTCGAGATACCTCCGCCATCATAGATAATTGTTTAGAATGGCACACACACGGAGCTATGCCCGAGGCCACTTCTGGTGGAGAGATTCTGTTGGGAAGAGCTGAACGTTGAGACAGTGAATTGTGAGAGCGTTCAACACAAGATTCTAGAACCTTCTCTTCAGGAGCATCATTGCCTTCCTTCATTGAATCAGATAGTGTAGGAGTTTCAGCTTCAGCTAAAGAAGTATCCCTTGCTAATGTAATATCTGTTCCTGAAAAATCTAAGCGCCTTCTCCTTGGCGTTGCTAAGGCTGATGGTCTTACTACGTCTTTCTCCAATGGAGATAATGAAGAGATTTGTGGATCAAATGCATTCCTATACAGTGAAAGAAGATATTGTTCCAAATGTCCAACTTCTAGCTCTAATATTGCAATTTCTTTAATTAATTCGACTACTGGCTGGAAAAAAAAATACCGAAGTTTTAGTAAAATAAAAGAGAAAAATGTTCGGTTTATTGTGTAAGAGCTATGGATCCTTAGCTACCTTAGGAATTGTGGTTTCATCTGTAATAATCTCACGAGAGGAAGCCCTACAGCCAAGTGCCTTTTCCAGAGCACAGCGACAAGAAATTTGATCTTGTAATCTCTTCTGAAGTAGCAATATCTACACAAACAATTAAAAATGAAGATTTTATAATCAATCTTGATATTGGAAATAATGAAGGGGAAATAGCTCATATCTTAATATCATCGGAAAATAGACTAGAGTCGAACTTTCGATAATCAACATTCTCCGTACCTCTTGCCTCAAAGAATTTTGGATTTCAGCATTTGATGAATGCATCTTCTTACCTTCTTCACAACCATTTACGTGCCCCATATCCTAGCACCAAAGAAATCAAAGTTCGTTAAGGTCCCGTTAAACAACTTTACTTTCAGTCACAAGGGTAATAAGGTCAACTTACCAACTTCTGTCGACGAGTTGCTTCAGTAGATTGACCCGAGCTATCTTCCTCAGTTCCCCTGTTGTCTGGAAAGCTGCCATTGAAATAATTGGTTAAGAAACAGAGTTTCAAATCCGACATGTTCTTTTTAAAACAACCAAACAACATATATTTTCTACGAATCATCAAATGAAACATAAATACTTAACAATCATGGTTAAACAAGAAATAAAATGAAACAAATATCTAAATTTGAGACACTAAACCTTGGTTCCAGATTCAAGATTTCACAAAGATCACACACTCCCACATTGTTCCCTTCACTCATTTCTACAAAACGTTCTTCAAAGATTTGCAAATGCCAGATGAAATCGAACGAAAACCAGAATATGACTCACTTAAAGAAGCTATTTAATAATTTTTCAGAACTAGAAAATTAAAACATATTTCTAAATTCTTCACCCCATCTTTCTTTATTACCCAGTTCAGAAATATATACTACTATATTAATTTACATACTAAAAACAAAAGAAGTAAATTTACCAAAATGTGGGTACCTCTTAGAACGGTTGTGTCTCACCAGCACATTAAACCCTTCCAAACCCATCTCTGCAAAACAGACAAACACAATGCAAACATTTCAATAGGTACAACCTAATGGTAGAAATAAATGCAAAGCTAAACGAAACAAGAAAACTCATAATAATCATTACCTTTCACAACCTCTCTTTTCAAGTAATGAGTACCAAGTTTGGATTTTTATGATTTAAAAATTTAAGAATTCCCAAAAGGGCCAAAACCCTTAATTGTTTTTTGGCATATTTGTCACCATTTTAATGCTAGCTTCAACTCTGAACACAAAAGGTCATGTGGGTATGCAGAAATGGTAAAGGAAAGGTGACCCCTTTGACTAAAATGTCTCTTCTTTCTTAAAGAAAAACTCCCATTTTCTAATGGGGGACTTCTTGTGTTAAAAGAAGCAAAAAAGAAGTAAACTGTAGGCTTTTTACCCTTTACTAGAAGTCTTCTACTCTAAAAGGTGACAACTTTGCAGGAAAAGAAACAAAAATGGTGGCTATGTATGAAGGTAAAATAGTGATTAAATTAAGATGAATTTGTAATTTAAGAAAAGAAAATTGATTTCTAATCCGAAACCCATATTTCATATTTTCAATTGTTGGGTTGCAAGTGGGAGTTGGTGAGCATCCACCCCTTGTCCATTACTGCAAAAATGTAGACTGCTATAGGCCTATAGCCTTCAATTATTTTTTCCTGAACTTAGACCTATTTTTAAATTATAGTGAAAAGTGAAGAGAGTATTTTAATTCTAGTAAGATTTTGGTTATAGTGTGGTGAAAATTAATATCTGCATTGAAGGTAGTGAACTATTTGAGAAAGAATTAGTGTGATATATCTTTCTCTTTTCCTTGTTTTCTTTTTAATGGCAAAAACATTATAACAAAATATTATAATGATAGTTCATGTATGTTGGGAGTAAATTTTATCTCAACAATAAATGAGAGAAAAGGTGAATGTGAAAACTGAAAAGTATAGAAAATTTGATTCTCAATAAATTTAGAAATTTGTATGATCAAAATTTCCATTGAAATTATGTTATTTAATCATTGAAAAGGAAATTATGTTATGGTTCCTAAATTTTCTGTTTTCCTTGAGATTTCGTTAATATTTTTTATAATTTTATCTGATATTTTCAAAATATTTTAAAAATTCTCAGGAACATTCACTAAAAGCGAAATTTTATATGAAGATTTATCGTTAGAACTCGTTTCTCTCGCATCCTAATTATTCATAATTGGTCCTATGGTCGGATAAAATTTAATAAAATAAAATGTCTCAGGACTCGAGATACTACATAATAATCATTAAATATTTTATCAATCGCTAAATTTTGTTATCGATCACAATGCAAATATATATCTATATTAAATAATTATGTGAGCGTTACAAAATAAGATTATTATTATTCTGAGATCAACAAAATAAAATAAAAATTAATGACAAGATATCTCAAGAGAAATAAAATAGTTTATAACAATAAAGTAGAACAATATACTATATTCTGCATAAATTACCTTATCTTCCTAATATTTTAGTTGTCCATATCCTGAACTCATTAATTTGTTTCAGTGAGATTGCCATCAAATTAAAATCTAATAGTTCATTTATAGTTGGAACATTTCACAACTTATTAATTTTTTTATTTATTAATTAGTATATTTCTTTTGATTTGATTTCGATTGATATGGACTCAATATTCTAATTTCTAATTTGTAAAGCTATAATTACATTTTTCACTTTTATACACAGGCAATTGATCTTCATAATTAGTTCATCCATGTCTTTTTATTACTTTCTCCTAGGAAAACTTGAACTTCTATTATATATATTATATATATATATATAAAATAATTATGTTTTAACCAAATAATAATTCAAATATTGCGAGGCATATACATCTCGATTTCTGCAAGAATACTTCCTTTTAGTTTTGTCTCTCCAAGGGTCAATAAGGCTCCCAGATGTGTCCATACAAATATAACAAATTATGGTAATAAATAAAAATTAAGGGGACCATTTGAGACTTGAAAAAAGTAGTGTTACCTCAAAAGGGACGAGAGTTGAGGTTTAAAGGAAGAATTGGATGCTTAAAAGGAAATTTGAGATTTTTGTGGGGGCTAATTTGTGTAATGAAGAAGCCCATTTTGTCCTCGAGTGTCCAAAGGACTACCGTTTGTCATAGAATCAACAAATAAGAAATGGAACTTTTCCATTTAAAAAAGGCAAAATTGCAAAAATTGTCCCAAACTAATCACTGATTTTGGATTTTCATCTCAAACTATTTAATTTGGCGAATTTCGTCCCGTAATTTAATATTTTTTTGGAATATCGTCCCACCATAATTATAAGACGGAATTGCACATTTACCGATGAATTATCACATGTCTGCTTAAGTGTCATGACATGGTAAATTTTAACATGATTAATTATATAATATTGCAGAGTTCATCTCAAATTAATTACAAGATTGAATGTCATTTTCAGTAAATTAGAAATTTAATATTGAGACTAAATTCATACAAAATGGTAAATTATGTGACGAAATTTGGCGAGTTGATATAGTTTGGGACGAAAAATCAAAATTAGTAATTAGTTTAGGACGATATTCCAAAAAAATATTAAATTACGGGACGAAATTCGCCAAGTTAAATAGTTCGGGACGAAAATCCAAAATCAATAATTAGCTTGGGACGTTTTCTGCAATTTTTTACCTTTAAAAAAAGATGATTAATTCTTTGAGGACTGCTTTTTGTCGCCACCTAGAATAAACTTACTAAGAAAGCTGCATTTTTTGTAGCTTCATATAAATGGGTCGGAGTGGGAAGTATGGAGTAAAATTTAAATTATTAATTGATTTGAGATTCAATTTTATTAAAGTGGTGTTTTAAAAAGATTATTTACGGAAAGTGGGTTTTTTAAGAGAATTCTAAGCGATAATAATTTTAAAAATGGTTGAAAACATTCACTTTCAACTTATTATTGAAAAAGTAAAAAATCACATTTTTTTGAGAAACATAACTTTCTTTCAACTTGGAATACAGAGTTTACATTATTGAGAATAGAAAATCATTTTTTAAAGATAGTTGAAAACACCAGCTTATTTCAAAAACCGTGAAAATCAATTTGGAATCAATTTAAGTGCATTTTTTAAGGAAAATTATTGTTATCAAGAATTAATTACAAAGAATAATGCGATGCATTTCTAATGATGAGGTATAAAATTAGGTAAGAAACTAAGAAACCTTATTTCATTTCATAATTGTATTTATGAAACCATTTGGTGGAAATAAAGATGATAAAAACAGGGAGAAAGACACGTCACCAAAAGAGCCTATATACTAATTCAAGAAAAATCATAATCCAAATTCATTGTGACACAATATAACACATGTTTTGAAATTAATCAGAGTGTAATCCAACCACAAATATATTGCATATAAATGATTAAGGTACTGGCAAATCCGATCTTCTCTAGAATTACCACACTTGGGTATGATATTCTTGCACCCATCTACAATGGAAAAATTCTTAAAATGCACAGACATAGTGGTTAGGATTACAAGCGGTTAAGATTTCATCTAATCATCAATTTTTTATTTTTTTTTTGGATAAATGTGTGTAATCATCAATTTTGGAACCACAATTTTAGGTGTATGTAAAAAAATACAGGATAATGGGGTATAGTTGGGGAAATGTGTAGAATCCCAACAAACAGACAAGGGGAGTAAACTCTCCAAAGACATTTGGACAAGAAGACAATTCCAATTATATAAGGTTGCAAAAAGGCACCTCTTCATCGTTCCATTGTCCCCACTGCTCCATTTCACAGATAACAACTGAGTGCAATTACAATATACAAACCTGGGTAAAGGGTAAAGGAGGAATTATCAATGTATGCATGTCTATATTATGCACATATTCTATATTGTAGCAGAAGTCAGGCTTTGCGCTGGCCCAGAGCCTCCCATGCCGTCTTCGTTTAAACTTCAGCCGTCTTCAAAACATGGATCGTATTCATCAACACTTTACATAACTTCCAAAGCATAACATTTAGCATCATATTCTGTCTAGTAACCGGGTTTTACTTCTTGTCAAAGGACCATCTTCCGCTTTATACCTTACACTCCTTTTCCGGTAAACCTTTTTTCTCTTATGATTCGATGGAGTTTCATCAGGGGTAGGAGCCGTAGTTTTTATATGGGTAAAAGTTTCTTTACTCGAAGTTGGTGCTTTGACGTGGAGAGAAGCATCATCATTGTTTCGTTGTAGTATATCATCAAATAAATTCTTGAGCATAGTGCTTCCCTGAGCTGGGGCTGGCGTTTCATCTTCACTAAAAGATAGTGTGGAAAATTCTTCCCAGTCATATGGAAACCCGATAACAAAATGATCGTAAACCTGTCCATAATAGAAACTCAACATAATTGGCACTTATCTGAAGATACAATAAGTACAATATGAGAGGAAAAATGTTATTCTAATATTAAGATTAGATTAGGTTCAAGCAAATTGTGTGCCATAGATGTAGAGTTAAAATATAAAAGCTAAAAAAATCGAAAATTGTAAGCCTTGTCCATTCAAATTGTTGATTTAGCCACACATGTACGCTCTCTTTGCACAAGAAGGAGCAAGAGTTAACAAATCCTGATATTCTCTTGAGAAGACGAACACAAAAACTAAACTATAGGAAAAGAAGTGAAGAGAATCGGCATAAGCTACTGTGCACATAGTAATTTAATAAAATTTAACATATTAGATAATAGTATCATAATACCATGAAAATGCAAAATATTTAACACTTGTAAAAGTTAAGAAATAAGGTGCAAGTGCCAACTTTATGATCGATGTGGCAGTTTTAGTGAGGAATTTGAAACTGAAATCAAGAAAGATCCTATTTCTACACACAAAGTACCAAACTAGCTCTACTATTCACAGAGCCTGTAATATGGAATGATGATAAATAAACCAGAAATGAAATACCTTGATAGGAAAGCCATTTGCAAGCGTTCGAGATCTACTGAGTAGTCCATGGACCATAATTGTTATTCCGTCAACTGTCTCAAGAGTAACAGTATCGTGTCTCTTGATTACTGGTGAAGAGAGGAAACTTTTTATGCCTTGTTTCCTGCATTATTCAAAATCAACAAACCAAAGTATGTGAAATAAAGTAATACCTACTAATGGGGTGAGTGGAAAAGCATTACAGATAGACGTGAACATCGTATGCAAAGTCCAATATTAACTAAACTTTATAAACTGAATATGACGAGTATTTTACTAACAGACACTTCAAGATGGCAACCAAAGTAAAACAAGACTCTAACTACAGCATTATTCGAATATTCACTGTCAAATACTCCATGGATGTAAAATCTCCAGATTGACAGCAATATTTTCTTGATCAATGCTAGAGTTTCACCAATGAATGTGCAGCAGGGCAAGTATAGACCAAGCAATTTCAATTTAACTTATTCAATTGAGTGTAGTGTTTTGTGCTTGTAGACCTTATATAAATAATATATTATACAGTCTCTGGCATTCACTGATGTGGTAAATAAGTTTTCAATCTTTAATATCATTTTTTAAAATTACTAAAATGACATCTGCCTGGAGAAATTCGAGAAATTCTGCTGACAATAAGGAGACTATCTCCCTAATTGGTTTTTGTAAAGCTATCGGAATATATATTGTATACCCTCGTAAGATCTGCAGCGCTAACGGTATACAAGTGCCCAGGCAAAGCAAGTGGAATATTATCTCCAATTTCCTCAGTTCTCTCTTCTACTGAAGCTGCATCTCTTAGCTTGCCCTCCTTCCATAGACTCTTCACAAGCAATTGTTTAGTGGCAACATCAGGCATTAATTCTGAGTTCCTCATATCCTCAAATATCCTCAATGCAAGGGCAGCTCTTTCACACTTGCAATAAGCACATATAAGAATCTTGTACATATAAGCATCAGGCTCCAAATCACTTTGTTTCACCATCGCAAATAGTCTTTGCACGGTTTTGATATCTCCTTCAATAGCATAATGATGCATCAATCCAGAAAAAGTCTGTATATCTGGGCATATCCCCAGCAAAATCATCTCCTCGAGTGTATCTAAGGCTTCAGTATTCATCTGACATTTTGCTAATGTCCTCAAGAGAGATGAATATAAAATCAAAAGACTGCTTTTTGACAGAGGCCCACATATTATTTTTACATTCTTGAAAATATTTAAAGCTGCATCGCCCTTCCTTGAAAATCCGTAAAAATCTATGATCAATCTAACGGTGCAAAATGACAATCGCATACCTTCATGTTTTATCTTATACACAAGTTGATCGACCAATTGCACATATCCATGACGAGCCAACTTGGTAATCATTCTTGAAATTGTGTAAATATCATGAATATATTCAGGTTGATGAGCAACCCAGCAGAAGAACTGCCATGAGGTTTCAGGTGATTTAAGGTTCCTAATTAACTTGCAGACTAACCTACTGGTCCAAACAAAGTTCGCATCTTTTAATGTAGAAACTTCTTCCGGTCCCCAATGTTGCAGGGCACTAGCCAAAGCAGCTGGGTCCAACCATGGTTTCAATTGAATTCCATCCTTTATGTCACCTTCAACACAACAGGAAGCCTCATCTTCATCATCAATATCATCCTCACTACTGTCTATGGAATAACTTACACTTTTTATCCTCTCATCTGGCATCATTTCTCTAATTAATTCCTCTGTTACATTAACATAGCCTGCCTCTTTCATTCGCTGCAGAGACAATTGCATTGCTCGACCAGGCAATATCCCGTCAGCTTGCATCTCATGTAGCAAAGTCTTGACAACATCTAACCTGTCAGTGCCAACATAAGCCTCAACCAAAGTCGAATACTGCTTCAATGTACGTCTAATTCTCATCAGAGGTAGCAAATGGAAAACCTCAATCGCGGAATCTAATTTTCCAAACTTAATCAGGTGCTCAATAATAACCGTGTATGTTCTACAATTCGGAAGCGCTCCTTCCTCAATCATCCTACAGAACAACTTCACCGCCTCTTGATCCATGCCCTTCTCAACACAAAGTTTCATAATTATATTATAAGACTCCGTACACGGATGCTTATCCAAGGTTCTTCTCCACTCGTCCCAAACACGTGTAACTTCATCAATATCACCGGCAACAGCATACCACCTCATGCGATCCATGAAACTAACATATGGCACATTTATGAACTTTCCCGCATTTATGGCATCAATCAAGGATCCAAGTTTAGTCGTCTGGCCAGATTTGGCAAGAATCTTAGCCAGAGCGTGAAGGCTGTGTTGAGTATGAGAAAAATGTGGGATCTTCTTAATATTTTCGATCAACGAAAGCGCTGAGTCGGGCGAGGGAGCCGAACTGAGAGCATTGGCGACTACAAAGGAGTCCAAAGAAGGACTGCTTAAAAGGTTAAGGGAGCTTTCGGGTGCATTTGAACGGAGGCACAGCCTTATTGAATCAATGAGCTTTGCCCTTTGGAGATACAAAGAAACCTTGTTTACATTACGAGTGGTTCCAAAAGAATGGCAGCCTCGGGAATAGATATTCCTGAGAATGTTGCTTATAGAGTACAGTCTGCTGGTATACATACCAACGATGATGAATTAGCAAACAATTCAAATGTTTTCCCCTTTTTTCAACTGAATTAAAGAGCAACGGAATAAATAACGAAATTCTTAATGCATAAAAGGAAAACAGTCCCTTGTGATTAGAATCAAACAGTTTGTGTGCGTGAACAAAATTTGGAATTTGAGCGAACTTCAGTCTTCTCCACTTCACCTAATCCTCAAGACATGACTTCCTCCCTACTTGATTGAGTTTGTCATTCACGAAAATCAAAGTATAAGAAGTATTTCAAATCCTTTTTCACAACAAAAATGAGATAAGAAGTAGTTGGCCTTGCTCTTGAAACTGCCACCCACACTGCTTCAGCAACCAACGGATTTAGACTTGTGAAATTGGAGGTCGCAAAGCTACCAACTTAAGTTCTAGTTTAGCACCTTAGCAAATATATATGTTCTTCTTTTGGTATGTTTATCCTGAAAACATGTGAATATAAAACATATCAAAACAGTCAAACAAGCTGTAAAATAAACTTAGTTATCCAAATATAAACAAATTTATAACTAATTCGTTGTAAGAGAATGATTTGCGCCTCCTCTCAAACTTCAGAAACTGCAAGCCAATCACTTCTATGAGTATGTAATGTAATGGTTCAGTCGTCTAAGTAAGGAACAAAAAATGGACACGAAACATGCACATGGAATAAATAATGTGGCATTGTATACAATCTTGTGAAACATGGGTATACAAATTATATACATGGATACAGAACTGAACTACGTGTACAACAAAACAACCTCCTTATTTGATACAAGGCCGGCCTGACATATTATGGGGCCCTAGGCAATATTTAAAATTGGGGCCCTCTTTTACAAATTAGCTGATATTTTTTAGATGCAATCATAATATCTTTTTATGATATTTCATTCTTAAACTTTCTCTTAACAAAAGCAAATACTACAAGTAATGTGAGTGTGTATATATATATATATTGAAAATTCAAGTATCATGAATATAGTTATATAACAAATGTAAGTTAACAAATATAATTTTTTACTTATCAGAATAGTAAATAGATAAAATATGGAAGTATAAAATTTCTGCTCACACTACTATCTTAGTAGTAGGGCCGTGCAAACGGTAAATCCGAACCGAACCGTACCAACTTTCATTATACCAGCTGGTTTTGAAATCTCGTACCATTTGCCAAACCGAAAATTTCTGTTTGGTTCGGTAAATTACCGATTCAGTACGGTTCGATTTGATCATTACAAAAACAAAAAAAAAACCGAAAAATTATTTGTCTTGAATACATATGTAAATAATTATATGCTTCCTACCACTCTAACCGTCCAATGAAGTTGAAAAGAAATTATAAAGAATACATCAGAGACCCCCTAGCCTCAGTCCCCTATCCAAAAATTACTTTAGCATCATTCAAGTTTTTGGGTTTTAAGTGCAATTAGAACCCAATTTATTAAGAGAAAATCAGAAGAAAAAAAATTGGGCATTTAGAATTTGGACTGTACCTCTGTAAATTACAAATCTGGGCCGAGATAGAGATGGTGGAGGCGCGATGGGAGTGGGTGGTGCGGCGGCGCGGTGGGATTTTGAATTAAAGAAGAAGATGATTTGGGTTTTGCTCTGGGTCGGCCGTAGAAGAAGAAAGAAGAGTGAAGGGAAGCTTTGGATTGAAAATTTGGAACGCTGTTTTTACTTTGGACACTACTAGGATAACAGCCCTTTCACAGTCCACTTGTACAGCCAGTCGAATATGAGAAAAATTATTTGAAGAAGTAACCTGTTAAACAGGTAACAGGTAACACAATTAAGTTTGAAAGCATTAAATAAGACGGATTTTTCTGTGGTTAGTTTTAGTTTGTGCTCACTTTTATTAGTTCCTATCTAAAATTTTGTCAAGTGACATAATGTTTACCTGTTACCTTTTCAAAATGTATTGATTTTAGATATGATTTTACTAAAAAATTCATAACTTATTAATTTCTTTTTTGAATTCAGACTATTTTATTTAAATACAAAATTCATTTACTGAATAAAAATAATATTTTTACACAGCAACAAAAATTAAAACGTCATCTCCTTTATCCTATCAAAATTAAAATTCCCAAAAATTGACCTAATCACCCTCTTTTGTTAACACCCGCCGCACCACCCCCCTTCGCCGTCGCGCCGTCGCCGCTGCACCACCGCCCTCTTCGCCGTCGCGCCGTCGCCGTGCCTCCACTAGAAGCCATACATTTTCATCAATCACAAGCAACTGTACCTGTCCAGTTCGGAAGAACAACTTTGTGTATCCAACTTGGTACATCTCAGGTAGAATGGTAAAATTGATGAAGAATAGCTACTGAAACACTGAGTGGATCCTGGGACGCAACATGGTCTAATAGAAGAAAACCGTTCCGGACAAAAGAAGCAAGTCAAATGACTGCTGATCAAAGAAGATGGCAAGAAAAGTCAGTGCAATGGTTGATTTCCTTTATTTACCTTCTGGCGAACTTTTGATGTGACATTCTGGTAGGAAAACCAGATCTTGATATTCTAACAACTTCTAAGACGCCACAACACCGTAGTCCTTGCTTGTAGCTACCAGGAGATTGAAAGTTGTTCGGCTTTATACAACGTATGAAATGTGGTGTTGTGTTCTCCAGACGTTGCATTAATTGGAATAATTAGGGCTGTAATCGAGCCGAGTAGTACTGAACGACACACTGTTCAAGCTTGGTTCGATTTTTATCGAGCTTGAAATTTTGTGTTTGAGCTTGGTTTGATTTTCAATCGAGCCAAGCTCAAACGAGCTTTTATCGAACGAGCTCGAGCCGAGTATCGAGTAGCTTGATATTTTACATGTGTTTTTTCAATTTTTAGCTTATCGAGTCGAGCTCGAGCCGAGCTTCAAAAGTTATCGAACGAAAAAAGATGTTCAAGCTTGTTTGATTAGTGTGACGAACCGAACTCAAACGAGCTTTTATCGAACGAGCTCGAGTCGAATATCGAGTAGCTTGGTTTGATTTTCAGCCCTAGGAATAATTGGCCCTGACAACCAACTTTAAAATTAAGAGAACAACAACAACAACAACAAAAAAAGAGGAAGCAAACTGAAATAACTAACAGAAGAATCCCCATAATTGGGAAGAAAACATAATAAGATTTGTTGTGTAAACTAAGTTCACAGAGCAAGCAAATGAATGTCTTCTAATCTAAAGAAAAACTGATTAGTTTTCTATAATTTTCATCATGATCCATGTTAGATCACCGGAAAGTATGAGGGGTTCCGGAGGGATAGAAGGAAATTGGGTGTTTCTTTGATTCGAAGGAGAACGGCGTTGGTGTTTTTATTTTTTTCTGAAATATTTCTCATAACAAAAATTGTAGAAAAGAAAAATAAAGTGGGGGTTTTTTGGGAAAGTTATTTGTAAAAATTTAAAATGAGTTATTAAATTTATGGAGTACGATAACCTATTGTACAAGTCACCCTTAAAAATAATGAATGGTAGATTAAAAAATAAATTTGATCCAATGGTAATTAAAGGGAGACCTAATGAATACTTAACACAAGTGGTACTAACAGTAGAAAAGCCCAAATAAGACTGTACAAAAGAATGTGAAAAAATGAACTGTTATATAATCATTTTCCTTTTACTTTTGAATTGGAATTAAAAACAAAAAAAAATTGGTATACCGGAGACCTTTGGTAAATATACATGCCGTTTCAGTAAATTTACCTGTAATACTGAAAATCAAAATTTATAATATTGGTTCGATAATGGAGTTTATATCATATATTAAATTTTAATTTGGTATATCGTACATATGATTTATTGGATTGTGTAAAACTTTAATTTTAGGGGTGTGCATATAATTAAATTGTACCATTTTTTGATATCTTGCCTTACGATGTATTTTCAAAATTTATAAAGTATTTAAACTGAACTATTCGGTTCAATTAATAAACGGTTCAGTCCGCTACCAAAAAATCGAGATGTGTATGTAGTTTGAGTTTTCATAGTAATAAATTAATACTAAAAATTGTAGTTAGATTCAAACTTGTTGAATTTAAGTTACATAAAATTTTAAAAATTTATTATTAATGCAAATAATATCATAATATATTTTTTTCCAAAATACTAAGACACAATAAAAGAAAAACAATTGTATTATCAATTAACATATTATCCCTCATTTTTTTACTATCAATTAGCATATTCTTCCTCAGTTTTTTTATTCGCTGTGGAGGATTACACATATATTAAGAAATGTAATAAATAACAATTTTTTAAGTAAAACTAAAAGTCCCAAACACTCTTTTAATCAAATAATCATAACATTAATAAGAAAGGTGAAATTGGTAAAAAGAAAAAAAAAAATCTATATTGATATCCTAACTTTTTTATACCTACAATTTTAGTCCACTTGACCACAATTTTAGTCCACAACTCGCTGAAAATTCCATAATTGCCAACTGGACAATTAATTTGGGGATTTGAATTAATATTAATGTTGTTAAATAGTTGTAGATGGTTTGTTAAGTGATTGTCAAGTGGGTGTTTATTTTGTCAAGTGGAGTAAAATTGCGGGTATAGAAAAGTTAGGATATATTTTTCAGCAAGCATTTTATATCCCTTAACTTTCATTGGTCCGAAAAATCAAGATACTTAATTTTTCAGCAAGCATTTTACGTCCCTTAACTTTCACTGGTCTGCGAAATCTATAATTTTTTTATACCTACAATTTTAGTCCACTTGACCGCAATTTTAATCCACAACTCGCTGAAAATTCCATAATTGCCAACTGAACAATTAATTTGGGGATTTGAATTAATATTGATGTTGTTAAATAGTTGTAGATGGTTTGTTAATGATTGTCAAGTGGGTGTTTGTTTTGTCAAGTAGAGTAAAATTGCGGGTATAGAAAAGTTAGGATGTATTTTGCTTGTCGAAAAATTAAGTGTCCTGATTCTGCGGACCAATGAAAGTTATGGGACCTAAAATGCTTGCGGAAAAATTAAGTGTCCTGATTCTGCAATCCAGTGAAAGTTAAGGGACGTAAATTGCTTGCTGAAAAATTAAGTGTCATGATTCTGCAATCCAGTGAAAGTTAAGGGACGTAAATTACCTGCTAGAAAATTAAGTGTCCTAATTCTGCGGACTAGTGAAAGTTAAAGGACGTAAATATACATCCCTTTGTATATTTAGTTGTCCATATCCTGAACTCATTAATTTGTTTCAGTGAGATCTATTGCCATCAAATTAATTAATATACAACTTATTAATTTTTTTATTTATTAATTAATATATTTCTTTTGGTTTGATTTCGATTGATATGGACTCAATATTCTAATTTGTAAAGCTATAATTATATTTTTCACTTTTATACACGGGCAATTGATCTTCATAATTAGTTCACCATGTCTTTTTATTACTTTCTCGTAGGAAAACTTGAACTTCTATTATAAATATATTGATATATATATATATATATATATATATATATATATATATATATATATATATATATATATATATATATATATATATATATATATATATATATATATAATTATGTTTTAACCAAATAATAATTCAAATATTGTGAGGCATATACATCTCGATTTCTGCAGGAATACTTGCTTTTAGTTTTATCTCTCCAAGGGTCAATAAGGCTCCCAGTGTGTCCATACAAATATAACAAATTATGGTAATAAATAAAAATTAAGGGGACCATTTGAGACTTGAAAAAAGTAGTGTTACCTCAAAAGGGACGAGAGTTGAGGTATAAAGGAAGAATTGGATGCTTAAAAGGAAATTTGAGATTTTTGTGGGGGCTTCCTTAATTTGGTCTAATTTGTGTAATGAAGAAGCCCATTTTGTCCTCGAGTGTCCAAACTCCAAAGGACTACCGTTTGTCATAGAATCAATAAATAAGAAATGGAACTTTTCCATGATTAAACAAAAGATGATTAATTCTTTGAGGACTAGCTTTTTGTCGCCACCTAGAATAAACTTACTAAGAAAGCTGCATTTTTTAGCTACATATAAATGGGTCGGAGTGGGAAGCATGGAGTAAAATTTAAATTATTAATTGATTTAAGATTCAATTCAATTTAAGTGGTGTTTTCAAAAGATATTTACGATTTTAAAAATGGTTGAAAACACTCACTTTCAACTTATTCTTTTGAAAAAGTAAAAAATCACTTTTTTTTTAAGAGAAACATAACTTTCTTTCATCTTGGAAAACAGAGTTTACAATATTGAGAATAGAAAATCATTTCTTAAAAGAAGTTGAAAACACCAGCGTATTTTCAAAACCGTGAAAATCTATTTGGAATCAATATAAGTGCATTTTTTAAGGAAAATTATTGTCTAGTCCAAGGATAAGATTTCTGGATATTAAGACTCAAGAATTAATTACAAAGAATAATGTGATGCATTTCTAATGATGAGGTATAAAATTAGGTAAGAAACCTTGTTTTATTTCATACTTCTATTTATAAACCAGTTGGTGGAAATAAAGACGATAAAAACAGGGAGAGATATGTATACTAATTCGAGAAAAATCATAATCCAGATTCGTTGTGACACAATATATGTATGTATCTTCACACATGATTTGAAATTAATCAGAGTGTAATCCAACCACAAATATATTGCATATAAATGATTAAGGTACTGGCAAATCCGATCTTCTCTAGAATTACCACACTTGGGTATGATATTCTTGCACCCATCTACAATGGAAAAATTCTTAAAATACACAGACATAGTGGTTAGGATTACAAGCGGTTAAGATTTCATCTACAATTTTTTTTTTTTTTTTTTTTTGATAAATGTGTGTAATCATCAATTTTGGAACCACAATTTTAGGTGTATGTAAAAAAATACAGGATAATGGGCTATAGTTGGGGAAATGTGTAGAATCCCAACAAACAGACAAGGGGAGTAATCTTTCCAAAGACATTTGGACAAGAAGACAATTCCAACTATATAAGGTTGCAAAAAGGCACCTCTTCATCCTTCCATTGTCCCCACTGCTCCATTTCGCAGATAACAATTGATATAAACCTTGGTAAAGGGTAAAGGAGGAATTATCAATGTATGCATGTCTATATTATGCACATATTCTATATTGTAGCAGAAGTCAGGCTTTGCGCTGGCCCAGAGCCTCCCATGCCGTCTTCGTTTAAACTTCAGCCATCTTCAAACCATGGATCGTATTCATCAACACTTTACATTACTTCCAAAGCATTTACAAATTAACTTGATCATCACAGTAAAGTAACAAACAATTACCTTAACATTTAGCTTCATATTCTGTCTAGTAACCGGGTTTTACTTCTTGTCAAAGGACCATCTTCCGCTTTATACCTGACACTCCTTTTCCGGTAAACCTTTTTTCTCTTATGATTCGATGGAGTTTCATCAGGGGTAGGAGCCGTAGTTTTTATATGGGTAAAAGTTTCTTTACTCGAAGTTGGTGCTTTGATGTGGAGAGAAGCATCATCATTGTTTCGTTGTAGTATATCATCAAATATATTCTTGAGCATAGTGCTTCCCTGAGCTGGGGCTGGCGTTTCATCTCCACTAAAAGATAGTGTGGAAAATTCTTCCCAGTCATATGGAAACCCGATAACAAAATGATCGTAAACCTGTCCATAATAGAAACTCAACATAATTGACACTTATCTGAAGAAACAATAAGTACAAATGAGAGGAAAAATGTTATTCTAATATTAAGATTAGATTAGGTTCAAGCAAATTGTGCCATAGATGTAGAGTTAATATATAAAAGCTAAAAAATTCGAAATTGTAAGCCTTGTCCATTCAAATTGTTGATTTAGCCACACATGTACGCTCTCTTTGCACACGAAGGAGCAAGAGTAAACAAATCCTGATATTCTCTCGAGAAGACGAACACAAAAACTAAACTATAGGAAAAGAAAAGAAGAGAATTGGCATAAGCTACTGGGCACATATCCTACTTCTACACACAAAGTACCAAACCAGCTCTACTATTCACAGAGCCTGTAATAAGGAATGAAGATAAATAAACCAGAAATGAAATACCTTGATAGGAAAGCCATTTTCAAGCGTTCGAGATCTACTGAGTAGTCCATGGACCATAATTATTATTCCGTCAACTGTCTCAAGAGTAACAGTATCGTGTCTCTTGATTACTGGTGAAGAGAGGAAACTTTTTATGCCTTGTTTCCTGCATTATTCAAAATCGACAAACCAAAGTATGTGAAATAAAGTAATACCTACTAATGGGGTGAGTGGAAAAGCATTACATATAGACGTGAACATCGTACGCAAAGTCCAATATTAACTAAACTTTATAAACTGAATATGACGAGTATTTTACTAATATACACTTCAAGATGGCAACCGAAGTAAAACAAGACTCTGACTACAGCAATGTTCGATTATTCACTGTCAAATACACCATGGATGTTTGACAGCAATATTTTCTTGATCAATGCTAGCTAGAGTTTCACCAATAAATGTGCAGCAGGACAAGTATAGACCAAGAAATTTCAATTTAACTTATTCAATTGAATGTAGTGTTTTGTGCTTGTAGACCTTATATAAATAATATATTATACAGTCTCTGGCATTCACTGAATAAGTTTTCAATCTTTAACATCATTTTTTAAAATTATTAAAATGACATAGTTTTCAATCTTTAATATCCAGCTTGGGAGATATGACCATAATGCAACATCAATTGATAGCTAGCTATGAATGTAAGAGAAACTGTATAAGCCCCACAATTAGATTATAGGTATATATATTAAATATATCTCCAACCTTTTGTTTAAATTTTCAAAATTCTCTGCAACTCTAATTACATATGCAAGAATACGTGGAAAAAGGAGAAAAAATGTACTCGGGAGAAGTGAAACCTCCAATGCCCAATCGTCTGCCTTGGAAATCTGGATCGGCTTTTACCAGCCACCACTCATGCAAGAAAACCACCTGAAGACAAGTGAAACATGTTTTCAAACAATAATCACATTGCACAAAAAAATGAAAGGAAAAATTGGATGTGGAAATGCTTACTTGATTCAAGAAGGAAGTCCCTATGGTAGTCTTGCTGGGTGAAGAAGCAGATGAGGGGGTTTTCCGAGAAATTTTGCGACGGAAAAGAACTCTATCTGGGGTCGCCATGAGATAAATACTGGTCCGAATTTGTATCGACTGCTTGCTGAGTATTTCAAATCCTTTTTCACAACAAAAATGAGATAAGAAGTAGTTGGCCTGGCTCTTGAAACTGCCACCCACACTGCATCAGCAACCAACGGATTTAGACTTGTGAAATTGGAGGTCGCAAAACTACCAACTTAAGTTCAAGTTTAGCACCTTGGCAAATATATATTTTCTGTTTTTGGTATGTTGTATCCTGAAAACATGTGAATATAAAACATATCAAAACAGTCAAACAAGCTGTAAAATAAACTTAGTTATCCAAATATAAACAAATTTATAACTAATTCGTTGTAGGAGAGTGATTTACGCCTCCTCTCAAACTTCAGAAACTGCAAGCCAATCACTTCTATGAGACTGATATGTAATGGTTCAGTCGAATAAGTAAGGAACAAAAAATGGACGCGAAACATGCACATGGAATTAAATAATGTGGCATTGTATACAATCTTGTGAAGTATGGGTATACAAATTATATACATGGATACAGAACTGAACCTATGAGTACAACAAAACAACCTCCTCATTTGATACAAGGCCGGCCTGACATATTATGGGGCCCTAGGCGAAATTTAAAATTGGGGCCCTCTTTTACAAATTAGCTGATATTTTTTAGATGCAATCGTAATATATTATTATGATATTTCATTCTTAAACTTTCTCTTAACAAAAGCAAATACTACAAGTATTGTGTGTGTGTATATATATATATATTGAAAATTCAAGTATCATGAATATAGTTATATAACAAATGTAAGTTAACAAATATAATTTTTTACTTGTCAGAATAGTAAATAGATAAAATGTGAAAGTATAAAATTTCTGCTCACACTACTATCTTAGGTAGGGCTGTGCAACGGTAAAACCGAACCGAACCTTACCAACTTTCGTTATACCAGCTGGTTCTGAAATCTCGTACCATTTGCCAAACCGATAAATTACCGATTCTGTACGGTTCAATTTGATCGTTACAAAAAAAAACCTAAAAATTATTGAATCAAAAATTATTTGTCTTGAATACATATGTAAATAATTATATGCTTCCTACCACTCTAAGTCTCTAACCATCCAATGAAGTTGAACAGAAATTATAAAGAATACATCAGAGACCCCCTAGCCTCAGTCCCCTATCCAAAAATTACTTTAGCATCATTCAAGTTATTGGGTTTTAAATGCAATTAGAACCCAATTTATTAAGAGAAAATCAGAAAAAAAAATTGGGCATTTAGAATTTGGACTGTACCTCTGTAAATTACAAATCTAAGCCGAGATAGAGATGGTGGAGGCGCGATGGGAGTGGGTGGTGCGGCGGCGCGGTGGGATTTAAAATTAAAGAAGAAGAAGATTTGGGTTTTGCTCTGGGTCGGCCACAGAAGAAGAAAGAAGAGTGAAGGGAAGCTTTGGATTGGAAATTTGGAACGCTGTTTTTATTTTTTAGAAATTGGAATTTAATAAAGTCAAAATTGTAAAAATCGTCCCAAACTAATCACTCATTTTGGATTTTCGTCCCAAACTATTTAATTTGGCGAATTTCATCCCGTAATTTAATATTTTTTTGGAATATCGTCCCACCATAATTATAAGACGGAATTGTGCATTTGCCGATGAATTATCACATGGCTGCTTAAGTGTCATGACATGGTAAATTTTAACATGAATAATTATATAATATTGCAGAGTTCGTCCCACATTAATTACAAGATTGAACGTCATTTTCATTAAATTAGAAATTTAATATTGAGACTAAATTCATACAAAATGGTAAATTATGGGACAAAATTTGACGAGTTGATATAGTTTGGGACGAAAAATCAAAATTAGTAATTAGTTTGGGACGATATTCCAAAAAAATATTAAATTACGGGACGAAATTCGCCAAGTTAAATAATTCGGGACAAAAATTCAAAATCAGTAATTAGTTTGGGACGTTTTCTGCAATTTTACCTTTAAAACAAGAAGAAAAATGGGCTTTAGGCAGGTTGGACCTTGTAATTATAGAATTTTGGCACTTTACACCTTAATTTAAAAGTTTTGGCACTTTGCATATTCGAAACACTATGTTGCACAGACACTGACTCGGCGACTCGGACTAGACACGATTCGGATTCGGCGACTCATTTTCTAAAAAAATTTCAAGATATGACACGGTATGGATACGTATATTAAAAAAAAAAACTATATAGTTTATATAAAAATAAAATAAATTAGCATCATAATCAATGAATTAACATTCATTCTAATATTTCAAACACAAAATCAAAAGAAAAGATCACAAAAGATATCGAAATTCACGCTAAGCACATCGTAAATGATTCAAAACAAGTTTCACATGCAAAAAATGAGATAGAGAGGAAGAGAAATACCTATAAATTTGAATAAATTGGAAGAAAATTCTTAAACTAACGTTTATAAAATGAATGAAATTGAGGAGTTTAGGAGTTGTTTAATTTGTGTTTGGAATGAAGAGGAAGATTAATTTGTAGAAGTTTAATCGACTAGTTCACAAAAGTATTTTCTGATTTTTGTTAATTAAGTTTCAAATTTTCAATTTAAACCCACAATTTTGAAAAAAAATTACAAAAAGACCCCCGCCGTGTCCAAGACCGAGTCCGAGTCCTTGACCGAGCATTTGACCGTGTCCTTGACTGTATCCCCGCCGAGTCCAAAACCGTATTTTCTCGGACTCACCACGTGGCGAGTCCAACGCGTGTTCGAGCCGAGTCACACGCGTATCCGAGTCCGTAAAGAGTCGGACTCTGCATACTTGAATTTTTTTAAGTATCCGTGTTTCATAGTCGAAACACAATTTAGTTGGCACTTTACACCATAATGTGTGTTTTGATGAAAAAATTAATTGTTGAAGAGTATAGTACTTATTTTCGAATATTTTTGGCACTTTAAACCCTAAAAGTATAGACTTTGACACTTAGCACTCTGAAATATAGAATATTGACACTTTGCACCCGAAAAATATAATTTCTGATATTTTCAACCCCGACTTAATATGATAATCTAAATTATGTAAATAACATGCAATATAATAATTTATTATATATGTAAACGTATATTATAGATATAAAGTAAATAATCTTGAGGATACTTGAAAATAAAATGAAGTCAATGTCTTTTTTTTAATCTAAATTTTACAGAGAGAAAATGTTAAAATAAGTTATTATAAAGTAAAATAAATTAAGAATAATAAGTTTATGATTGTTGTGCATATAAATGACCATTTTATCTCTACATCACTGACATTCATGAGTCTATTTTTTTAAAGAAAAATACATTAGGGTGCGAAATATCATACAAATTAAATTTTTAGGGTGCAGAGTGCTAAAAAAATTAAAATGGGGTGAAAATACTAATATTTTATAATTTTAGGGTGCAAAATCTATATATGCCAAGGTGCAAAGTGCAAAAAAAAATTGAAAATAACTATTCTACCCTTCTATCAATAAATTTTCTCACTAAAACACACACTAGGGTGCAAAGTACCAAAACTTTTAAGTCAGGGTACAAAGTGCCAAAATCCTATAATTCCAGGGTGCAAAATGCCAAAATATTTTTGATTTAATAATAATAAATAAATAGTAGGCAATATGAAAGTTCTCATTAGGCAATAATGCAGGGGTGTATTTGCATTTTACTAAAAAAAAACTAAAATAAAAATAAAAAAGCAGCTAGGGTAATCTATTAATCATACATTTGTTTGAGCATATATAACAAGTTTGTTTTTGGATCAGTATCTCATTTCGTCCTGCTGGAAGACAAAGAAAATGAAGCTAATGCCATATGCAGTGCCAACCAGGATCGGCATCCCTGCAGATATAATTAGGATTTTTTAAATGGAGTATAAGAAAATTGGAAAATACCAAATTAAAATTATTAAATTATTAAAAAGTACCATATTTTGTCAATTGGGCAGGATGATTTTTTGAGTTTGATGAATTTCCCAGGTGAAGAAACATGGAGCAAATAACAAGCCCACTTCCAAATTTTTCCCTTACAACTCTTTCCCTCATGTCCAGTGAACAAAATCCAGATATCCCATCAACAAAATCTTCTATTACAACCTTAACAAACAAACATACCCCAAACCAAAATGTGAATTTGGTCATTTTCTCGATATTTGGGTCATACCCTTTAACCCCGTTGACCAAATTGACAATACAAGCAGTGACATATAGAGGAATCCAGAAATACCAATCTGAAAACAAAAAGAAAAAATGAAATTAATTAAGGAAATAATTAGGAAGTTATCGTGCATTTTTTATTAATAATTACCTACCTGGGTCATTGAATTGAAAACTTGCTGATAGTGCAAAAAGGGAAGCCATTAACAAGGAGCATAGTGCCTCTGATTTCTGATTGCCTGCGGCCATTTGTTTTTGAAGTGGTTATGTTTTTCTTCTTACTGACTCCCTCAAATCCTGAACCAGGGTTCAGGAAATTGGAACACAATTTTTAGTTACTTCCCCCCATCAGGAATTAGGAATTGGTGGAATTTGACTTCTCACTTTCTGTAAATCACTAAAAAAATAGAAAGAATATAATATGTAGAACTGACTAGTCATCATTGAAATTCATATTAATTTCTTGTTCGGGAGGAATCCCACTTTAAATTTTCAACAAGTCTCACATATTAGGCCATCTCCAACCCGGGAGGGGGTGGGAGGAGATGGGCCTAGCCCACCACTCCCGCGTTGGAGAAGACACTGGGCGGTCAAAATCGACCGCCCAGGTCGATGGGCTGGGCGATTTACAGCCCAGCCCATTGCCCTTTTTCTGGGACGAACTGATTAGTGCGTCCCAGGCACATTCCATCAGGTTGGCGTCACCTGGTGCATTTTCTTTTATTTTTTTATTAAATTAAAAATAAATATTAATAAATTAATTAATAATAAAAAAGTTAAAAAATTTTAACAATACCTTATTTATTTTAATTAACTAAAAATAAAAGTTACATTTAATTATAAAAATTGTTGTAGGTTTAATAATAATTTATTAAATTAAAGATGTAATATTATTAGATATAAAAATTTGCCATGCAAGTAAAATTAAAAAAAAAATTATAGTATAATAAAATTCTTTGTTGTCCTATCGGTTGTTATTTTTCTTGTCCCGAATGTAATATTATTATTTTATTATTATTGCTTCTAAAATTGATTATTATGCATTTTCATATTTAAATTAATATTACACATTTTTAAAATTATTATTATTATTACTACTACTATTATTATTACTACTACTATTATTATTACTAGTATTATTATAGATAATATAGGTGAGAGTGGGGAAGTTTTTTTTTTTAATTAATTGGAGGAGATAGCCCTATCGGCTGGAGAAGATGCTCAGGGGGGTGCAGATTCCCCGGGTGGAGATTGACACCCCAGGGTTGTGAATAGCCCTACGGGTCGGAGATGGCCTAAATTAAATCAGATCTAACATTTGAATACCGTCCATTTCAGGTTCAAATCTCTATTGGAGAGATTCCCACTATATGTTCGACTTGCCTAAAAAAAATAAAAGAAATAAGCTTTGTTTAAAAAATTGAGCAATAAAAAGATATAAGTTTTTTAAAAAAGGAAAGAACTTAATTGATTGACTTTTCAGAAAAAATAAAGAAATGTCACCTTGAAACGAAACAAACGACTTTACATATAATTTTGTAAGTACTTGTGTATTTACAAATTTTACATTGAAATATTATGTTCTCAAATAATTAATTCTCTAGAAGTACGCAGATTGAGTTGTGAAGTTTTCTTTTTCTTTTTTCTTTTTAATAAATAAATTACATCACACACTAAAAATTATTAACTAAGTCCATAAGATGATAGTCCCCATTACAACGAGAGATTATTTAATACAATCGCTGCACCACGTCATCAAGTACATGTGGTGCAGCCCACTAATACATTTGGGACATGTGGAATAATAATCCACATCACCACATGTTCTGGCCATGTTCCCAAAAAATAGGCATTAAAAAAGTTGTGTTCACATTGCCAGAACATGGGTGATGTGGATTATTACTCCACATGTTCCAAGTTTATTGGTAGGCTGCACCACGTGTACTTGATGACGTGGTGCAGCGGTTGCACTAAATAATTTCTCATTGCAACAAGCATTCAACGAAATTTGAAAAAAAAATTGAATCTAATCAATCTCATCTACCGGAGTTAGAGCCCCACGGGCAAGGTTTTGTGTGGTAAAATTTGTGTTATGAGGAAATTAAACTTGTGTTTGAATTTTCATATGGGCCAACAAGCCCAAAATTTGAGGATGTCAACAATGGGGGCTAAAGTAGATCAAACTGGCACCTTTCAAGAATTTGTAATCTCAAAGATAGTTTGAAGACAAACATTTTCAATGCACACCTCATGAATGCGCCTCTTGATAAGAAACAAACACGCAATGTGGATCAAGAAAATCTCAACCGCCAAATGAGATAAACATGGTTGCTTAGAGGGAAGGCAAACATAATGGACTACTTAGAGTTGTAGACTATGACCGCAATCGAAGCAAACCCATGTTTGAAACCTTAAAAAAAACGAATAGCAGAAGGAGACCTGGAATTACCGATATGAGACGCCTTAGATGTGATAATGATATTCTTTTTTAAGCAAAGAAGTGTTCATAAGTTTTTTCTCCATATATTTAAAAAGTGAAATAAGCACATACTTTTTTGTGAATAAAATTATTACGATATGATAAAATAAATTCAATGAGCACCACTGCAAAAATGAGGAATTTCAAACTATTAAGTCAACCGGAGAAATTAATGACTTATATGATAGGATATGGACTTGGATCTGTTAAGCGAAGTTAGGGTTACCTAGCTATATGTCGGATTCATTGATCACATATTCCATAATGAGTAAGAACATTTGATCTAATATCTTAAATAAAAGGAAAAATATACTATAAATTAATTAGGCTATGATCTATCGTGCTCTGCAGTCGGATTTATATCTTGTCGAATTGTTTAATCCTCGATCGAATTCATCAAAAATTGTCCTGAGTTGATCAAATTTTGAATTTTTTCCAATCAAGTAAAAATCTCCAGTTTTAAAATTCTTGTAATAGCTACTTTTATAGTAAGTGTGCTAATTTTATTTTCTTTCAACTTAACTTATATGTACATCTTTAAAAACAATCAATTTAATTTCAATATAATTTCTCAAAGAAAAAAAAATTGAATCTTGATATTCGATATGAAAAAGAAAAAATTATTGTCCAATGCTGATTATGTATTTATGTATTAAACTTGTCATATAATTACTCCCTCTGTCCCATTTTAAGTGTCGTTTTAGAGAATTTTTTTTGTCCCAAATTATCTGTCACTTTAGAGTTTCAATGCACTATTAATTACATACTTTCCCATTTTGCCCTTTGCTTTTTCTCTCTCTTACTTTATTACTCCAAGAGAGATAGAAAGAGAAAGATAGAGAGAATAAAAGAAAAAGGAAAAGAGATAATGTAAGAGTATTTTAGAAATATCATTTGTTTTTTCCCTAAAATTAAGGCAAATAAATAGGTGTCTTAATATGTGTGAAAACACCTAAAACGACACTTAAAATGGGACGGAGGGAGTACTAATTTGATCAATCTTAATTTGGATAAGAATTTCCCCGTAAGAAAGACCAACTCTAATTCAAAGTTGAGTTAATTGATTTCACGCATTTGTGAAATGTCTATTTTACTCCTTCCTGGGCCGGTTGATTATAATTCTTCGTGGGCCGGAAAAAAAACATTTGTGGAAAAGCCCAAATCAAAGCCCCCTCTGTTTTCTTCTTCCCTTTTACCGGCGGCGGGAATTTGGGTATTATATCTGCTGGCAGCTGAAAAAATTACTCAAAAAGGAAAAAGATTATACTTTGATTTTCGTTAATGGCAAACTCAATCTAAGTAAGGAGGAAGTTATGTCTTGAGGATTAGGTGAAGTGGAGAAGACTGAAGTTCGCTCAAATCCCAAATTTTGCTCACGCACACAAACTGTTTGATTCTAATCACAAGGGACTGTTTTCCTTTTATGCATTAAGAATTTCGTTATTTAATCCCCTTGCTCTTTTATTCAGTTGAAAAAAGGGAAAAACATTTGAATTGTTTGCCAATTCATCATCATTGGTATGTATACCAGCAGACTGTACTCTATAAGCAACATTCTCAGGAATATCTATTCCCGAGGCTGCCATTCTTTTGGAACCACTCGTAATGTAAACAAGGTTTCTTTGTATCTCCAAAGGGCAAAGCTCATTGATTCAATAAGGCTGTGCCTTCGTACAAATGCACCCGAAAGCTCCCTTCTTAACCTTTTAAGCAGTCCTTCTTTGGACTCCTTTGTAGTCGCCAATGCCCTCAGTTCGGCTCCCTCGCCCGACTCAGCGCTTTCTTTGATCGAAAATATTAAGAAGATCCCTCATTTTTCTCATACTCAACACAGCCTTCACGCTCTGGCTAAGATTCTTGCCAAATCTGGCCGGACGACTAAACTTGGAGCCTTGATTGATGCCATAAATGCGGGAAAGTTCATAAATGTGCCATATGTTAGTTTCATGGATCGCATGAGGTGGTATGCTGTTGCCGGTGATATTGATGAAGTTACACGTGTTTGGGACGAGTGGAGAAGAACCTTGGATAAGCATCCGTGTACGGAGTCTTATAATATAATTATGAAACTCTGTGTTGAAAAGGGCATGGATCAAGAGGCTGTGAAGTTGTTCTGTAGGTTGATTGAGGAAGGAGCGCTTCCGAATTGTAGAACATACACGGTTATTATTGAGCACCTGATTAAGTTTGGAAAATTAGATTCCGCGATTGAGGTTTTCCATTTGCTACCTCTAATGAGAATTAGACGTACATTGAAGCAGTATTCGACTTTGGTGGAGGCTTTTGTTGGCACTGACAGGTTAGATGTTGTCAAGACTTTGCTACATGAGATGCAAGCTGACGGGATATTGCCTGGTCAAGCAATGCAATTGTCTCTGCAGCGAATGAAAGAGGCAGGCTATGTTAATGAAACAGAGGAATTAATTAGAGAAATGATGCCAGATGAGAGGATAAAAAGTCTAAGTTATTCCATAGACAGCAGTGAGGATGATATTGATGATGAAGATGAGGCTTCCGGTTGTGTTGAAGGATACATAAAGGATGGAATTCAATTGAAACCATGGTTGGACCCAGCTGCTTTGGCTAGTGCCCTGCAACATTGGGGACCGGAAGAAGTTTCTACATTAAAAGATGCGAACTTTGTTTGGACCAGTAGGTTAGTCTGCAAGTTAATTAGGAACCTTAAATCTCCTGAAACAGCATGGCAGTTCTTCTGCTGGGTTGCTCATCAACCTGAATATATTCATGATATTTACACAATTTCAAGAATGATTACCAAGTTGGCTCGTCATGGATATGTGCAATTGGTTGATCAACTTGTGTTTAAGATAAAACATGAAGGTATGCGATTGTCATTTTGCACCGTTAGATTGATCATAGATTTTTACGGATTTTCAAGGAAGGGCGATGCAGCTTTAAATATTTTCAAGAATGTAAAAATAATATGTGGGCCTCTGTCAAGAAGCAGTCTTTTGATTTTATACTCATCTCTCTTGAGGACATTAGCAAAATGTCAGATGAATACTGAAGCCTTAGATATACTTGAGGAGATGATTTTGCTGGGGATATGTCCAGATATACAGACTTTTTCTGGATTGATGCATCATTATGCTATTGAAGGAGATATCAAAACTGTGCAAAGACTATTTGCGATGGTGAAACAAAGTGATTTGGAGCCTGATGCTTATATGTACAAGATTCTTATATGTGCTTATTGCAAGTGTGAAAGAGCTGCCCTTGCATTGAGGATATTTGAGGATATGAGGAACTCAGAATTAATGCCTGATGCTGCCACTAAACAATTGCTTGTGAAGAGTCTATGGAAGGAGGGCAAGCTAAGAGATGCAGCTTCAGTAGAAGAGAGAACTGCGGAAATTGGAGACAATATTCCACTTGCTTTGCCTGGGCACTTGTATACCGTTAGCGCTGCAGATCTTACGAGGGTATACAATATATATTCCGATAGTTTTACAAAAACCAATTAGGGAGATAGTTAGCAGAATTTCTCGAATTTCTCAAGGCAGTAAATACAAGTATGTCACTATGTTATCAGGGTAATCAATTCTCTTTAGAATAAGAGTGAAGAATTTCTACTGCAAGTAAGATTCCTTTCTCTACTTGGCCATGTGAACGCTTGTTCCCACTTTATTGGCTTCAAGTAATCTCAATTTATTTTTGTATTTTTTTGTGCGTGTAAGGAAGTAGAAGAATTGAGTCAAACAATACATCTTTGAAATTTAATTTATTTATTATATGGAATTTGATACCAACCGAGCTTGTACAAGCTTTATCCAGTCGAGCTCGGACAAGGTTGTCGAGCTCGAGTACATTGATATTCAATACTATTTTCTAGTGGGGGTGTAAAGAGAATCGAGTTGAGTCGAACATCACATAATTCAAGCTTGATCTAATTTTCTTATTCTAGCATGAAATTGTTTTTAACTTGGTTTGACTTTTAACAAACCAAGCTTGAACAAGTTTTAATAAAGTCGAGCTCAAGCAATAACTTTTTAAAGTTTTTAATTTATCGAGTAGGGTTGATATTGTGTTTCAAGTTTATTATGCATAAAGAACCAAGTCCAAACAAACTATTGTTGATCGAACTCGGGCCAACTTTCGAGTAGTTTTGTTCAATTTTCGTGTGGTCATTGTCAGATTGTTTTAGTATAAATCTAAAATAAATATTGAATCAGGCATCTTCAGATGTCTGTTCTAGTTGATCCTTAGGCAAGAGGACAAAAAATGATCGTTACCAGTGTATTTAGTTATTGAATAACCATCATATACATCAGCTCCCTCTTTCTTTAATCTGTTTGCTGGTTTCTTGTATATATTATTTAGAATCAAAGACAAATTCAAGCCGTCTGAACTTGGGTTCTTCATTAAACTATCTTTTATTACTTATCATTAAAAAAAATCTATAGTTGAGTGCTTCCAATGACAATGACAGATAAGGAATCCCAAAGAATATTTCAGACAGTGGCAAAATAGCATTTTTAGTCCCTTAAGTTTTACTAGTCCGCAAAAGTAGGACACTTAAATCTCCGGCAAGCATTTTTAGTCCCATAAGTTTCGTAAGTCTACGAAATTAGGACATTTAAATCTCCAGCAAGCATTTTTAGTCCCATAAGTTTCACAAATCCGCAAAAGTAGGACATTTAAATATTCGGCAAGCATTTTTAGTCCCTTAAGTTTCACTTGTCCGCGAAATCAGGACACTTAAATTTTTAGCAAGCATTTTACGTCCCTTAACTTTCACAAGTCGGCAAAATCAGGACACTAAATTTTCCAGCATGCAAGATACGTCCTATAACTTTTCTATACCCGCAAATTTAGTCCACTTGACTGCAATTATAGTCCACAATTTGCCAAAAATTGCATAATTGCCCATTGGACAATTAATTTGAGAATTTTGTCACATTGAACAATTAATTTAGGGATTTTGCCAAACTGGACAATTAATTTGAGAATTTTGCCACACTGAACAATTAATTTAGGGATTTTGCCAAACTGGACAATTAATTCGGGGATTCATGTGCTTTATTTGAAAATTTTAGAGCATCAACTTAGGTAAGTTCTTATTTACAGAATAGTGTTCTTTGTTTTCAATAGTTGTACTATTTAATGTTATGAATGAATTAGAAAGCGGCGTATAGCCATTAAATTGAATTTTTTTCCAATATAGCCTTTTAGATAAAAGTATTTCCCAAAATGACTCAAACTGAAAAGTATTTTCCAAAATGACTCAAACTGAAAAGTATTTCCCTAAATGTACCTTTTATGAAAAATCGCAGTTGCCAACTGCGATTCTGCATTTTTACGAAATTATGAAAAATAAAATAAAAAATTTTACCAAAAATCGCAGTTAGGTAAATTTTTTTATTTTTTTTGGTTTTTTTTTATTGTAACGAAATTGCCTTGATAAACTAAAAATCGCACAAATAGGTGAAAGTTAAGTGACGTAAAATGCTTGCTGAAAAAGAAAATATGTGCGACTTTTTACTATGTAGATGGGTGGTATGCAAATTTAAATAATTAACTTATTATGTTATCTTTTACTATGTAGATGGGTGGTATTATCTTTTTGCATGGATCGTTACAAACATAGTGCCAGAAAGCATCTCAAATAAACATTATTAACATAGAAAAAAATGGGTCACACTCCAGCAATATAATTATACTCCAATAGCAATACTTGAACAATACATGAATGTCTTGGGCACAAATATATTTTACCTGATTATATATAAACATGCTTGATAAGAATGCAGGAGACACTTGATTTATTATTTATAAATATAAGAGATAACACAATGTCATACTTATACTGAAATAGAAGACAAACATTTCATTTAAAATACTATTACTAATATAAATATCAAATAATTACAAAACTCAAGCCATTTTATCAAAAAAAAAAACCAAAAAAAACCAAAAATAAAAAATTTACCGAAAATCGCAGTTTTGGTAATTTTTTTTTTATTTTTATAATTTTTCATGATTTCGTAAAAATGAAGAATCGCAGTTGGCAACTGCGATTTTTCACAAAAGGTACATTTAGGGAAATACTTTTCAGTTTGAGTCATTTTGGGAAATACTTTTATCTAAAAGGCTATATTGGAAAAAAATTCAATTTAATGGCTATACGCCGCTTTCCAATTCATTCATAACATTAAATAGTACAACTATTGAAAACAAAGAACACTATTCTATAAATAAGAACCTACCAAAGTTGATGCTCTAAATTTTACAAATAAAGCACATAAATCCCCGAATTAATTGTCCAGTTTGGCAAAATCCCAAAATTAATTGTTCAGTGTGGCAAATTTCTCAAATTAATTATCCAGTTTGGCAAAATCCCTAAATTAATTGTTCAATGTGGCAAAATTCTCAAATTAATTGTCCAATGGGCAATTATGCAATTTTTGGCAAATTGTGGACTATAATTGCAGTCAAGTGGACTAAATTTGCGGGTATAGAAAAGTTATAGGACGTATCTTGCATGCTGGAAAATTAAGTGTCCTGATTTTGCCGACTTGTGAAAGTTAAGGGACGTAAAATGCTTGCTGAAAAATTTAGTGTCCTGATTCCGCGAAAAATAAAAATTAAGGGATGTAAAATGCTTTCCGAAAATTTAATTGTCCTGATTTCGCGGACAAGTGAAACTTAAGGGACTAAAAATGCTTGCCGAATATTTAAATGTCCTACTTTCGCGGATTTGTGAAACTTATGGGACTAAAAATGCTTGCCGGAGATTTAAACGTCCTAATTTCGCAGACTTACGAACCTTATGGGACTAAAAATGCTTGCCGGAGATTTAAGTGTCCTACTTTCGCGGACTAGTAAAACTTAAGGGACTAAAAATGCTATTTTGCCTTCAGACAGTTCAGTTAAGTTGTTAGCTTTTTGCATATCATATAACTATCTCAATATCATTAAATATGCACTAATCATACAGACAAGAAGATAATATAAGCAAAGCTAGGGACAAAGACCGTAAGATTCTAGTTAAATTAATAGTACGAAATTCAATAATATACATATTACCAGAATTCCTCTTTGGCTTTTATATGAACTTTTGTGAGATACTGTTGAACTCTCATTTTCCACAACACAAATCATTTATACACTGAACTTTCCTACATTCTAACCTCAAAAAAATGGCAGTCTCTCATAATTCCTTTCTGACAATATCTTCTCTATTTCTCATCTTCACAGCTTCTCTTGTTGCTGCTCAACTGCCTAACAGTACTGCAGACACTGACTTCAGTTGGTCAGCAGATTCACCTATGTCTTGTAAAACATATGTTACATATCGTGTAAAATCACCCTATTTGGATCTTGGAAATATATCCGATCTATTTGGAATTAGCCGAATGGATATATCAATGGCATCTAATCTAGCATCGGAGGATACTCTATTGGTTCCTAATCAGCTTTTACTTATACCAATCACATGTACTTCAAATGGAACTCACTATTTCTCCAATGTTACCTATCGAATCAAAAAAGGTGAAAGCTTTTATTCCGTTTCAATCAGGCCTTTCCAAAATCTGACCAATTTTATATTGGTTCAAGACATGAACCCTTCACTGAATCCAAACAACTTGACTATTGGGGTGGATGCGGTTTTTCCTTTGCTCTGTAAGTGTCCGAGAAAGTCATATGTCGAAAAGGAAGTTCATTACCTTATTACTTATGTATGGCAGCCGGGAGACGAAATATTGCCTGTAAGTAATATGTTTCAGGCAGCAGAATCAGATATTGTAATGGAGAACAATAATCGAAATTTCAGTGCTGCAACATGCCTTCCTGTTTTAGTACCAGTGAAGTCTCCGATTCTACTGCAGCAGTTTCCTTCTCCAGTGGCACTTAACAGATCTAAACACCACTGGATTCTTATAGCTATTGTAAGTGTCGTAATAGTTATTTTGATAGTTTTCTCTGGGATGGCAGCATACTTCCGCCTCTTACACAAGAAAAGGAAAACGTTGGCTCGTAATAGTTCTTCATTAGAAACATCTGATCTTATGCAAACTTATAAGGCCTCAAAAGGCAAAACTTTGGAGCCGAAAATCATACAAGATAAGGTACTCACCGGAGTATCAGGTTATCTTGGAAAACCAATAATGTATGATCTAAATGTTATAATGAAGGCAACGATGAACCTCAGCGAACGGTATAGGATTAGTGGATCAGTGTACAAGGCTACAATCAACGATCAGGTTCTTGCAGTAAAGAAAACAAGAGATGCAACTGATGAACTTCAAATATTACAGAGGGTGAATCATGCAAATTTAGTGAAGTTAATGGGAGTTTCCTCAGACACCGCTGGAAACTTTTTCATAGTTTATGAATATGTTGAGAATGGATCCTTAGATAAGTGGCTGTTCCCAAAAGTGTCATCTTCCTCAGCCACGGTTGAATTGCTCGGTTGGAGCCAGAGGCTATTTATAGCTCTAGACGTTGCCAATGGCCTGCAATACATGCACGAGCATTCTCAGCCTAGTGTTGTCCACAAGGATATCAGAACAAGCAATATACTCCTTGATTTTAACTTTAAAGCCAGGATTTCAAATTTCTCCGCAGCTAGACCTGCTACTTGTCCAATCATGCTAAATGTTGATGTTTTTTCTTTTGGAGTTGTTCTTTTAGAGCTACTTTCGGGGAAGAAGATTATGGAGACTAAGGATGATGGTGAAGTTGTGATGTTATGGAAAGAAATAAAGGGAATCTTGGAAAATGAAGATGAAAGGATAGAGAGTCTAAAGAGATGGATGGATCCAAATTTGAAGGGTTGTTACCCCATTGATGATGCTTTAAGCTTGGCAATTTTAGGGAGAGCATGTACATCAGAGAAGTCAACGGAGAGACCAAGAATGGGAGAAATCGTTTTCAACCTTTGTGTGTTAACTCAATCATCTCCTCAAATGTATGAAAAGTCTTGGATTTCAAAGTTCGAAGCCGAGGAAGTTTTCTCTGTAATTAGTCCTGTCATAGCTCGATAAATTTTCCTTATTGTTATTGTTCTTCTATTAAAAACTCATTTGTAGGCTCTCATTGAGTAACTCGATGTATGCTGTGATGTATGGAGATGCTTGCAACTCGCTCATTGTGTAATATACAGAAACCATAAAATGGAAACAATTTCTGTTGCCATTATATATTATGGATAATACCACAAACTCTGCTGATGTTAGGTGAAATTACAGGAACACCCTTCTAGAAGACAGTGGAGAAACACTCTTGTAGTTGGTGAATTTGTGTGTGAAGTTTAATTCCCTTTAGAGTTGAGTGAATGTATATTTAAATGTTCATTTGGCATGATTGATTGTTATAGCAATCCATTAGCAAATTAAAATTTAATGATATTTCCTTTTTGGCAGAATTTCTTGTTAATATACACCTTATATTAACAAAAATGAGAAGTATAGAAGAACGATAACCATATTTAGAATTTAAGCTTTAGAAGAAAAGGCATCTTGTCTGAAAATGGCGGATCAGAGTATTTTCCTGTCAGAATCTCGGATGCAACATACTGACTTGCAGCTTCAGTATAATGAATCCCATCCCAATTTACATATTCTGTACTATCATTACAACCTTTGGCAGTGAATGAACTTCCGTTCAGAACTTTTGTTTGACCACAGGCAATCCGACTGTCATAATTCAAAGGTGGACCTCCGTACCCGCAGCATGCCATTAAGGGCTGCTCAAATCCTGTAAGTTGCTTTTGTGATTAGATATGAATTTTGAGAGAGGGTTTATATGGTTTCAGTAATAGGAATTACTTGTCTATATACTAACCATATCTAGAGTAGTTTGATATGAGATTGGACTTAATTGTGAAAATATTGACATATGTGACATTTGCATCTTGATATTGGCCTTGCAATTTTTTACAAAGTGCATGAAGTTGTAAGTTGAAAAGTCTTGAAGCTTGATTGTGAGAGGTGACACATCCGAGCCCATCTAGTTTTGATGGATCAGTTCCAAATTTCACAATATTCTGAGGTAAGCAACCGAGGGGACCTGTGTTGTGAATCCAAAAATTCCTTGCCCCTTGATCGTATAATTTCTGCTGGCAGAAAAAACATCATAAACCAATGGAAAAGTTGATTTTTCTTTTCCACATATTGTGATAAAAAATTACTAACCGCGATACCGTCTTCAAATTGTGATAGAATAATTGGGATTGAAGCGAGAATTTGATCCAATGTCTTAGAATAAAAGCCACCAGCGAGATCATTTTGGCCTATGTCGAACATGTAAAGTGCCTTTGGGAAGTAATCTTGAGCTGGTATGTACTTATCAAATTTCCTTGCTGCAAATTAGTATAGTTCATATGTGAAAGAGTAATTTGCAATACACACCTTGCATTTTTTTTAATCAAATATACTCATATGTTAGTTTAATTAGCAAATAAGAATGCATTGAGTTTAATATTTCAGCTACAAAAGAGGGTGAATAAGTCACTTTACCATGCAAATTTTATTATGAATTCCAGTATAGTGTGTGGGGAACATTAGAAGAAATCTAAGGAGTATATTGAATATAAACCATTTTTGCGAACGGATCATATCATAATTTTAGTCTACTGAAAATCTCACATTTAGCCTGCAGTTCTTGAACTTTGTCCTTGAATCTTAAAAATTGAGCCACTTGAATCCCGAAAGAAAATGGGCAAACAGATGATGCAGTGGCCGGAAGTATGGTAGAGCCTGCAGCTGCAAAGTTGCATCCTTTTCTAAAAATTGGTGCACCTATTGCTTCCAAATATGCATTCAGAAATGGTAAATCCATTGCATCCACTGTCAAATTGTACAAAACAGAAAACATAAGCTTGTTTTACATTTGATCTGAAATGCTTGGTAATAATATTTCATTAACAATGTTTTACTCAGAAAATCAACGATTAGGCGGCCATCACTGAACCTCCCAGATGGTTTCCGGAAATAAGTCTGCCCATTTGGTGGGTCGAGCTCTTCGCCAACGGCAGCGGCAATTAGATTGCCAGTGTCTGAATTTGAGTCCCCAAAATTGAAAACTGCCGGATAATTGAAATCAATGGAGCTGACTAGAGGGAGGATGATCAAGATTATGGTGAGTTTTGGGAAAGTACAAGAGTTTGAAGCCATGTTCATTGGTATGACAAGATGCAGATTTTTTTTTTGTAGTTATAAAGGTTGGTTGGTGCATTTAGTGTGCACTCAAAGTTATCTTCTAAATTCAGACAACTCCAAAAGTAGTTTTAGTTTGTTTCTGTTGCATACAGGCTTTTCCTTCGGGTCCCTGTTTGTTGAGTAATCACTTTCCAGTTTCTATAAGCATTAATTTGTTTGCTATTTGTTGTAAGTTTTAAATCTTACATAAAATCTAATTCCAATTACAGGATGAACATATGTTTTAGCAATAAGATGTTCATTATCAATTGATCGCCGGATGAAGATGAAGGGTCCTCTAGCCAAGAACACCGACTCCTCCACCCCTACCACCCCATGACTTGCGGGAATTTATCTTCATGCATAAAAAGGAATTGTCCAAAAAGATACATGAAACTAGAATCAACCTCCAAGAAAAATATAACCAAAGCACAGAGCTAATGAAGACTGAAAACGAAGAAAATTATCAGGTACGTTGTAAAGTAAATGGGTGGGTCGCCAAAATGAGCTTGTCCGACACGACCCATTTTCCAAATGAAATTTTAGATGGGGCAAGTTAATGGATCAAGTTCAGAAAACCTCTTCAAAGTTAACGAAGAAAACTCCATTTTTCGTATAAGAGAAAGTATGCAGATTTAGGAGTGGGTTTTGGTGATCATTTGGCATGAAATACTTAGAAAATTGCGCACTTGGATTATGGCAATGATTTGGTTGAACTACTTCGGAGCACCAGTACATCAAAAAATTATCAGTTATTCAAATAATCTAATCAGTAAAAGAACAAGATTTTTTTTGACAAACTATTCGTAGATATGTGCTTTATTTCCTTCTCATGTACTTTAGTTTGTATGACATAAATGATAAATGAAGAAGCTACAAATGCTTTTACATAATCTAACCTATGCAGTCTGATAATGTGGCAGTCAAAATTCTTGAAAGAGACTGAAAAATGTCATCAATATTCGGGCGATCTGATGGATCTTTCTTGAGGCAATTACCAATCAATTTGAATAGTATAAGGGCAAGCTCTTCAGGGTAATTTCCTTGCAGCGAAGGATCCATTAGTTTTCCTACATATACTTGCCCATCTTCTTCATGGAAATCTGAAGCTAAGACTTCTGATATCTGCATGTCAACTTCTTCATTTAACAAAGAAACTTCTTTTCCAGTGAGAATCTCCAGCACGAGAATCCCAAATGCATAAACATCAAGCTTTGCAGAAACTAATCCGTTCGCCAGATACTCAGGAGCCATGTAACCTTTAGTCCCAACAATGTGCCGCGTCAAGGTAAAAAGACCTTCCTGTCCTTCTGCTGTTCTTGCCAGGCCAACATTCGAGATTTTGGCTCTGAAGTCTTGATCAAGAAGAACGTTGCTGCTGTTTAGATCTTTGTGGATATGAGGAGGAGAAGTGTAACAATGGAGATAAGTTAGCCCTGTGGCTACATCCGCAGCGACTTGTAGTCTCTGGTTCCAGTTCAAAATCTTCTGATCACTCTTTTCATGTATCCAGTTGCTGAGCGATCCATTTGAGGCGTATTCATAAACGAGATACCAGTTTCCCTCATTAAAACAAACACCAGAAAGACGGATTAGATTAAAATGGTTAATCTTGGTTAAAAGATTGATTTCTTTTAACACATCTCCATTCTTTTTCTTGATTGCAGCAAAATCCCCATTGATCTTTGCGCGATAAACGGATCCTTCAATCAAGAAACTGTCACTGAAATCTTCTGTTGCAGCTTTAAGTTCTTCAAAAGTGTATACTTTAAGATACTGACTTATGCTTGATATCCTTTCCAGAAATTCCAGGGAGTCTTCATTCTTCTCTTTTTCAATTTGTTTCTCTACAGATTCAGAGCTCTCGGTTGTTAAAACTGGTTTGGGATTCTGTCCCTTTTTACCTAAGTACAGGCAGAGAATAATTCCCCCAATAATTAATGCAAGAAAAATCCCCCCAAGAACACCAACAAAAACAGGTATCGGTTTTCTACTCGAGCCTCCACTTTGTGGCGGCCCAGAGGGCCGCGGTGGTGGACGATGTGGTGCTGTAACTTGGAAACTTGATGGAGGATCCCGAAGTGGAACTAGAAGAGTAGTGAATGGATAAATGGTATAATCTTGTTCAGATAGACTATTGGCTGCAAGAGTTCTCCCAGTATCAACCCTGAATATTGAACTTATTCTACGAACATACTGACCCCAAGTAACCAAATAACTCAACAAATATTTCACACCATCATCACTTTGGTTCTTTGTTGCACAAGCACACCTCAACGGGACAGTAATTCTGGTTCCGGAATACAAATTATTGGTGTGGATTTTGTTCTGCGATCGAATGGCTTGGCAGGTCGACAAGCCTTGGAAAGTGTTGTTTGCTATCCATAAATATGTGTCACTGTGCTGGACAATGTAAGAAGTATTGGCCTGATAATACTGGCCGGTGCAAGAGCATGTGACAGGAACAAGAACCATTTGATTTGTTTCGAAAATCTTGTTTTCAGGAACTGAATTGATTTGAGAGAGATGCGATGAATTTACGGCTAAGAGTGTGGAGATGGAGGAGACAGAGTTGAATGGAGTTTTGGCTCTGAAAGTGAGATAAGCTTGGCAAGTATGGTTTAAGCCATTGCAAATGTAGCCTAGAACAGAAGTTGAATTGTTTTTGCTGTCACATAATGTTGCGGCTCGCTTAATGTAAGGCTGCTGGCTAAGAATCACAGGGTGTAAAGTGAAGAGGAAGATGCAAACTGGAGAAATGAATTGGGAGTATTTCATTTTGCTTTGAGTGTAAAATGAAAAAAAAATTAGGAGCTTATAATTCATGAGGAAATGAATGTATGAATTGTAACAGGTTTTGACTCTGAGAACACAGATTTTCTACCAGCAAGTACTTTCTTTACCTTTTGTCTTGTCCATATGTGAAAAGGAAGTTTCCTTGAATAGATTGAATGGAGAAAATAATGGGTAATCAGAAATCAAAATCTAATTTCAACCTTGGATTTCAATGAGAAAATTACTGAAAACAAACAAACATAAAATGAAGTTTCAGAATATGTAAGTCAGAGAAGTCAACAGGCAAATGCAATACCTTGTGTTCATTATTTCCAGGGACAAATTGTAGTGGTTGACTGAAGAGTGTAAGTCAACATTTTGTGATACATCAAAGTTTGGAACTTGGTAAGTATTATTGACTGAAACAGTAAATGTATAAATCATGCCTCTAAATTAATTTCCTAAGTCATGGTTGCTAATAAATTAGCTTAACCTTAATTGCCTAAAAGTTACCATCTTAATATTCTGAAGAATTATGTTTCCATATATATTAATGAAAATTACCTCTGCACTCGCTGATGTTATATGAATTTACAGGAACACCCACCAAGGAGAAAACTATACACATCTGTTAAAGAAATGAGATGAATCCAAACTTTTTTCTTCCGGAATTTTAATTTCAGGCCAATAGAGTTGATTCAATGCATATATAAATGTTCATTCGGAATGACTGATTCCTATAGCAACGCATTAAAATTCAATGATATATCCTTCTTGGCGTTATTTCCGTTTAACATACACGTTATTCAATCAAATGTGGAAATATACAAGAACGATAACAATATTTATGATTTAAGCTTTATAAGAAAAGGCATCTTGTCTGAAAATGGTGGATCTGAGTATTTTCCTGTCAGAATCTCGGATGCAACATACTGATTTGCAGCTTCCGTGTAATGAGTCCCATCCCAGTTTACGTATTTTGTACTATCATAACAACCTTTGGCCGTGACTGAACTTCCATTCAGAACTTTAGTTTGACCACAGTCAATCCTACTGTCATAGTTCGATGGTGGACCTCCATACCCGCAGCATGCCATTAAGGGCTGCTCGAATCCTGTAAGTTGACTCGTAATGATTAGATTTAAATCTCCACATATGTTTTGTTACAGTTAGATAAGAGGCATTACTGGTCTATATATAGTTATATACTAACCGTATGTTGAGTAGTTTGCTATGAGATTGGACTTGATCGTGAAAATATCTACATATGTGACATTTGCATCTTGATATTGTGCTTGCAATTTTTTAAAGAGTGTATGAAGTTGTAGGTTGAAAATTTTCGAAGCTTGATTGTGAGAGCTGACACATCCGAGCCCGTCTAGCTTTGATGGATCAGTTCCATATTTCACAATTTTCTCAGGTAAGCATCCGAGAGGACCTGTGTTGTGAATCCAAAAATTTCTTGCTCCTTGTTCATATAATATCTGTTGGCAAAAAGGAAAACATGAAGCACGCGAAAAATTGATTTTTTTTTAACAAAATTGTGTAATACGACAAGGACTACTAACCTCGATACCATCTTCAAATTTTGATAGAATTATTGGAATTGCAGCGAGAATTTGATCCAATGTCTTAAAATAAAAGCCACCAGCCAGATCATTCTGGCCTATGTCGAACATGTAAAGGGCCTTTTGGAAATAATCTTGAGCTGGTATGTACTCATCAAATTTCCTTGCTGCAAAATGACAGTTTGGTACTATTACAATGGAGATAAGTTAGCCCTGTGGCTACATCCACAGCGATTTGTAGTCTCTGGTTCCAGTTCAAAATCTTCTGGTCACTCTTTTCATGTAGCCAGTTGCTGAGCGATCCATTTGAGGCGTATTCATAAATGAGATACCAGTTTCCCTCATTAAAACAAACACCAGAAAGACGGATAAGATTAAAATGGTTAAAAGATTGATTTCTTTTATCACATCTCCATTCTTTTTCTTGATTGCAGCAAAATCCCCATTGATCTTTGCGCGATAAACAGATCCTTCAAAGAAACTGTCACTGAAATCATCTGTTGCAGCTTTAAGTTCTTCGAAAGTGTATACTTTAAGATACTGACTTATGCTTGATATGCTTTGCAGAAATTCCAGGGATTCTTCATTCTTCTCTTTTTCAATTTGTTTCTCTACAGATTCAGAGCACTCAGTTTTTAAAACTGCTTTGGGTTTCTGTCCCTTTTTACCTAAGTACACGCAGAGAATAATTCCCCCAATAATTAATGCAAGAAAAATCCCCCCAAGAACACCAACAAAAACAGGTATCAGTTTTCTACTCAAGCCTCCACTTTGTGGCGGCCCAGAGGGCCGCGGTGGTGGAGGATGTGGTGCTGTAACTTGGAAACTTGATGGCGGAACCTGAAGTGGAACTAGAAGAGTAGTGAATGGATAAATGATAGAATCCTGTTCAGATAGACTATTGGCTGCAAGAGTTCTCCCAGTATCAACCCCGAATATTGAACTTATTCTATGAACATACTGACCCCAAGTAATCAAATAACTCAACAATTAATTCACACCATCATCACTTTGGTTCTTGTTGCACAAGCACACCTCAACGGGACAGTATTTCTGGTTCCGGAATACAAATTCTTGGTGTGGATTTTGTTCTGCTCTCGAATGGCTTGGCAGGTCGACAAGCCTTGGAAAGTGTTGTTTGCTATCAATAAATGTGTGTCACCGTGCTGGACAATATAAGAAGTATAGGCCTGATAATACTGGCCGGAGCAAGAGCACGTGACAGGAACAAGAACCATTTGATTTGTTTCGAAAATCGTGTTTTCAGGAACTGAATTGATTTGAGAGAGATGCGATGAATTTACGCATAATGTTGTGGCTCGCTTAATGTAAGGCTGCTGGCTATGAATCACAGGGGAAAACGTGAAAAGGAAGATGCAAACTGGATAAATGAATTGGGATTATTTCATTATGTTTTAAGGGAAAAATGAAAAAAAATTAGGAGCTTATAATTCATGAGGAAATGAATGTATGAATTGTAACAGGTTTTGACTCTGAGAACACAGATTTTCTACCAGCAGGTTCTTTCTTACCTTTTTCTTGTCCATATGTTAAAAGGAAGTTTCCTTGGAATGGACGAAAATGATATCAGATTTGTGCTATTTTTTCTTCGCTGATGTTTAGGTATGATCATGCAAACATAGAATGAAGTTTCAGAATATGTAAAAATGCAATATCTTGTGATCATTATTTCCAGGGACAAATTGTAGTGGTTGACTGAAGAGTGTTAGTCAACATTTTGTGATACATCAAAGTTTGGAACTTGGTAAGTATTATTGACTGACACAATAAATGTATAAATCATGCCTCTAAATTAATTCTATAAGTCATGGTTGCAAATAAATTAGCTTACCCTTAATTGCCTAAAATGTTACCATCTTAATATTTCAGTCCAAAAATAATATAGTATATTATTAAGCCATCCAAATTCATGTAACTTATTTCATCATTAATCACAATTCAGGATTAATATTTGTATGTTGTCCTAAATTATACTTAGTACATTAAACATAGAAATAACTTGCATAGGAAAAGAGGCTTTATTCTGACGAATTCTGTTTCCATATATATTAGAGAGAATTAACTCTGCACTCGTTGTTGTTATTTAAATTTATAGGAACACCCACCGAGGAGAGAACTATGCGCATCTGTTAAAGAAATGAGATGAATCCAAACTTTTTCTTCCAGAATTTTTATTTCAGGCCCATAGAGTTGATTCAATGCATATATAAATGTTCATTCGGAATGACTGATTCCTATAGCAACGCATTAAAATTCAATGATATATCCTTCTTGGCGTTATTTCCTTTGAGCATACACGTTATATAATCAAATGTGAGAAGTATACAAGATCGATAACCATATTTATAATTTAAGCTTTATAAGAGAAGGCATCTTGTCTGAAAATGGTGGATCAGAGTATTTTCCTGTCAGAATCTCAGATGCAACATACTGATTTGCAGCTTCCGTGTAATGACTCCCATCCCAGTTTACGTATTTTGTACTATCATAACAACCTTTGGCCGTGACTGAACTTCCATTCAGAACTTTAGTTTGACCACAGTCAATCCTACTGTCATAGTTCGATGGTGGACCTCCATACCCGCAACATGCCATTAAGGGCTGCTCGAATCCTGTAAGTTGACTCGTAATGGTTAGATTTAAATTTCCACATATGTTTTATTACAGTTAAATAAGAGGAATTACTGGTCTATATATAGTTAAATACTAACCGTATGTTGAGTAGTTTGATATGAGATTGGACTTGATCGTGAAAATATCTACATATGTCACATTTGCATCTTGATATTGTGCTTGCAATTTTTTAAAGAGTGTATGAAGTTGTAGGTTGAAAATTTTTGAAGCTTGATTGTGAGAGCTGACACATCCGAGCCCGTCTAGCTTTGATGGATCAGTTCCGAATTTCACGATTTTCTCAGGTAAGCATCCGAGAGGACCTGTGTTGTGAATCCAAAAATTTCTTGCTCCTTGTTCATATAATTTCTGTTGGCAAAAAGGAAAACATGAAGCACGCAAAAATTTGATTTTTTTAACAAAATTGTGTAATACGACAAGGACTACTAACCTCAATACCATCTTCAAATTTTGATAGGATTATTTGAATTGCAGCGAGAAGTTGATCCAATGTCTTAAAAGACAAGCCACCAGCCAGATCATTCTGGCCTATGTCGAACATGTAAAGGGCCTTTTGGAAATAATCTTGAGCTGGTATGTACTCATCAAATTTCCTTGCTGCAAAATGACAGTTTGGTATAATTTTTTTTCTGCAATGCATTTCTTGAGTTCAATTTTATTGACAAAGTACATTCTTGGATTAGTTTAATTAGCATATATCCACTTATGTTCTACTAAAAATAGCACACTGTCTAGACTTTTAAATGAAATAATGTAATGAACATTTCCATGTGAATAGAATTTGTGCTTAATATTCCATTTCAGCCACAATAGAGGGAAATAAGTCATTTTACCATACAAATTTTATTACTACTTGCAATACAATGAATGACTGGAGAACACTATATTTTTTTTTTTTGGTTTAATCCCTTTCGAGGAGCGTCGGACACATAAAGTGGAAACCTCTCCCAACAGGGATTCGAACCTGAGTCCGCTACTTTGTAGTGACTAGTCCCTTCCACTAAACCAATCACATGTTGGTGTGGAGAACCTTATATAGATGAATAGATGTGTTTGTTTCAGATATATATCATGATTTAAGAAAAATGAAATACTCACATTTATCATGCAGATCTTGAACTTTGGCCTTGAATCTGAGAAACTGTTCCACTTGAATCTCAAACGAAAATGGATTAGTAGATGATGCGGTGGCCGAAAGTACAGTACACCCCACAGCTGCAAAGTTACATCCTTTTCTGAAACTAGGAGCTCCAATTGACTCCAAATATGGACTCAGAAATGGTAAATCCATTGCATCCACTGCGAAAAAAACATATTAATTACACCAATTATATAACGAAAAGCTTTTACTATTACATTTTTTTCTTGATGATACTTTATTCAAAATGTTTTACTTAGAAAATCGATGATTAGACGGCCATCACAGAACCTCCCAGATGGTTTCTGGAAATAAGTCAGCCCATTTGGTGGCTTGAGTTGTACACCGAGGCCGGCAACTAGATTGCCAGTGTCCGAATTCGAGTCTCCGAAATTGAAAACTGCGGGATAGTTGAAACCAAAGGAGCTGGTTAGAGGGAGACATATGATCAAGAGTATGGTGAGTCTTGAAAAGGTAGAAGAAACATTGGAGGCCATTTTTAGTTGGTTATCTACTTAATTATTATTCAGACAACTCCAAAAGTTGTAAATGACTAAATAGTAGCAGCATATGTTTTCAATCGTTGGTTTTTCATGAGTTGTCAATTTCAGCTTTTACTTGTGTTGCAATAATTTGTATAAAGAATAGTGGCTACCAATACCAACCCCACTACAGATCACCCATTAGTATAATGGTTATTCAAGGGGCATTTCAGGAATTTCTCTCAATAAAACTATTAGTATTTAATTAACTGGACAAAGTTATTAGAACAAACTTAAGTTAGTCAAGTCAAAGCTGGTTAAAATTCCACTACTCCAAACATAGTGGCTCAACATCCTCTGTACCACTTTTGGTGTACCACCACTAAGTGATTGACACATGCATATGTTAGAATTATTATAATTGTCAAATGTGCATGTGTCAATCACTTAGTGGTGGTACACTTTGGTACACCAAAAGTGGTACAGAGGATCTACACCCGTTTAAGTACATGGCAGATTTCATCAATGAAAAGTGGGCCTGTTTTAACTTAAGATCAGTTTATAAACGAGTGAATTGTGCTCTTGGTCCTCTTTTATGGATTAACTTTTTTATTTTCGTCCCTCTTAAATTTTTTTATAGCAGATTGGTCCTTTTTATCACATTCATCCCTCTTAAATTTTTATCAATGTAGTGTAACACATTAGTCCCTCTTAAATACAAAATACATCACTTAAATTTAAAATATATTCTATAGTGGACGAAAGTTGATGTATTTTGCATTTAAGAGGGACTAATGTGTTACAGTACATTGATAAGAGGAATGAATTTGCCACAAGAAATTTAAGAGGGAAGTATATATATGTTATAAGAGGGACGAATGTGATACACTTCATTCATAAGATGGATCAATCTGCTACAAAAAAATTTAAGAGAGACGAAAATAAAAAATTTGACCAATAAGGAGGACCAAAAATGCTATTCACTTGTTTATAAACATACATGCATAGGTTACATTAATTTAATACTCTTTTTGTGTGGAATGATGGCTAACACTGAAATTTGAGCTCAGAATTAATATAGTGATTCTTCTTATCATTAACTTTTTATATAGTGGTTTATTTTGTATTTTTTTCATCTTAATCCTCATTATGAATTATTTGTTTCATTTTGGTTATTTAGAAGGGGTCTTTTACTTATAGTGTTATACTTTAGTCCCTCGTATAATTGTTTTGTATCAATTTAATCCCTCATAAAAATGTTTTGACACTTTAGTTTACCTTAGAGTCTTGGACCACATGAGAATGACCAAAGTGAAATAAATAATTCATAGTGGGAACTAAAGTGCGAAAAAAAAATAAGAAAAACTACTCTGTAAAAAATAATAATAAGAATAATCATTAGTAGTGTTTACCCATTAATATATGAAGCTTTTTCCCAACTTAGGGGGATCATTATGAGGTTTTTTCAGCACTTTGTTCAAGTTTATTAATTTGCTCCATCAAACTTTATGAATATATTTTGCACCGAGGGACTAAATTATAATTTGAAGGACTTATATTATGTGATTTAAGGGTGAATTGCATCCACCTTCCCTACATTTCGATTAACATTTGGCATCCCGAGTATTTATGGAGTACTTTTTCTGGCATCCACATCCTTTCATATAAATTTTGAGTTAATGGCAATTTAGGTCCCTATAATTTTTATAATATTTAATTTACCTTTTTTTTATTTAAAATAGAGTATTTTGACCCCTTGTAACATTAAAAATGTTTTATATCGCTTCCATGACTTTAACAAAAAAAAATAAGTATCGACAAAACTACCATTCTTATATATAAAATTTTATCCCTTGGGCCTTGTGTTATCATAAATGTAACACTTTACCCCATGTTATCATAAATGTGACAATTTATTCTCTTATATTATGATAATTGATAAATATTGCATTTTACCTCTCTATGTTAAAAAAGAAAATTTAATGCTCACTCTCAATTTGGACAAATGAGGTACACTCTCTTACTAAAGAAGGTAAATTGTTCTTTAAAAATTTTCATGGGGCAGTAAAATATGCTTTTTCAAATTATAGGGGATAAATTGAAAATTATGCATTTTAAAGGGATAAATTGACATTAGCCCTATAAATTTCCATTAAAATCTTAAATGACTGAAATACTCTCTTACAGATTTTTTTTTCCGAAAATCTGTAAGGTTTCATCCTTTACAATGTTAAAGACAAAAAGATTGTTTCTTTAACCACTACATTCAAAGAATTAAAATGAATGGATTTTACTTGTTCATTACATACATATATGAGTTAAATCCGTTAAACTGTTTGGCGCTTTTGAAAATTTATATATTAAATACTAACATGTTAGTATGTTATAACTTTTTAAAAAGTATATATTATAACTTTTCATTCATACAAATCAAAATATTACTATTGAACCGCGTTTGATTCATAAATGATAATAAGTTTTATAATTTTTTGCTTAAGGAATCATAGTTTACTAATATTTTACCGATGGCTCGACCTAAGTATATTGGACCTAAACCTAAATAATTATGTGTTGGACTAATATTGAGTCAATATATTAAACTTTACTAATTCATGAGTCAAATTTAAGCCTAATAACGATCAACTCGAATAGAGCTCGAAAATATTATTATTTTGAATGCTTCTACTAATTAATGATATTAAAGTTTGAGAATACTAATTACTATTTTGAAACAACAAACAAATTTACAAATAGCTCACTGTATAGACTATGAACCAACTAGTCTCATATATATTAATAATTTCAAGTTTCAACTAACGCATCTACAGGCCAAAGGGAATAGGATTAACAAAAAGGGGAAAAATGAAAAGTTAAAATATATATGTTCAAATAGATTGAGACCTTACAAATTTTATGAAATGTTTTATATTATTGCATTATGTAAGATTAGTCTATTCATATGCGTTTTTAACAATTTATACTTTTTGTTTGTCAGTTAAAAATTGCTAGTGTGAATAAGGTCAATATGATCCCAATATAAAAACTCGAAGTTCGAAAAATTACATGAACCATGTTTGGACTATAGCTATGGAGTCAAGTTGTAAATGAGTTTGAATCTATAATTGTGAAACCGATCAACATGCTTTAAGTTTTTTTTAGGCGAACAGGCCTAAACTTAAGTCAATCCTAAAGGCTAAATGCAAGAGTATTTCAGTCTTTTGGAAATAAAACTGAGGTAGAAAGTAAATAAAAGGTAGGTGGGTGCCAAAAAGAAAAAAATCTTTGGTGTCTATTTGTCAAATAATCAAAGTGTAGGAGGTGGATGAAATTCACCCGTGATATAAAACGGATGTGAAACTATTTTGAAATATTCGGTATAAATATGGATTATTGACTCATCTCTCACAGAAATGGAGATTTGCCGCGTCCCAACCCCAACGCAATTACCGGCGATTAATCTCCGATTTGACTAAACGTCAGCGTTTCGCCCATTTACAGTGAGATGCAGTCTCTCCCGAAATTAAAAAATATCGATTGGTGGTGAAATGTTCATTCTCGGAAATTGCAATTCTTCGCTGCTGATATACAGACCAAAGGATGGTGAGAAAAAAAAAATTAATTTCTTTCGATTGGACCATGTATTGAGCTGTGGATTGTGATTTGTGAAGGTTGGCGAGTGGGAGCTGTAAACCTATATTACTCTTTTTAAATTTGATTTCTGACAATTTTATTTTTCTCTCCGTTGTTGTTTTTGTGATGTTTATTCATTGAGTAGTTTCATTCAGCAATCTTTCAATGATTTTTGGTCATCTATTTTCTGTTCAATGGACAACAGCATCGCTTAATCGCTTTAGATGAATCATTCATTTTTAGCTTTTCAAATACTCCTTTTGTCAAACACTCTTTCTGTGTATCCTGTTAAATGAACTAGTTCTTGTGCACTTTGTATTTGGCAGACCTAGAACCCTCAAGGTTGTGACATATATGCCCTATTTTCTTGCCATTTTGTCTGCTTATAAACTAAATTTTGCAGATACTCGTTCAACTAGTATGCCTCCTAATGATTTTCTTACATGTGCATAAAATTAGCAATATGGAAATGTGGCTATTATGTGAACATCATGACATGTATACTTGTACTGCCTTCCTCTTCCTCTCCTTGTATTGCTTTACTTTTGGTGTTTCCGTTTCACGAAAAATTGTTACTTGTAGGAAATGTGATTTTCTTCCTGAAAAGGAAAATACATGAAAATTACAGTTTTTCTTATTGTTTTTCAGTATCAATAATGTAGTGAGGATGCAAATGCCTAAATTAAAAAAGCATCCTTAATATAATCTACATGCGCTTTGGAGAAACTAATCCGTTCGCCAGATACTCCGGAGCAATGTAACATTTTGTCCCAACAATGTGCCGCGTCAAGGTAAAAAGACCTTCCTGCCCTTCTGCTGTTCTTGCTAGGCCAACGTTCGAGATTTTGGCTCTGAAATCTTGATCAAGAAGAACGTTGCTGCTGTTTAGATCTTTGTGGAAATGAGGAGGAGAAGTGTAACAATGGAGATAAGTTAGCCCTGTGGCTACATCCACAGCGATTTGTAGTCTCTGGTTCCAGTTCAAAATCTTCTGGTCACTCTTTTCATGTAGCCAGTTGCTGAGCGATCCATTTGAGGCGTATTCATAAATGAGATACCAGTTTCCCTCATTAAAACAAACACCAGAAAGACGGATAAGATTAAAATGGTTAAAAGATTGATTTCTTTTATCACATCTCCATTCTTTTTCTTGATTGCAGCAAAATCCCCATTGATCTTTGCGCGATAAACAGATCCTTCAAAGAAACTGTCACTGAAATCATCTGTTGCAGCTTTAAGTTCTTCGAAAGTGTATACTTTAAGATACTGACTTATGCTTGATATGCTTTGCAGAAATTCCAGGGATTCTTCATTCTTCTCTTTTTCAATTTGTTTCTCTACAGATTCAGAGCACTCAGTTTTTAAAACTGCTTTGGGTTTCTGTCCCTTTTTACCTAAGTACACGCAGAGAATAATTCCCCCAATAATTAATGCAAGAAAAATCCCCCCAAGAACACCAACAAAAACAGGTATCAGTTTTCTACTCAAGCCTCCACTTTGTGGCGGCCCAGAGGGCCGCGGTGGTGGAGGATGTGGTGCTGTAACTTGGAAACTTGATGGCGGAACCTGAAGTGGAACTAGAAGAGTAGTGAATGGATAAATGATAGAATCCTGTTCAGATAGACTATTGGCTGCAAGAGTTCTCCCAGTATCAACCCCGAATATTGAACTTATTCTATGAACATACTGACCCCAAGTAATCAAATAACTCAACAATTAATTCACACCATCATCACTTTGGTTCTTGTTGCACAAGCACACCTCAACGGGACAGTATTTCTGGTTCCGGAATACAAATTCTTGGTGTGGATTTTGTTCTGCTCTCGAATGGCTTGGCAGGTCGACAAGCCTTGGAAAGTGTTGTTTGCTATCAATAAATGTGTGTCACCGTGCTGGACAATATAAGAAGTATAGGCCTGATAATACTGGCCGGAGCAAGAGCACGTGACAGGAACAAGAACCATTTGATTTGTTTCGAAAATCGTGTTTTCAGGAACTGAATTGATTTGAGAGAGATGCGATGAATTTACGCATAATGTTGTGGCTCGCTTAATGTAAGGCTGCTGGCTATGAATCACAGGGGAAAACGTGAAAAGGAAGATGCAAACTGGATAAATGAATTGGGATTATTTCATTATGTTTTAAGGGAAAAATGAAAAAAAATTAGGAGCTTATAATTCATGAGGAAATGAATGTATGAATTGTAACAGGTTTTGACTCTGAGAACACAGATTTTCTACCAGCAGGTTCTTTCTTACCTTTTTCTTGTCCATATGTTAAAAGGAAGTTTCCTTGGAATGGACGAAAATGATATCAGATTTGTGCTATTTTTTCTTCGCTGATGTTTAGGTATGATCATGCAAACATAGAATGAAGTTTCAGAATATGTAAAAATGCAATATCTTGTGATCATTATTTCCAGGGACAAATTGTAGTGGTTGACTGAAGAGTGTTAGTCAACATTTTGTGATACATCAAAGTTTGGAACTTGGTAAGTATTATTGACTGACACAATAAATGTATAAATCATGCCTCTAAATTAATTCTATAAGTCATGGTTGCAAATAAATTAGCTTACCCTTAATTGCCTAAAATGTTACCATCTTAATATTTCAGTCCAAAAATAATATAGTATATTATTAAGCCATCCAAATTCATGTAACTTATTTCATCATTAATCACAATTCAGGATTAATATTTGTATGTTGTCCTAAATTATACTTAGTACATTAAACATAGAAATAACTTGCATAGGAAAAGAGGCTTTATTCTGACGAATTCTGTTTCCATATATATTAGAGAGAATTAACTCTGCACTCGTTGTTGTTATTTAAATTTATAGGAACACCCACCGAGGAGAGAACTATGCGCATCTGTTAAAGAAATGAGATGAATCCAAACTTTTTCTTCCAGAATTTTTATTTCAGGCCCATAGAGTTGATTCAATGCATATATAAATGTTCATTCGGAATGACTGATTCCTATAGCAACGCATTAAAATTCAATGATATATCCTTCTTGGCGTTATTTCCTTTGAGCATACACGTTATATAATCAAATGTGAGAAGTATACAAGATCGATAACCATATTTATAATTTAAGCTTTATAAGAGAAGGCATCTTGTCTGAAAATGGTGGATCAGAGTATTTTCCTGTCAGAATCTCAGATGCAACATACTGATTTGCAGCTTCCGTGTAATGACTCCCATCCCAGTTTACGTATTTTGTACTATCATAACAACCTTTGGCCGTGACTGAACTTCCATTCAGAACTTTAGTTTGACCACAGTCAATCCTACTGTCATAGTTCGATGGTGGACCTCCATACCCGCAACATGCCATTAAGGGCTGCTCGAATCCTGTAAGTTGACTCGTAATGGTTAGATTTAAATTTCCACATATGTTTTATTACAGTTAAATAAGAGGAATTACTGGTCTATATATAGTTAAATACTAACCGTATGTTGAGTAGTTTGATATGAGATTGGACTTGATCGTGAAAATATCTACATATGTCACATTTGCATCTTGATATTGTGCTTGCAATTTTTTAAAGAGTGTATGAAGTTGTAGGTTGAAAATTTTTGAAGCTTGATTGTGAGAGCTGACACATCCGAGCCCGTCTAGCTTTGATGGATCAGTTCCGAATTTCACGATTTTCTCAGGTAAGCATCCGAGAGGACCTGTGTTGTGAATCCAAAAATTTCTTGCTCCTTGTTCATATAATTTCTGTTGGCAAAAAGGAAAACATGAAGCACGCAAAAATTTGATTTTTTTAACAAAATTGTGTAATACGACAAGGACTACTAACCTCAATACCATCTTCAAATTTTGATAGGATTATTTGAATTGCAGCGAGAAGTTGATCCAATGTCTTAAAAGACAAGCCACCAGCCAGATCATTCTGGCCTATGTCGAACATGTAAAGGGCCTTTTGGAAATAATCTTGAGCTGGTATGTACTCATCAAATTTCCTTGCTGCAAAATGACAGTTTGGTATAATTTTTTTTCTGCAATGCATTTCTTGAGTTCAATTTTATTGACAAAGTACATTCTTGGATTAGTTTAATTAGCATATATCCACTTATGTTCTACTAAAAATAGCACACTGTCTAGACTTTTAAATGAAATAATGTAATGAACATTTCCATGTGAATAGAATTTGTGCTTAATATTCCATTTCAGCCACAATAGAGGGAAATAAGTCATTTTACCATACAAATTTTATTACTACTTGCAATACAATGAATGACTGGAGAACACTATATTTTTTTTTTTTGGTTTAATCCCTTTCGAGGAGCGTCGGACACATAAAGTGGAAACCTCTCCCAACAGGGATTCGAACCTGAGTCCGCTACTTTGTAGTGACTAGTCCCTTCCACTAAACCAATCACATGTTGGTGTGGAGAACCTTATATAGATGAATAGATGTGTTTGTTTCAGATATATATCATGATTTAAGAAAAATGAAATACTCACATTTATCATGCAGATCTTGAACTTTGGCCTTGAATCTGAGAAACTGTTCCACTTGAATCTCAAACGAAAATGGATTAGTAGATGATGCGGTGGCCGAAAGTACAGTACACCCCACAGCTGCAAAGTTACATCCTTTTCTGAAACTAGGAGCTCCAATTGACTCCAAATATGGACTCAGAAATGGTAAATCCATTGCATCCACTGCGAAAAAAACATATTAATTACACCAATTATATAACGAAAAGCTTTTACTATTACATTTTTTTCTTGATGATACTTTATTCAAAATGTTTTACTTAGAAAATCGATGATTAGACGGCCATCACAGAACCTCCCAGATGGTTTCTGGAAATAAGTCAGCCCATTTGGTGGCTTGAGTTGTACACCGAGGCCGGCAACTAGATTGCCAGTGTCCGAATTCGAGTCTCCGAAATTGAAAACTGCGGGATAGTTGAAACCAAAGGAGCTGGTTAGAGGGAGACATATGATCAAGAGTATGGTGAGTCTTGAAAAGGTAGAAGAAACATTGGAGGCCATTTTTAGTTGGTTATCTACTTAATTATTATTCAGACAACTCCAAAAGTTGTAAATGACTAAATAGTAGCAGCATATGTTTTCAATCGTTGGTTTTTCATGAGTTGTCAATTTCAGCTTTTACTTGTGTTGCAATAATTTGTATAAAGAATAGTGGCTACCAATACCAACCCCACTACAGATCACCCATTAGTATAATGGTTATTCAAGGGGCATTTCAGGAATTTCTCTCAATAAAACTATTAGTATTTAATTAACTGGACAAAGTTATTAGAACAAACTTAAGTTAGTCAAGTCAAAGCTGGTTAAAATTCCACTACTCCAAACATAGTGGCTCAACATCCTCTGTACCACTTTTGGTGTACCACCACTAAGTGATTGACACATGCATATGTTAGAATTATTATAATTGTCAAATGTGCATGTGTCAATCACTTAGTGGTGGTACACTTTGGTACACCAAAAGTGGTACAGAGGATCTACACCCGTTTAAGTACATGGCAGATTTCATCAATGAAAAGTGGGCCTGTTTTAACTTAAGATCAGTTTATAAACGAGTGAATTGTGCTCTTGGTCCTCTTTTATGGATTAACTTTTTTATTTTCGTCCCTCTTAAATTTTTTTATAGCAGATTGGTCCTTTTTATCACATTCATCCCTCTTAAATTTTTATCAATGTAGTGTAACACATTAGTCCCTCTTAAATACAAAATACATCACTTAAATTTAAAATATATTCTATAGTGGACGAAAGTTGATGTATTTTGCATTTAAGAGGGACTAATGTGTTACAGTACATTGATAAGAGGAATGAATTTGCCACAAGAAATTTAAGAGGGAAGTATATATATGTTATAAGAGGGACGAATGTGATACACTTCATTCATAAGATGGATCAATCTGCTACAAAAAAATTTAAGAGAGACGAAAATAAAAAATTTGACCAATAAGGAGGACCAAAAATGCTATTCACTTGTTTATAAACATACATGCATAGGTTACATTAATTTAATACTCTTTTTGTGTGGAATGATGGCTAACACTGAAATTTGAGCTCAGAATTAATATAGTGATTCTTCTTATCATTAACTTTTTATATAGTGGTTTATTTTGTATTTTTTTCATCTTAATCCTCATTATGAATTATTTGTTTCATTTTGGTTATTTAGAAGGGGTCTTTTACTTATAGTGTTATACTTTAGTCCCTCGTATAATTGTTTTGTATCAATTTAATCCCTCATAAAAATGTTTTGACACTTTAGTTTACCTTAGAGTCTTGGACCACATGAGAATGACCAAAGTGAAATAAATAATTCATAGTGGGAACTAAAGTGCGAAAAAAAAATAAGAAAAACTACTCTGTAAAAAATAATAATAAGAATAATCATTAGTAGTGTTTACCCATTAATATATGAAGCTTTTTCCCAACTTAGGGGGATCATTATGAGGTTTTTTCAGCACTTTGTTCAAGTTTATTAATTTGCTCCATCAAACTTTATGAATATATTTTGCACCGAGGGACTAAATTATAATTTGAAGGACTTATATTATGTGATTTAAGGGTGAATTGCATCCACCTTCCCTACATTTCGATTAACATTTGGCATCCCGAGTATTTATGGAGTACTTTTTCTGGCATCCACATCCTTTCATATAAATTTTGAGTTAATGGCAATTTAGGTCCCTATAATTTTTATAATATTTAATTTACCTTTTTTTTATTTAAAATAGAGTATTTTGACCCCTTGTAACATTAAAAATGTTTTATATCGCTTCCATGACTTTAACAAAAAAAAATAAGTATCGACAAAACTACCATTCTTATATATAAAATTTTATCCCTTGGGCCTTGTGTTATCATAAATGTAACACTTTACCCCATGTTATCATAAATGTGACAATTTATTCTCTTATATTATGATAATTGATAAATATTGCATTTTACCTCTCTATGTTAAAAAAGAAAATTTAATGCTCACTCTCAATTTGGACAAATGAGGTACACTCTCTTACTAAAGAAGGTAAATTGTTCTTTAAAAATTTTCATGGGGCAGTAAAATATGCTTTTTCAAATTATAGGGGATAAATTGAAAATTATGCATTTTAAAGGGATAAATTGACATTAGCCCTATAAATTTCCATTAAAATCTTAAATGACTGAAATACTCTCTTACAGATTTTTTTTTCCGAAAATCTGTAAGGTTTCATCCTTTACAATGTTAAAGACAAAAAGATTGTTTCTTTAACCACTACATTCAAAGAATTAAAATGAATGGATTTTACTTGTTCATTACATACATATATGAGTTAAATCCGTTAAACTGTTTGGCGCTTTTGAAAATTTATATATTAAATACTAACATGTTAGTATGTTATAACTTTTTAAAAAGTATATATTATAACTTTTCATTCATACAAATCAAAATATTACTATTGAACCGCGTTTGATTCATAAATGATAATAAGTTTTATAATTTTTTGCTTAAGGAATCATAGTTTACTAATATTTTACCGATGGCTCGACCTAAGTATATTGGACCTAAACCTAAATAATTATGTGTTGGACTAATATTGAGTCAATATATTAAACTTTACTAATTCATGAGTCAAATTTAAGCCTAATAACGATCAACTCGAATAGAGCTCGAAAATATTATTATTTTGAATGCTTCTACTAATTAATGATATTAAAGTTTGAGAATACTAATTACTATTTTGAAACAACAAACAAATTTACAAATAGCTCACTGTATAGACTATGAACCAACTAGTCTCATATATATTAATAATTTCAAGTTTCAACTAACGCATCTACAGGCCAAAGGGAATAGGATTAACAAAAAGGGGAAAAATGAAAAGTTAAAATATATATGTTCAAATAGATTGAGACCTTACAAATTTTATGAAATGTTTTATATTATTGCATTATGTAAGATTAGTCTATTCATATGCGTTTTTAACAATTTATACTTTTTGTTTGTCAGTTAAAAATTGCTAGTGTGAATAAGGTCAATATGATCCCAATATAAAAACTCGAAGTTCGAAAAATTACATGAACCATGTTTGGACTATAGCTATGGAGTCAAGTTGTAAATGAGTTTGAATCTATAATTGTGAAACCGATCAACATGCTTTAAGTTTTTTTTAGGCGAACAGGCCTAAACTTAAGTCAATCCTAAAGGCTAAATGCAAGAGTATTTCAGTCTTTTGGAAATAAAACTGAGGTAGAAAGTAAATAAAAGGTAGGTGGGTGCCAAAAAGAAAAAAATCTTTGGTGTCTATTTGTCAAATAATCAAAGTGTAGGAGGTGGATGAAATTCACCCGTGATATAAAACGGATGTGAAACTATTTTGAAATATTCGGTATAAATATGGATTATTGACTCATCTCTCACAGAAATGGAGATTTGCCGCGTCCCAACCCCAACGCAATTACCGGCGATTAATCTCCGATTTGACTAAACGTCAGCGTTTCGCCCATTTACAGTGAGATGCAGTCTCTCCCGAAATTAAAAAATATCGATTGGTGGTGAAATGTTCATTCTCGGAAATTGCAATTCTTCGCTGCTGATATACAGACCAAAGGATGGTGAGAAAAAAAAAATTAATTTCTTTCGATTGGACCATGTATTGAGCTGTGGATTGTGATTTGTGAAGGTTGGCGAGTGGGAGCTGTAAACCTATATTACTCTTTTTAAATTTGATTTCTGACAATTTTATTTTTCTCTCCGTTGTTGTTTTTGTGATGTTTATTCATTGAGTAGTTTCATTCAGCAATCTTTCAATGATTTTTGGTCATCTATTTTCTGTTCAATGGACAACAGCATCGCTTAATCGCTTTAGATGAATCATTCATTTTTAGCTTTTCAAATACTCCTTTTGTCAAACACTCTTTCTGTGTATCCTGTTAAATGAACTAGTTCTTGTGCACTTTGTATTTGGCAGACCTAGAACCCTCAAGGTTGTGACATATATGCCCTATTTTCTTGCCATTTTGTCTGCTTATAAACTAAATTTTGCAGATACTCGTTCAACTAGTATGCCTCCTAATGATTTTCTTACATGTGCATAAAATTAGCAATATGGAAATGTGGCTATTATGTGAACATCATGACATGTATACTTGTACTGCCTTCCTCTTCCTCTCCTTGTATTGCTTTACTTTTGGTGTTTCCGTTTCACGAAAAATTGTTACTTGTAGGAAATGTGATTTTCTTCCTGAAAAGGAAAATACATGAAAATTACAGTTTTTCTTATTGTTTTTCAGTATCAATAATGTAGTGAGGATGCAAATGCCTAAATTAAAAAAGCATCCTTAATATAATCTACATGCGCTTTGGAGAAACTAATCCGTTCGCCAGATACTCCGGAGCAATGTAACATTTTGTCCCAACAATGTGCCGCGTCAAGGTAAAAAGACCTTCCTGCCCTTCTGCTGTTCTTGCTAGGCCAACGTTCGAGATTTTGGCTCTGAAATCTTGATCAAGAAGAACGTTGCTGCTGTTTAGATCTTTGTGGAAATGAGGAGGAGAAGTGTAACAATGGAGATAAGTTAGCCCTGTGGCTACATCCACAGCGATTTGTAGTCTCTGGTTCCAGTTCAAAATCTTCTGGTCACTCTTTTCATGTAGCCAGTTGCTGAGCGATCCATTTGAGGCGTATTCATAAATGAGATACCAGTTTCCCTCATTAAAACAAACACCAGAAAGACGGATAAGATTAAAATGGTTAAAAGATTGATTTCTTTTATCACATCTCCATTCTTTTTCTTGATTGCAGCAAAATCCCCATTGATCTTTGCGCGATAAACAGATCCTTCAAAGAAACTGTCACTGAAATCATCTGTTGCAGCTTTAAGTTCTTCGAAAGTGTATACTTTAAGATACTGACTTATGCTTGATATGCTTTGCAGAAATTCCAGGGATTCTTCATTCTTCTCTTTTTCAATTTGTTTCTCTACAGATTCAGAGCACTCAGTTTTTAAAACTGCTTTGGGTTTCTGTCCCTTTTTACCTAAGTACACGCAGAGAATAATTCCCCCAATAATTAATGCAAGAAAAATCCCCCCAAGAACACCAACAAAAACAGGTATCAGTTTTCTACTCAAGCCTCCACTTTGTGGCGGCCCAGAGGGCCGCGGTGGTGGAGGATGTGGTGCTGTAACTTGGAAACTTGATGGCGGAACCTGAAGTGGAACTAGAAGAGTAGTGAATGGATAAATGATAGAATCCTGTTCAGATAGACTATTGGCTGCAAGAGTTCTCCCAGTATCAACCCCGAATATTGAACTTATTCTATGAACATACTGACCCCAAGTAATCAAATAACTCAACAATTAATTCACACCATCATCACTTTGGTTCTTGTTGCACAAGCACACCTCAACGGGACAGTATTTCTGGTTCCGGAATACAAATTCTTGGTGTGGATTTTGTTCTGCTCTCGAATGGCTTGGCAGGTCGACAAGCCTTGGAAAGTGTTGTTTGCTATCAATAAATGTGTGTCACCGTGCTGGACAATATAAGAAGTATAGGCCTGATAATACTGGCCGGAGCAAGAGCACGTGACAGGAACAAGAACCATTTGATTTGTTTCGAAAATCGTGTTTTCAGGAACTGAATTGATTTGAGAGAGATGCGATGAATTTACGCATAATGTTGTGGCTCGCTTAATGTAAGGCTGCTGGCTATGAATCACAGGGGAAAACGTGAAAAGGAAGATGCAAACTGGATAAATGAATTGGGATTATTTCATTATGTTTTAAGGGAAAAATGAAAAAAAATTAGGAGCTTATAATTCATGAGGAAATGAATGTATGAATTGTAACAGGTTTTGACTCTGAGAACACAGATTTTCTACCAGCAGGTTCTTTCTTACCTTTTTCTTGTCCATATGTTAAAAGGAAGTTTCCTTGGAATGGACGAAAATGATATCAGATTTGTGCTATTTTTTCTTCGCTGATGTTTAGGTATGATCATGCAAACATAGAATGAAGTTTCAGAATATGTAAAAATGCAATATCTTGTGATCATTATTTCCAGGGACAAATTGTAGTGGTTGACTGAAGAGTGTTAGTCAACATTTTGTGATACATCAAAGTTTGGAACTTGGTAAGTATTATTGACTGACACAATAAATGTATAAATCATGCCTCTAAATTAATTCTATAAGTCATGGTTGCAAATAAATTAGCTTACCCTTAATTGCCTAAAATGTTACCATCTTAATATTTCAGTCCAAAAATAATATAGTATATTATTAAGCCATCCAAATTCATGTAACTTATTTCATCATTAATCACAATTCAGGATTAATATTTGTATGTTGTCCTAAATTATACTTAGTACATTAAACATAGAAATAACTTGCATAGGAAAAGAGGCTTTATTCTGACGAATTCTGTTTCCATATATATTAGAGAGAATTAACTCTGCACTCGTTGTTGTTATTTAAATTTATAGGAACACCCACCGAGGAGAGAACTATGCGCATCTGTTAAAGAAATGAGATGAATCCAAACTTTTTCTTCCAGAATTTTTATTTCAGGCCCATAGAGTTGATTCAATGCATATATAAATGTTCATTCGGAATGACTGATTCCTATAGCAACGCATTAAAATTCAATGATATATCCTTCTTGGCGTTATTTCCTTTGAGCATACACGTTATATAATCAAATGTGAGAAGTATACAAGATCGATAACCATATTTATAATTTAAGCTTTATAAGAGAAGGCATCTTGTCTGAAAATGGTGGATCAGAGTATTTTCCTGTCAGAATCTCAGATGCAACATACTGATTTGCAGCTTCCGTGTAATGACTCCCATCCCAGTTTACGTATTTTGTACTATCATAACAACCTTTGGCCGTGACTGAACTTCCATTCAGAACTTTAGTTTGACCACAGTCAATCCTACTGTCATAGTTCGATGGTGGACCTCCATACCCGCAACATGCCATTAAGGGCTGCTCGAATCCTGTAAGTTGACTCGTAATGGTTAGATTTAAATTTCCACATATGTTTTATTACAGTTAAATAAGAGGAATTACTGGTCTATATATAGTTAAATACTAACCGTATGTTGAGTAGTTTGATATGAGATTGGACTTGATCGTGAAAATATCTACATATGTCACATTTGCATCTTGATATTGTGCTTGCAATTTTTTAAAGAGTGTATGAAGTTGTAGGTTGAAAATTTTTGAAGCTTGATTGTGAGAGCTGACACATCCGAGCCCGTCTAGCTTTGATGGATCAGTTCCGAATTTCACGATTTTCTCAGGTAAGCATCCGAGAGGACCTGTGTTGTGAATCCAAAAATTTCTTGCTCCTTGTTCATATAATTTCTGTTGGCAAAAAGGAAAACATGAAGCACGCAAAAATTTGATTTTTTTAACAAAATTGTGTAATACGACAAGGACTACTAACCTCAATACCATCTTCAAATTTTGATAGGATTATTTGAATTGCAGCGAGAAGTTGATCCAATGTCTTAAAAGACAAGCCACCAGCCAGATCATTCTGGCCTATGTCGAACATGTAAAGGGCCTTTTGGAAATAATCTTGAGCTGGTATGTACTCATCAAATTTCCTTGCTGCAAAATGACAGTTTGGTATAATTTTTTTTCTGCAATGCATTTCTTGAGTTCAATTTTATTGACAAAGTACATTCTTGGATTAGTTTAATTAGCATATATCCACTTATGTTCTACTAAAAATAGCACACTGTCTAGACTTTTAAATGAAATAATGTAATGAACATTTCCATGTGAATAGAATTTGTGCTTAATATTCCATTTCAGCCACAATAGAGGGAAATAAGTCATTTTACCATACAAATTTTATTACTACTTGCAATACAATGAATGACTGGAGAACACTATATTTTTTTTTTTTGGTTTAATCCCTTTCGAGGAGCGTCGGACACATAAAGTGGAAACCTCTCCCAACAGGGATTCGAACCTGAGTCCGCTACTTTGTAGTGACTAGTCCCTTCCACTAAACCAATCACATGTTGGTGTGGAGAACCTTATATAGATGAATAGATGTGTTTGTTTCAGATATATATCATGATTTAAGAAAAATGAAATACTCACATTTATCATGCAGATCTTGAACTTTGGCCTTGAATCTGAGAAACTGTTCCACTTGAATCTCAAACGAAAATGGATTAGTAGATGATGCGGTGGCCGAAAGTACAGTACACCCCACAGCTGCAAAGTTACATCCTTTTCTGAAACTAGGAGCTCCAATTGACTCCAAATATGGACTCAGAAATGGTAAATCCATTGCATCCACTGCGAAAAAAACATATTAATTACACCAATTATATAACGAAAAGCTTTTACTATTACATTTTTTTCTTGATGATACTTTATTCAAAATGTTTTACTTAGAAAATCGATGATTAGACGGCCATCACAGAACCTCCCAGATGGTTTCTGGAAATAAGTCAGCCCATTTGGTGGCTTGAGTTGTACACCGAGGCCGGCAACTAGATTGCCAGTGTCCGAATTCGAGTCTCCGAAATTGAAAACTGCGGGATAGTTGAAACCAAAGGAGCTGGTTAGAGGGAGACATATGATCAAGAGTATGGTGAGTCTTGAAAAGGTAGAAGAAACATTGGAGGCCATTTTTAGTTGGTTATCTACTTAATTATTATTCAGACAACTCCAAAAGTTGTAAATGACTAAATAGTAGCAGCATATGTTTTCAATCGTTGGTTTTTCATGAGTTGTCAATTTCAGCTTTTACTTGTGTTGCAATAATTTGTATAAAGAATAGTGGCTACCAATACCAACCCCACTACAGATCACCCATTAGTATAATGGTTATTCAAGGGGCATTTCAGGAATTTCTCTCAATAAAACTATTAGTATTTAATTAACTGGACAAAGTTATTAGAACAAACTTAAGTTAGTCAAGTCAAAGCTGGTTAAAATTCCACTACTCCAAACATAGTGGCTCAACATCCTCTGTACCACTTTTGGTGTACCACCACTAAGTGATTGACACATGCATATGTTAGAATTATTATAATTGTCAAATGTGCATGTGTCAATCACTTAGTGGTGGTACACTTTGGTACACCAAAAGTGGTACAGAGGATCTACACCCGTTTAAGTACATGGCAGATTTCATCAATGAAAAGTGGGCCTGTTTTAACTTAAGATCAGTTTATAAACGAGTGAATTGTGCTCTTGGTCCTCTTTTATGGATTAACTTTTTTATTTTCGTCCCTCTTAAATTTTTTTATAGCAGATTGGTCCTTTTTATCACATTCATCCCTCTTAAATTTTTATCAATGTAGTGTAACACATTAGTCCCTCTTAAATACAAAATACATCACTTAAATTTAAAATATATTCTATAGTGGACGAAAGTTGATGTATTTTGCATTTAAGAGGGACTAATGTGTTACAGTACATTGATAAGAGGAATGAATTTGCCACAAGAAATTTAAGAGGGAAGTATATATATGTTATAAGAGGGACGAATGTGATACACTTCATTCATAAGATGGATCAATCTGCTACAAAAAAATTTAAGAGAGACGAAAATAAAAAATTTGACCAATAAGGAGGACCAAAAATGCTATTCACTTGTTTATAAACATACATGCATAGGTTACATTAATTTAATACTCTTTTTGTGTGGAATGATGGCTAACACTGAAATTTGAGCTCAGAATTAATATAGTGATTCTTCTTATCATTAACTTTTTATATAGTGGTTTATTTTGTATTTTTTTCATCTTAATCCTCATTATGAATTATTTGTTTCATTTTGGTTATTTAGAAGGGGTCTTTTACTTATAGTGTTATACTTTAGTCCCTCGTATAATTGTTTTGTATCAATTTAATCCCTCATAAAAATGTTTTGACACTTTAGTTTACCTTAGAGTCTTGGACCACATGAGAATGACCAAAGTGAAATAAATAATTCATAGTGGGAACTAAAGTGCGAAAAAAAAATAAGAAAAACTACTCTGTAAAAAATAATAATAAGAATAATCATTAGTAGTGTTTACCCATTAATATATGAAGCTTTTTCCCAACTTAGGGGGATCATTATGAGGTTTTTTCAGCACTTTGTTCAAGTTTATTAATTTGCTCCATCAAACTTTATGAATATATTTTGCACCGAGGGACTAAATTATAATTTGAAGGACTTATATTATGTGATTTAAGGGTGAATTGCATCCACCTTCCCTACATTTCGATTAACATTTGGCATCCCGAGTATTTATGGAGTACTTTTTCTGGCATCCACATCCTTTCATATAAATTTTGAGTTAATGGCAATTTAGGTCCCTATAATTTTTATAATATTTAATTTACCTTTTTTTTATTTAAAATAGAGTATTTTGACCCCTTGTAACATTAAAAATGTTTTATATCGCTTCCATGACTTTAACAAAAAAAAATAAGTATCGACAAAACTACCATTCTTATATATAAAATTTTATCCCTTGGGCCTTGTGTTATCATAAATGTAACACTTTACCCCATGTTATCATAAATGTGACAATTTATTCTCTTATATTATGATAATTGATAAATATTGCATTTTACCTCTCTATGTTAAAAAAGAAAATTTAATGCTCACTCTCAATTTGGACAAATGAGGTACACTCTCTTACTAAAGAAGGTAAATTGTTCTTTAAAAATTTTCATGGGGCAGTAAAATATGCTTTTTCAAATTATAGGGGATAAATTGAAAATTATGCATTTTAAAGGGATAAATTGACATTAGCCCTATAAATTTCCATTAAAATCTTAAATGACTGAAATACTCTCTTACAGATTTTTTTTTCCGAAAATCTGTAAGGTTTCATCCTTTACAATGTTAAAGACAAAAAGATTGTTTCTTTAACCACTACATTCAAAGAATTAAAATGAATGGATTTTACTTGTTCATTACATACATATATGAGTTAAATCCGTTAAACTGTTTGGCGCTTTTGAAAATTTATATATTAAATACTAACATGTTAGTATGTTATAACTTTTTAAAAAGTATATATTATAACTTTTCATTCATACAAATCAAAATATTACTATTGAACCGCGTTTGATTCATAAATGATAATAAGTTTTATAATTTTTTGCTTAAGGAATCATAGTTTACTAATATTTTACCGATGGCTCGACCTAAGTATATTGGACCTAAACCTAAATAATTATGTGTTGGACTAATATTGAGTCAATATATTAAACTTTACTAATTCATGAGTCAAATTTAAGCCTAATAACGATCAACTCGAATAGAGCTCGAAAATATTATTATTTTGAATGCTTCTACTAATTAATGATATTAAAGTTTGAGAATACTAATTACTATTTTGAAACAACAAACAAATTTACAAATAGCTCACTGTATAGACTATGAACCAACTAGTCTCATATATATTAATAATTTCAAGTTTCAACTAACGCATCTACAGGCCAAAGGGAATAGGATTAACAAAAAGGGGAAAAATGAAAAGTTAAAATATATATGTTCAAATAGATTGAGACCTTACAAATTTTATGAAATGTTTTATATTATTGCATTATGTAAGATTAGTCTATTCATATGCGTTTTTAACAATTTATACTTTTTGTTTGTCAGTTAAAAATTGCTAGTGTGAATAAGGTCAATATGATCCCAATATAAAAACTCGAAGTTCGAAAAATTACATGAACCATGTTTGGACTATAGCTATGGAGTCAAGTTGTAAATGAGTTTGAATCTATAATTGTGAAACCGATCAACATGCTTTAAGTTTTTTTTAGGCGAACAGGCCTAAACTTAAGTCAATCCTAAAGGCTAAATGCAAGAGTATTTCAGTCTTTTGGAAATAAAACTGAGGTAGAAAGTAAATAAAAGGTAGGTGGGTGCCAAAAAGAAAAAAATCTTTGGTGTCTATTTGTCAAATAATCAAAGTGTAGGAGGTGGATGAAATTCACCCGTGATATAAAACGGATGTGAAACTATTTTGAAATATTCGGTATAAATATGGATTATTGACTCATCTCTCACAGAAATGGAGATTTGCCGCGTCCCAACCCCAACGCAATTACCGGCGATTAATCTCCGATTTGACTAAACGTCAGCGTTTCGCCCATTTACAGTGAGATGCAGTCTCTCCCGAAATTAAAAAATATCGATTGGTGGTGAAATGTTCATTCTCGGAAATTGCAATTCTTCGCTGCTGATATACAGACCAAAGGATGGTGAGAAAAAAAAAATTAATTTCTTTCGATTGGACCATGTATTGAGCTGTGGATTGTGATTTGTGAAGGTTGGCGAGTGGGAGCTGTAAACCTATATTACTCTTTTTAAATTTGATTTCTGACAATTTTATTTTTCTCTCCGTTGTTGTTTTTGTGATGTTTATTCATTGAGTAGTTTCATTCAGCAATCTTTCAATGATTTTTGGTCATCTATTTTCTGTTCAATGGACAACAGCATCGCTTAATCGCTTTAGATGAATCATTCATTTTTAGCTTTTCAAATACTCCTTTTGTCAAACACTCTTTCTGTGTATCCTGTTAAATGAACTAGTTCTTGTGCACTTTGTATTTGGCAGACCTAGAACCCTCAAGGTTGTGACATATATGCCCTATTTTCTTGCCATTTTGTCTGCTTATAAACTAAATTTTGCAGATACTCGTTCAACTAGTATGCCTCCTAATGATTTTCTTACATGTGCATAAAATTAGCAATATGGAAATGTGGCTATTATGTGAACATCATGACATGTATACTTGTACTGCCTTCCTCTTCCTCTCCTTGTATTGCTTTACTTTTGGTGTTTCCGTTTCACGAAAAATTGTTACTTGTAGGAAATGTGATTTTCTTCCTGAAAAGGAAAATACATGAAAATTACAGTTTTTCTTATTGTTTTTCAGTATCAATAATGTAGTGAGGATGCAAATGCCTAAATTAAAAAAGCATCCTTAATATAATCTACATGCGCTTTGGAGAAACTAATCCGTTCGCCAGATACTCCGGAGCAATGTAACATTTTGTCCCAACAATGTGCCGCGTCAAGGTAAAAAGACCTTCCTGCCCTTCTGCTGTTCTTGCTAGGCCAACGTTCGAGATTTTGGCTCTGAAATCTTGATCAAGAAGAACGTTGCTGCTGTTTAGATCTTTGTGGAAATGAGGAGGAGAAGTGTAACAATGGAGATAAGTTAGCCCTGTGGCTACATCCACAGCGATTTGTAGTCTCTGGTTCCAGTTCAAAATCTTCTGGTCACTCTTTTCATGTAGCCAGTTGCTGAGCGATCCATTTGAGGCGTATTCATAAATGAGATACCAGTTTCCCTCATTAAAACAAACACCAGAAAGACGGATAAGATTAAAATGGTTAAAAGATTGATTTCTTTTATCACATCTCCATTCTTTTTCTTGATTGCAGCAAAATCCCCATTGATCTTTGCGCGATAAACAGATCCTTCAAAGAAACTGTCACTGAAATCATCTGTTGCAGCTTTAAGTTCTTCGAAAGTGTATACTTTAAGATACTGACTTATGCTTGATATGCTTTGCAGAAATTCCAGGGATTCTTCATTCTTCTCTTTTTCAATTTGTTTCTCTACAGATTCAGAGCACTCAGTTTTTAAAACTGCTTTGGGTTTCTGTCCCTTTTTACCTAAGTACACGCAGAGAATAATTCCCCCAATAATTAATGCAAGAAAAATCCCCCCAAGAACACCAACAAAAACAGGTATCAGTTTTCTACTCAAGCCTCCACTTTGTGGCGGCCCAGAGGGCCGCGGTGGTGGAGGATGTGGTGCTGTAACTTGGAAACTTGATGGCGGAACCTGAAGTGGAACTAGAAGAGTAGTGAATGGATAAATGATAGAATCCTGTTCAGATAGACTATTGGCTGCAAGAGTTCTCCCAGTATCAACCCCGAATATTGAACTTATTCTATGAACATACTGACCCCAAGTAATCAAATAACTCAACAATTAATTCACACCATCATCACTTTGGTTCTTGTTGCACAAGCACACCTCAACGGGACAGTATTTCTGGTTCCGGAATACAAATTCTTGGTGTGGATTTTGTTCTGCTCTCGAATGGCTTGGCAGGTCGACAAGCCTTGGAAAGTGTTGTTTGCTATCAATAAATGTGTGTCACCGTGCTGGACAATATAAGAAGTATAGGCCTGATAATACTGGCCGGAGCAAGAGCACGTGACAGGAACAAGAACCATTTGATTTGTTTCGAAAATCGTGTTTTCAGGAACTGAATTGATTTGAGAGAGATGCGATGAATTTACGCATAATGTTGTGGCTCGCTTAATGTAAGGCTGCTGGCTATGAATCACAGGGGAAAACGTGAAAAGGAAGATGCAAACTGGATAAATGAATTGGGATTATTTCATTATGTTTTAAGGGAAAAATGAAAAAAAATTAGGAGCTTATAATTCATGAGGAAATGAATGTATGAATTGTAACAGGTTTTGACTCTGAGAACACAGATTTTCTACCAGCAGGTTCTTTCTTACCTTTTTCTTGTCCATATGTTAAAAGGAAGTTTCCTTGGAATGGACGAAAATGATATCAGATTTGTGCTATTTTTTCTTCGCTGATGTTTAGGTATGATCATGCAAACATAGAATGAAGTTTCAGAATATGTAAAAATGCAATATCTTGTGATCATTATTTCCAGGGACAAATTGTAGTGGTTGACTGAAGAGTGTTAGTCAACATTTTGTGATACATCAAAGTTTGGAACTTGGTAAGTATTATTGACTGACACAATAAATGTATAAATCATGCCTCTAAATTAATTCTATAAGTCATGGTTGCAAATAAATTAGCTTACCCTTAATTGCCTAAAATGTTACCATCTTAATATTTCAGTCCAAAAATAATATAGTATATTATTAAGCCATCCAAATTCATGTAACTTATTTCATCATTAATCACAATTCAGGATTAATATTTGTATGTTGTCCTAAATTATACTTAGTACATTAAACATAGAAATAACTTGCATAGGAAAAGAGGCTTTATTCTGACGAATTCTGTTTCCATATATATTAGAGAGAATTAACTTGCATAGGAAAATGTTTGCATAGAAATAATTTGTATAAAAAATAGTGGCTACCAATACCAACCCCACTACAGATCACCCATTAGCATAATGGTTATTCAAGGGGCATTTCAGGAATTTCTCTCAATGAAACTATTAGTATTTAATTAACTGGAAAAAGTCGTTAGAACAAACTCGAGTTAGTCCAGTCAAAGCTGGTTAAAATTCCGCCACTGCTATGTTTAAAGTACATGGCAGATTTGATTATGATTATAATTCATGAGGAAATGAATGAATGAATTGTAACAGGTTTTGACTCTGAGAACAAAGATTTTCTACCAGCTGGTTATTTCTTACCTTTTTCTTGTCCATATGTTAAAAGGAAGTTTCCTTGGAATGGACGAAAATGTTATCTGATTTGTGCTTTTTTTTCTGATCATGCAAACATAGATTGAAGTTTCAGAATATGTAAAAATGCAATATCTTGTGATCATTATTTCCAGGGACAAATTTTTAGCTTATCGAGTCAAGCTCGAGCCGAGCTTCAAAAGTTATCGAACGAAAAAAAGATGTTCAAGCTTGTTTGATTAGTGTGATGAACCGAGCTCAAACGAACTTTTGTCGAACGAGCTCGAGTAGCTTGGTTTGATTTTCAGCCCTAAATTCATGCCTCTAAATTAATTCTCTAATTCATGGTTGCAAATAAATTAGCTTACCCTTAATTGCCTAAAATGTTACCATCTTAATATTTTAGTCCAAAAATAATATAGAATATTATTAAACCATCCAATTTCATGTAACTTATTTCATCATTAATCACAATTCAGGATTAATATTTGTATGTTGTCCTAAATTATACTTAGTACATTAAACTCAGAAATAACTTGCATAGGAAAAGAGGCTTTATTCTGACGAATTCTGTTTTCATATATATTGAGGAGAAAACTATGCGCATCTGTTAAAGAAATGAGATGAATCCAAACTTTTTCTTCCGGAATTTTGATTTCAGCCCATAGAGTTGATTCAATGCATATATAAATGTTCATTTGGAATGACTGATTCCTATAGCAATGCATTAAAATTCAATGATATGTCCTTCTTGGCGTTATTTCCTTTTAACATACACGTTATATAATCAAATGTGAGAAGTATACAAGAACGATAACCATATTTATAATTTAATCTTTATAAGAAAAGGCCTCTTGTATTCTTGTCTGAAAATGGTGGATCAGAGTATTTTCCTCTCAGAATCTCCGATGCAACATACTGATTTGCAGCTTCCGTGTAATGAGTCCCCTCCCAGTTTACGTATTTTGTACTATCATTACACACTTTGGCCGTGACTGAACTTCCATTCAGAACTTTAGTTTGACCACAGTTAATCCTACTGTCATAGTTCGATGGTGGACCTCCATACCCGCAGCATGCCATTAAGGGCTGCTCGAATCCTGTAAGTTGACTCGTAATGATTAGATTTAAATCTTCACATATGTTTTATTACAGTTAATAAGAGGAATTACTGGTCTATATATAGTTATATACTAACCGTATGTTGAGTAGTTTGCTATGAGATTGGACTTGATCGTGAAAATATCTACATATGTGACATTTGCATCTTGATATTTGCCTTGCAATTTTTTAAAGAGTGCATGAAGTTGTAGGTTGAAAATTTTCGAAGCTTGATTTTGAGATCTGACACATCCGAGCCCGTCTAGCTTTGATGGATCAGTTCCATATTTCACAATATTCTCAGGTAAGCATCCGAGAGGACCTGTGTTGTGAATCCAAAAATTTCTTGCTCCTTGTTCATATAATTTCTGTTGGCAAAAAGCAGAACATGAAGCACCCGAAAAATTGATTTTTACGACAAGGACTACTAACCTCGATACCATCTTCAAATTTTGATAAAATTATTGGAATATCAGCGAGAACTTGATCCAATGTCTTAGAAAGAAAGCCATCAGCCAGATCATTCTGGCCTATGTCGAACATGTAAAGGGCCTTTTGGAAATAATCTTGATCTGGTATGTACTCATCAAATTTCCCAGCTGCTAAATGACAGTTTCGTTAATTTTTTTTTCTGCAGTACATTTCTTGTGTTCAATTTTATTGACAAAGTGCACTCTTGGATTAGTTTAATTAGCATATATCCCCTTATGTCCTACTAAAAATAGCAGACTATCTAGACTTTTAAATGAAATAATGCAATGAACATTTCCATTTGAATATAATTTGTGCTTAATATTCGAGCCACAATAGAGGGAAAATAAGTCATTTTAGCATAGAAATTTTATATAGATGAATAGATGTGTTTGTTGCAGATATATATCATGATATAAGAAAAATGAAATACTCACATTTATCATGCAGATCTTGAACTTTAGCCTTGAATCTGAGAAACTGAGCCACTTGAACTTCGAACGAAAATGGATTAACAGATGTTGCGGAGGCCGAAAGTACAGTAGACGCCCAAACTGCAAAGTTAGATCCAGTTCTGAAACTAGGAGCTCCAATTGACTCCAAATATGGACTCAGAAATGGTAAGTCAAATGCATCCACTGCCAAAATAACACAGTAAAAAACATATTATATTATACCAGTTAACAAAAAGCTTTTACTTTATTACATTTTTTTCTTGATGGTACTTTTATTCAGAATGTTTTACTTAGAAAATCGACTATTAGACGGCCATCACAGAACCTCCCAGATGGTTTCTGGAAATAAGTCTGCCCATTTGGCAGGTTGAGCTCTACACCGAGGCCAGCAACTAGATTGCCGGTGTCTGAATTCGAGTCCCCGAAATTGAAAACTGCTGGATAGTTGAAATCAATGGAGCTGGTTAAAGGGAGACATATGATCATGAAAAGTATGGCGAGCCTTGAAAAGGTAGACGAAACATTGGAAGCCATATTTAGTTGAATGTTCTCTGCTAAATTCAGACAACTCCAAAAGTAGTAAATTACTAAATAGTAGTATGTCAATTCCAGCTTTTAGTTATGCAGCAATAATTTATATAAAGAAAAGTGGCTACCAAGTACCAACCCCCACCACAGGTCACCCATTAGCATAATGTTTATTCAAGGGGCATTTCAGGAATTTCTCTCAATGAAACTACTAGTATGTAATGTAATTAACTGGGAAAAGTCAAAAAGCAACTGCTATTCTTGTCAAAACTAGTGTCTATATTGATGGTTTTCTTTGGTTTAGCAGCATACTTAACATTGGCTTGTAAAAGTTCTTATACAGAAACCTCTGGTCTTATTTAAACTAATATCCATATTTGCATACGAAGAAATCATCGATCGGTTAACAATTAATCGAGTTTTTTTTGCAGCAAAGAAAACATGAGATGCAACTGAGTATCGGAACTCCATATATTATGGAGAGTAAATCATGCAAATTTATTTTAAGTTTATTACAATCTCCTCAGGTAATTGTAGTAACTTTGAATACATTGAGAATGGATCTTTTCAAGAATTAGTGTCATCTTCCTCAGCCACAGTTGTCGGAACCATAGGCTATTTATAGCTCTAGATGTTGATTAGAAATAGGCAATCTCCATCTCTTGCTATGTTGTAGAGAATTCAATAAAAATCGAATACCAACAAATTAATGTGATAATTAACGATATCTAGAACTTAATCGCGGATCAGAATATTTTCCTGTCACGATCTCGGATGCAACATACTGATTTGCAGCTTCAGTGTAGTGTGACCCATCCCAATTTACATATTTTGTACTATCATTTAAACCCTTTGCTGTGACTAAACTTCCATCCCTAACTATACTTTGACCACACATAATTCGACTGTCATAATTCAACGGTGGACCTCCATACCCGCAGCACGCCATTAAGGGCTGGTCAAATCCTGTAAGTTAATTTAATATTTAATATTAGATTTATTTAAATCTCCACATGCATATGTTTCATTACAATTAAATATATATAAGAGGCGCTAACCGTATGTTGAGTAGTTTGCTATGAGGTTGGACTTGATTGTGAAGATATCGACATATGTGACATTTGCATCTTGATATTTGCCTTGCAATTTCTTAAAGAGAGCATGAAGTTGTAGGTTGTATTTTTTTGAAACTTGATTGTGAGAGTCGACACATCCAAGACCGTCTAGTGTTGATGAATTCGTTCCAAACATTGAGATAATCTGAGGTAAGCAACCAAGGGGACCAATGTTGTGTATCCAAAAATTTCTTGCTCCTTGGTCGTATAATTTCTGTTAAAGCAGTCGAAAAGTTAAACAGATTTTTACAACACTAGCTGTGATGAATTAATATTATACGTACTAACCTCGATACCATCTTCAAATTCTGATAGAATTAGTGGAATTCCAGCGATGATTTGATCCGATGTATTAAAATAAAAGCCACCAACGATGTCGTTCTCACCTATGTCGAATATGTAAAGGGCCTTTCCAAAATAATCTTGATCTGGTATGTACTTGTCCGATTTCCTAATTGCTGCAAAACACCCACCTTTGTTAACTGATAGATATATCTTGATTTAAAACAAATGAAATAGTAGTACTCACATTTAACTTGCAGATCTTCAACTTTGGCCTTGAATCTGAGAAACTGAGCCACTTGAATCCCGAACGAAAATGGATTCATAGATGACGCAAAAGCCGAACGGATAGTAGAGCCTCCAACCGCAAAGTTACATCCGTTTCTTAAAACTGGAGCTCCAGTTGACTCCAAATATGGATTCAGATAAGGTAAGTCCATTGCATCCACTGTAAAAATTTGTATTTATTTAGCAGTTAGCAAAAAACGTTTAGTATTACATTTTGTATTGATGAAAGTTCATTCAAAATGTTTACTCAGAAAATCGACTATTAGGCGGCCATCGCAGAACCTCCCAGATGGTTTATGAAAATAAGTCTGCCCATTTGGCGGGTAGAGTTCTGCACCGAGGCCAGCAACTAGATTGCCAGTGTCCGAATTCGAGTCCCCGAAATTGAAAACTGCAGGATAATTGATGAAATCAATGGAGCTGGTTAAAGGGAGACAAATGATCATGAAAAGCATGGTGATTCTTGAGAAGGTACAAGCATTGGATGCCATTTATCACAACTTATTATTTTCTTTCTAAATTCAGACAACTCTTGTAGTTGATGAATGTGTTTCTCTGTTTTATTAGCTTCCACTCCTCAATAATTTATTTGCAATGAATACTAAAAATAATAATATTTGCAATGGGATGTGGCTGGCTCTAATTTAAATAATAATATATATGTCATTTACATTTGATCCAAAATATATATATATATATATATATATATATATATATATATATATATATATATATATATATATATATTTATTCATTAGCAGCTGATACTGATTGCGAGAAGGAAGGGTGGGTAGGTGGTTTATTTGTCACGAGATGTGAATGCCTAAGAATCTAATTTAAATAACGGGTAAACACCACTTTTGGTCCCTCTTATCATTAACCTTTTACAGAGTGGTCCCTCTTATGTTTTTTTTCCCACTTTAGTCCCTACTATGAATTATTTGTTTCACTTTAGTCCTTATCAAGTGGTCCAAGGCGATTCCGATAACATGTGATATGCTCATGAGGGCAATTTTGTCATTTCAAGTAAACTAACATGGATATTTTCGTCTTTCTAATTATTTAAAAAAAAAACTAAATTTCCAAACTAGGCTTTCATTCAAATCGAACTTAATCGTACATTTCGTTCCAAACGAAAGTTTTTTCCTAAAATCTTTTTCAAACACCAAAATTGCTCACCAATTAAACAATATCTCAAATAGTCTCAATAGTGAACTGAAGAAAATGCCCTAAAAAATAATCATATGCATGTTACGTGTTATCGGAACCACCTGATAAGGACTTAAGTGAAACACATTATTCATAGTAGGGACTAAAGTGAAATAAATAATTCATAGTAGGGACTAGAGTGAGAAAAAAAACATAAAAGGGACCACTCTGTAAAAGGTTAATGATAAGAGGGACCAAAAGTGATATTTACCCTTAAATAACCAAATGCACTTTGCGGTAAAGTCATGCCTAAGAATCTGATGATTTTAATTTATTTTTTGTTATTTGATAAATGAAATGCATAAATCTTTTACAATATATTTTAAATCTTTATACAATCCAACTAGTGACTCTACACTATATTCTAGAGTCAATATTATTTTAGTATTTTTCACAGTTAATTAATGAAGTAGTTAAAATAAAATATTGTTCCTTATGCATACGAGTCGGAGCTTTAAAAAATTGCATGTTTCATATCAAATTTTTCCTACTTTATACATTTGGTACCAAAACTTTAAAAAATACACATTTAGTATCAAAACTAAATGACTTTTTTCACATTTTCTTTCTTCGTCAATTTTTGGGGGGCAAATTTTGTGTTATTTCTAATGGTATACGTTTCAATTCATGAAACGCAATAAATAATTCACAAAAAATTAACAAAGTTTCGGGACATTAATCAAAATTAAATCATATATCATAATCTACAAGGAATCATGTCATAATAATTTTCAGATATGATATTGGGCACATAAGGATGCTATGATAAAAATTTTGGAGATTTAACACTTTGAAACACTTGGGTTCATAGCTAGACATCTGAATAAATATGATTACATACAATCAAATGTCATTTAGATATGACTCATATTACAAAGTTGTATTGGCATGACGTAAGGAATGAAATCCGCAAAAAACATGTTTGGACTCGTTTATTTGGATGACCGTCCAATCTAGGCTTTCCTTATATGAGTAATTAATTGTTGTACTATTATGTACCAAATTTTTTTCTTATTATTAATGCCAATTTTAAATTAATTTTTATTATTAATAATTTTTTAAGTATTATTATTATTATTTAGCAATATTATTATTATTATTATTAAGTAAGAGTAGGGAAGAATTAAATGAAATGAGAAGATTGATACATTGATTACTATATAAAAAGGGGAAGGGGAAGGGAAAGAGGAAGCTAGACTGGAGGCACTAGAGTCTAGAGATAGCCTTATATTATATTATACTCCCTCCGTCCCATTTATTTTGTTCTTTATGATAAAGTACTCGGTCAAATTTTTCGATCTTTTAAGTGACTTATCATGTTAAATTATTCACATTTTTTGTGTATTAAACATTTATATATTAATATATATAGTGTCATATGATATTATCAATTTATTAGTGAAATATATTAATTACATTATTTATTATAGTTTTTATAGTCAAGTTGACTGATCATCTGTAACAAGAGAGTATAATAAATAGAACGAACGAAGTATGATTTAAGGTGAATTGCATCCACATTCCCTACATTTCGATCAACATTTGGCATCGTATTTATGGAGAAATATTTTTTTTTTCCCGCATCCACCTCGCTTTGATATAAATTTGAGTAAATTATGGATATCCCATGAGGTAAGACTTAAATACAAAAATTTCTCTCAATTCCCTTCAAGTTTGTACCTTCTTACAATTAATCTCTTGCCATTGGGTTTTATTTTTAATGTTAGTAATATTTTATAAATGTTAAAACTTGGGTCCTAATTGTTATAATATCTTATAAATTATAAAAATAATAATTATATATTTACTATCAAAATAATTAAGAAAAATTATAATTGCCCATAATTTTAATAAGTATTCAAAAAAAAGGTATTTACATATTTATTAACAATACAATTCTATAACAATTAATTAAATTTAATAATAATATCTTATAAATATGAACAAATTGTTTACTCATTTAATTAAAATGAACATATTTTCTAAATAGTAAATTTAATAAAATTTATATTGTATTATAAATCAAATTTTTAATTTAATAAATTTTATATTGTATTATAAATTCAATGTTTATTAATGCAATAACTTTTTTTAATTAGTAAAAAATATAATTTTATATTTATAAATTTTATAATTAAAATTTTGTTTAATTTGTATGGAAATTAAATTAATAATAAATATGTAAAAAATTGCAATATTTGATATTTATACTCAATTAGAAATTATATGAAATATATTGGTAGTAAATATATGATTATTCTTTTTATAATTTATAAGATATAATAATTAGCACTCAAATTCTAAATTTTAGATAATATTATAAATATTTCAAATAACTGATTATTTAGTATAACCGCTGCACCACGTCATCAAGTACACGTGGTGCAACCCACCAGAACACTTGGGACATGTGGATTAATAATTCACATCACCCATGTTCTGGCAATGTAAACACAATTTTTTGAATTCCCTATTTTTTTGAAACATGGCTAGAATATGGGGTGATGATCAATCCACATGTCTCAAATGTATTGGTGGGCTGCAAATGTATTGGTGGTGCAGCGATTCTACTAAATAATCTCACGTCGTTCCACACACGACGGAGAAAAAAGATTATAATAGCAACGGACCCCACAGACAAATGGGAACCACCGATTTAGCAGCCAGTAAAAAGGGAAATTAAAATGCATCGAAGCACAAAGGGAAATAGGATTAAGAAAAAGGGGGAAAATGAAAAGTTAAAATACATGGCCAAATAGATTAACGGCATGTTTGTTTGGTGTTTCCCAAAAAAATTTCGTGTTTGGGAAATGCCAAACAAACATGTTTTCTATTTTCTGAAATAAATTTTTCATCTCTCAATTTTCTCAAACTAATCTCTAAAAAACTCAAACAAACAACAATTTTCTTATCTCTAAATAAAACCTATACAAACTCTACTCTGATTTGACAAAAAGTAACATATCTCTTACACAATTTATCTTACAACAAACATGATTTGACATAAAGTCTTACACATCTTACACCTACAACCTAACTCTTCTAAAAAAACTTACACCTACTTTATTTCTCAAACCATTTTCTCAAAATCCAAACAAACAACATTACGCAAATCGAGATTATTTCACAAACCTCCACTACTCTCCCAAACTACTTTCCCAAACACCAAACAAACAGACCCTAAAAGTCTAGGGACCTTACAAACTTTATGTAATGTTTCATATTATAGATTTTAGTATGATATTTATATATTATTATGCATCATGAAAGATTAGTCTATTTATATACAGGGTTAATTACAAGGACCTCCCCTCAGGTTTGGTGTATTTCGGATCCAATTCCTTCGGAGAATCATAATTATAGAGACCTCCCCTAATGTTTGCAAAACATTACAAAATCCTAACAGAGATTAACGGAGGTGGATGGAATGTGTGAAATTACACTCTTGTCCAATCAATTTTAATTACTTCGACCTCCCCAGAGGTTTACAAAACCTTACAAAAATTTATATCTGCCTATTAGTCCCTAAACTTTAATAAAATTAAATTTACACATAAAAAATAAAAGAAAAACTAACCCCACCCCGATTTATATCACATTAAAAAAAATTGTTTATTAATTATGCAAAATAAGAACAAATTTTATAGAGTGTTATATATCATTTTCATATTCTCTCTTTAAAAAATATCATTTTCATATAATTTATTAATAGTAAAAAATAATTTAATAAACATTTAAATAAGATTTTATTTTTGTATTTCATAATAAAATATAATACAAAAATAAAATTTTAATTAATTGTATAGTATTTAAGTAAGATATAAATTTATGACTTTATTGTTGAAAATCGATGATTTGTTCCTCGCCGCAGGGTCATCAATATATATTTAAGTTTAAAACTGAAATAACCCACAAATTTAATTGTATACAAATACCTCATAGATAGTTATTCTATAAAAGGGTATTTGAATGAGTATCTTTAAATTTTGTGAAAAAAATATATATTGATTTTTTTAGTTAAATTTTTATAAAATGCATATTTCAATACTATATAATTTTTCAATAGCGTAAAAATAATATATTAAATATGTAAACAAGATTTATTTGAGTATTTTATAGTAAATATTATTTAATAGTATTGGGTTTAAATAATAAATAAATTAATTGATAATTCTTATTTTATTTAATGTGTATTTGAATGAGTATTATTTAATTTTGTGAAAAAATAATTGATTTTCTTAATTATTAATATTTTAGCATTTTTATAATGCTTTTTCTGTCCAAATTTTTCCTTATTAATCATAATTTTTATTTATTATCCTTGTAGTTAGATTTTTTTTTAGAATTATGGAAACAAATTGGAAATTAATGAAATTACGGTTTGGATATGGATAATTCTTAATATTTTTGCATTTTCATAATGATCTTTATATTTATCTTTAATTTTTCTTATGACTAACAATAATTTATATATTCACTTTTCTTAATACTTCAATTTTAAAAACATTATGAAAAAAATATTGAAATTAATATCTACACATTAATAAAATAATTTTAAGTTTTATATTTTCACTAATATTTAAAACATTTACATCCAAAACAAACCACATCATTTCATTGAAACCCTTTACATACAACAAACATAACAAGGGTATACTTGTCCCAGAAAATAGCTACAGTATCCTTAGGGGTAAAATGAGATTTTCAATAAAATTCGGGTGATGACGTCAACAAAAACTAACGTTGAACCGATGGATGTAAGGTTTTGCAAACGTTGGGGGAGGTCTTTGTAATTATGATTCTCCGAGGAGATTGGACGCGAAATACACCAAACCACAGGGGTGATCCCGGTAATTAACCCTTATATATATATATATATATATATATATATATATATATATATATATATATAACAATTTATAGTTTTTAATTTGTCAAGTGAAAATTGCTCGTGTGAATAAGTTTAATATGAGCCCGATATAAACTCGAAGTCCAAAAAATTACATGAGCCAAGTTTCCGTGAAGTCAGGTTGTAAATAAGTTTGAGTCTATAGTTGTGAAATTGATTGATATGTGAGTTTGAGCCATTTAAATATGGGCTCTGATAATTTTATTTTTCTCTCCGCTGTTGTTTTTGTGATGTTTATTCATTAAGTAGTTTCATTCAATAATTCTTTTGCCATCTATCTTGTGTTCAATAGACAACAGCATTGCTTCAGATGAATCATTGATTTATCGCTTTTCAAATACTCCTTTTTGCAAATACTCTTGCTGCTTTGTATCCTGTTATTTGTTGAATCAGTTAAATGAACTAGTTCTTGTGCACTCTGTATTTGGCAGACCTGGAATCCTAAAAGTTGTGACATATATGCCCTATTTTCTTGCTATTTTGTCTGCTTATAAACTAAATTTTGCAGATCCTAGTTCAACTAGTATGCCTCAAATTATTGTTTTTTTCAGTATCAATAAAGTAGTGCGGAAGCAAATGCATAAATTAACAAAATCACCCACAATATAATCTACACCATGAGCTTTCACTTTTTTATTTTTCTTGGAATGGAACAAAGGAAAACATTTGAAGTCTTGGATTTCAAAATCTGAAGCCAAGGAAGTTTTCGTGTTATTAGTCGAGTCAAAGCTCATTTAAATTTCACAATTGCTATTCAGTTCATGCTTTAGGAGAAAAGCCATCTTGTCTTAAAACAGCGAATCGGAGTATTTTCCTGTCAGAATCTCTGATGCAACATGTAGATTTGCAGCTTCAGTATAATGAATCCCATCCCAGTTTACATGTTTTGTACTATCATTACAACCTTCAGCGGTTACTGAGCTTTCGTTCAAAACTTTTGTTTGTCCACAGGCAATTCGACTGTCATAATTCAACGGTGCTGGCGGACTTCTGTAACCGCAGCAAGCCATTAAGGGCTGCTCAAATCCTGTAAGTTAATTTTGTTATTAGTTTTAAATCTACACAAATGGTTTATTAAATAAAATAAGAGGAATTACTTGTCATTATTTACTACTTAGTTACCGTATCTAGAGTAGTTTGCTATCAGATTGGACTTGATCGTGAAAATATCGACATATGTGACATTTGCATCTTGATATTGGCCTTGCAATTTTTTACAGAGTGCACGAAGTTGTAGGTTGTATTTTTTTGAAGCTTGATTGTGAGAGCTGACACATCCGAGCCCGTCAAGTTTTGATGGATCAGTTCCAAAATTCACAATATTCTCGGGTAAGCAACCGAGGGGACCCGTGTTGTGAATCCAAAAATTCCTTGCCCCTTGATCATATAATATCTGCTGGCAGAAAGGAAAGCATAAAAGAATGGAAAAAGTTGATTTTTTCTTTTTACAATATTGTGATAAAAATTTACTAACCTGGATACCATACTCAAATTCTGATAGAATAATTGGAATTGAAGCAAGAATTTGATCCAATGTCGTCTTAGAATAAAAGCCGCTAGCAAGATCATTCTGGCCTATGTCAAAAATGTAAAGTGCCTTTGGGAAGTAATCTTGAGCTGGTATGTATTTGTCAGATTTCCTTGCTGCAAATTGGTATAGTTCGTAGATGATAGAGTTATTTGTATTTGCAGGATCCGAGAAGGCTTTATTATATGACAGAAAGTTTAAATTTTTTTTTTGGAAAAAATGTGTTTAATGATTCTAGTCATATGAAAATAGAATGAATTGGTTTAATATTCCATCTAGAATAGAAGGTAAATAAGTCATTTTGCCATACAAATTCTATTAGGATTTCCAGCATAGTGTGTGGGGAAAATTATCTAGACAAAAGGTCTCTTTACTGTTTATATTTACTACACAAAAGATAGTTGCAAATTAAGACAACATAAATGCTAGAACATAAGTATATTGAATATTCATATCATGATTTAAGACTATTGAAATTCTCACATTTAGACTGCAGTTCTTGAACTTTGGCCTTGAATCTTAAAAACTGAGCCACTTGAATCCCGAATGAAAAAGGGCTAACAGACGATGCAGTGGCCGGAAGTATGGTAGAGCCTGCAGCTGCAAAGTTGCATCCTTTTCTAAAAATTGGTGTTCCTTTTGCTTTCAAATATGCATTCAGAAATGGGAAGTCCATTGCATCCACTGTCAAATTGTACAAAAACTCAAAATTTTAGCAAAAATAATTTGTTGCATTTTGTTATTGATGAAAGTCCATTCAAAATGTTTACTTAGAAAATCGATGATTAAACGGCCATCACAGAACCTCCCAGATGGTTTCTGGAAATAATTCTGCCCATATGGCGGGTTGAGCTTTGCACCGATGCCAGCAACTAAATTGCCAGTGTCCGAATTCGAGTCCCCGAAATTGAAAACTGCTGGATAATTGATGAAATCAATGGAGCTGGTTAAAGGGAGACATATGATCAAGAGTAAGGTGAGTCTTGAAAAGGTAGAAGAAACTTTGGAAACCATTTTCATTTGTGCTTTTAGTTGTGCACTCAAAAACTTATTTATAAAGTTTGACAACTCCAGAAGTAGTAGTAAAATATATGTTTCCCTTGTTTGTTTGAGTTGTCAATTTCAAATTTCCATTTATGCAGCAATAATTTATTTGCATTTATTACCAAAAAAAAGTTATTTGCAACGTGATTTGCATGGCTAAGAATCTAATTCAAATATGAGGACCGGCTAATGATATAGCAGCTGATTGAAGAAGGGTCGGTGTACCCGGTGCAGGGCCGGCCCAAGTGCTAGGCAACTTGGGACGGCGCCTAGGGCTCCCAGTTCGAAGGGTCCCAAAATTTATATATAGGCCTTAGGAAAATTAAAAAGTTAAATATTTTAAATTTTATTAATTTTATGCACATAAGATGTATCTTGACTCACTTCGTAAGACTTTCTCTTGATGAGTAGGAGGTCTATGGTTCAAATTCCAGTATTGAGTTTTTTTCTTATATTTTGATTGTATTATGTTATTTAACTTTTTTTTTGTTGTAAGTCTTTTTTATTTCCCATTCGTAGTAATTATTCTTTTAATCATTTTTCTTATTTAATGTCTTGTTAATTTTTTCGTTAATAAGTGCTTTAAAAAATTATTTCTTAATTATTAAAATAAATACAGTTTTTTCTTTATAATATGATTTTTCTGCTTATTATTTTCTCACTTAGAACATTGTAAAAAAAGAATTGCACCCACAATAAAATTGATTTAACCCCGTCCATATTTATATGTATGTGTATCTTTTTATAAATGATGTATAACTTTTCCTTTACATGATAATATATAATTAATATAGTTAATAATGTCACGAAATGAAATAAAGTCAAGCAATAAATATGATATTTGTAAAAGAATGAAATAGAGTTAAGGATGTACATATACTTGCAAAATTTGCTTCGGCTAAAATAATATTTTTAATATTAAAAATTACATAAAAAAATTCACAGTTGAATCTTTTAAAAGTTAAATAAATTTGTTATTTAATTATCTATGTAAAAATTAATATGTTAGATTTAATTATCTATCTAAATGGTAGAGAATATAATATGTCAATATTTAATTAATATTTTTGTCTTTAAAAAAATAAATTGATTATATAATTTTTATAACAAAGGGCCCCAAATTTGTAATTCGCGTGTCTAGGGCCGGCCCTGACCCGGTGTGGGTTGGTGCGGTGTTAGACAATCTTTTACTTACTTTAGTGACTAGGGTAGCTCAATCCAACAAGTGATGGCGCACATTGTGGTTTATTGTGGTTGAAGTTGAGGTGGGTTGGGTTGGGGCTGTTTTTTTCGATCTCCTTTTATAAATGAAATGCATAAATCCTTTTAGGGAGACTAAAAGTTGATGAGTTTTTTTTTAAGAGTTGTTCTTAACATTATGGAGACTAAGGATGATGGTGAAGTTGTGGGTTATGGATGAAATAATGTCAATATCAAAGTCATCTCAATATTGTGGAACAACCAACTTACTGAAATGTGTAAAGAGAGGCAAAAATCTGTTGATTACAAGTATTTACCATACATTTTTCTTGTCTTAAAACGGCGGATCAGAGTATTTTCCTGTCAGAATCTCAGATGCAACATACTGATTTGCAGCTTCAGCGTAATGAGTCCCATCCCAATTTACATATTTTCTACTATCATTACAACCTTTGGCCGTGACTGAACTTCCGTTGAGAACTTTAGTTTGACCACAAGCAATCCCACTGTCATAGTTCGATGGTGGACCTCCATACCCGCAGCATGTCATTAAGGTATGCTTGAATCCTATTAGTTATATACTTTGATATTATTAGATTTAAATCTTCACATTTGTGTTATTACATTAAATAAGAGGAAATACTTACCGTATCTTGAGTAGTTTGCTATGAGATTGGACTTGATCGTGAAAATATCTACATATGTCACATTTGCATCTTGATATTTGCCTTGCAATTTTTTTATGAGTGCATGAAGTTGAAGGTTGAAAAGTTTTGAAGCTTGATTGTGAGAGCTGACACATCCGACCCCGTCTAGCTTTGATGGATCAGTTCCGAATTTCGCAATTTTCTCAGGTAAGCACCCGAGAGGACCTGTGTTGTGTATCCAGAAATTTCTTGCTCCTTGGTCGTATAATTTCTGTTGGCAAAAGGGATAACATAAAGCAGTCGAAAAGTTGAAAGATTTTAACATTACTGTGATGAAATTTTACATACTAACCTCGATACCATCTTCGAATTCTGATAGAATTTGTGGAATTCCAGCGAGAATTTGATCCAGTGTATTAAAGTAAAAGCCACCAGCGAGATCATTCTGACCTATGTCGAACATGTAAAGGGCCTTTTGGAAATAATCTCGAGCTGGTATGTACTTCCGAAATTTTGTTGCTGCAAAATAGTATGGTTAAGAAATAGATTAATGAAAGTATTGTGGAGTTATCATCAATGCATTTTTTGTTCAATTGACAAGTACATAATTTCTGTTTTGATAGGATATACGTAGAACAACGACGTATACATGTTGGATTGCCGAATCTCAGGAGGAATTATTAAAGGACCAAAAGTATAAAAAATTTCAAGAAATGTGGTTGATTTCTAGCCATATGTATCGAAGGAATACAGGGAAAATAAGCCATTTTACGCTGAAAGTTCTCTTACCATTTACTAAATATTACGCGTTGAACATTTTAAAGACGAGGAAATGTAGTTGATGTTTATTAGTTAACAGATGGGATATCATTAAATTAAAAATGACATGAGGATATGTATTTAGTGATTAGAAGGTACATTAGGAGTATATTTTATACTTGATTTAAAACAACTCTCACATTTAGCCTGCAGATCTTGAACTTTGGCCTTGAATCTGAGAAACTGAGCCACTTGAATCCCAAACGAAAATGGGTTGAAAGATGATGCTGTGGCCGAACGGATAGTAGAGCCTCCAACCGCAAAGTTACATCCTTTTCTGAAAATTGGAGCTCCAATTGAGTCCAAATATGGATTCAGAAATGGCAAGTCCATTGCATCCACTGTCAAGTTGTACCAAGACACAATTAATTAGCCAAAAGCTTATGTTACATTTTTTTTTATTGATAAAAGTTCATTCGAAATGTTTACTCAGAAAATCGATGATTAAACGGCCATCACAAAACCTCCCAGATGGTTTCTGAAAATAATTCTGCCCATTTGGCGGGTCGAGCTCTGCGCCGAGGCCGGCAACTAGATTGCCAGTGTCCGAATTTGAGTCCCCGAAATTGAAAACTGCAGGATAGTTGAAATCAATGGAGCTGGTTAAAGGGAGACAGATGATTAAAAGTATGGTGAGTCTTGAGAAGGTAGAAGAAGCATTGGAAGCCATTTTTGGTTGTGTTTTCTGGCTGTGCACTCGTTAAAGTTATCTACTAAATTCAGACAACTCCAAAAGTAGTACATATATGTTTCTGTCGTACGCAGAGATTTGGTTGTCACTTTTGAGCTTTTAGATATGCAGCATTTGCAATTTGATGTAACTTGACATTTGAAAAAGTTTATTTGGACGTGTTTGAGGAGGAAATGAAGTAAGGAATTCAAATTACTCCAAGGCTAAATTGCAGAAATGTCCCAAACTAATTAGTAATGTTGAATTTTTGTCATAAACTATATCACCTTGTCGAATTCTGTCTCGTAATTTACTATTTTCTCGGAATATTGTCCCACCGATAATTATGGGACGGAAATTGCTCACTCGTCCGTTAAATTGCCACCTGGCGGCTTATGTGTCATGACGTGGTAAATTTTAGCATGAACAATTATACAAGATTCCAAAATTCGTCTCAAACTAATTACTTGGGTTTTCGTCCCAAATTATATCAACTCGGCGAATTTCGTCCCCTAATTTATCATTTTGCATGAATATAGCCCAATTATTAAATTTTTAATTCAATGAAATGACGGTTCAATATTTTATTTTTTTAAGTGAAAAATAGTATGTGTTTTCGAAACTCCAGTGTGTTTTTGAGAAAAAACTCTTGTGTCATTTCATTAAGAAAATATTGTGTGTTATTTTTTAATATTAATAAATATTAAATATTAATAAAAAAAATGCTAGAAAAATGAAATTTAATATAATTAATGTGGTTAAAAGAATCTTGGCCTCTGAGAAGAGAACTTCGAATACTGATAATAACATACTGTTGAAAAGAGAAACACTTCATTATTTAGATAGATAATAATTGAGAGAAAAAGCAAGAAGATGTGTTTGTAAAGATTTTTCAATTCCTCCTAAATATTTGTTATTTATTAATATTAAAAAAGAATATTATTTTTCTTTTAAACAACATATAAGATTGAACCGTCATTTTCATTAAATTAAAAATTTAATTATGGGACTAAATTCAGGCAAAATGTTAAATTATGAAACTAAATTCGACGAGTTGATATATGGGACGAAAAAATAAAATTTGTAATTAAATTGGAATGAATTCTGCAATCTTGCATAATAGTTCATACTAAAATTTGTCACGTCATGACACGGAAGCCTCCAAGTGGTAATTTAATGGACACATGAACAATTTTCGTCTCATAATTAACGATGGGACGATATTTCAAAAAAAAATATTAAATTATGGAACGAAATTCAGTGAGTTGATATAGTTCAAAACGAAAACCCAAAATAGTTGATTTGTTTGAGATTTTTTCTGTAATTTTGCTTTACTTCAATATTGGGTGAATTTCGGATCCATTACTTAAGCTGATAGTATAATATACAAAATGATTACTTAAGGATTTGAAATTCGTCCATAATCAAGGTGATCCAATTTGTTGTTATGAATTTGAAATTGATAGCTCAAAATCCATTAATTGTACATAATTCAATTTCAATAAAATGAGAGACATACATATATGCATTAGCTATCGATTGCTAGAAAGAGTCGGCAAGGACCACCACCACCACCCCCGTCCCCCACTCACAGGCCACAATCACTGCCGCCCTTGCTTTAAATAGGCCTCATGATTTTCTTCTGCTGTTGAAGTCTGGTCAAACAATTTGTCCCCTTCTTTCTGTGTTGGAAGCTTGGAGAACCTTTTGGAAGGGACACCTCCCAGTATCACAAATCGTCGGCTATTCAAGGGGCATACCGCCACCTTCATCATCACTGATTACCAATGAGCACTAAAGGGGCAATCTTGGAATTTTTTTCCATTGAAATTACTACTATAATAGATTTGGAAAAAATTAGAAAGACAAACATCCCTTATTAAAAAAATTCATGTGTTATTTTAACTTTCCAAAATTTCATGTGATCTCAAGTAAGTGTCAAATACACTCCCTCTAAAAGAGAGTGTGTTTCAAACTCCAAAATTGCAAGTATTTATTCAAATTTTGTTTTTGATATGACAATTTTACCCCTGACATCGAAAGACAAAAACATCATTTTGCTTTGTCTAACTCCCAAAAGAAACCCCACGTGTCATTTTAAATCCCCAAAAACTCCCTTTATTTAGTTTTAAATACCACACTCGACTCAAATAGTATATACTTAGTTTTTCAAGAAGAGTAAATAAATTTTATAAAAAAATAAACACATAGGGGTAATCTTTGTTGGAAAAATCAATTTTAAGATTATCAAAATCTGAATACAAATCGAAACTAATACAAACAAACCAATTTGGACAGTAAAGAAAAACATAATCAGTTTTAAAAACCGAACAGATAAATTAAAATCAACTTATCTCACAATTCTATATAGTAATAGAATTGATCCAACTGAATCGCAGAAAAAATCTGCTTGCCTTGAAGAAATTATCGACCCACTTCCGATGCAATTGGGAATCACGAACACTTCTTCCAGGATAATTTAGCTACATGAATTCCTCCACTGCACAGTAGCAGAAATCCCACCTCGAAGAACACTCAGAAGCAAAATAACCCAAAGAGATTTTCTTTCTTTTCAGAGGGAATAGAGAATGTTTCTTGTATTTGTGTGTTTCTAAAACCAGAAAATACACATATATATAGGTGCTAGGGGGAGCCTTTGGCAATTAAAATTGCCCATTAAATCCGAATAAAAACGGATAAAACATTTTGACTCAATTTAATTTTCGTAACTACCTCAATTAATTTGAATAAAAACGGCTCAATTAATTCAATTTTCGTAACCGAAACGTTACACAATTGAATAAACGAATTCAATTTTCTGTAACTGAAACGTTACACAATTGAATATGCAGCTGATTTATTCAAATTCAAAATTTTAAATTAATTCTATATTTTAATTCAAAATTTCTCCAAAAAGATAAGTCCGAGACGAGACAATTCGCCCGAACGCCCGAGCCGAGCGGGCGGCGGCGGCGCGCGTGTGGTGTATTCATATGACTCTCTTTGTAAAGACTTATACCAAGTCTAAACAATGAAGTTCATATATACTAGTACACACAAATATAAAAAGTCAATGTGGGACAAATGAAGAGTTTGAAATTCTTCAACTTCCTCACAAGGCTTTTATAATTTGCCAATTAGTCTTAGACCAATGTGTGACAAGCCCACATACAAATTATCTTATTTGAATATTATTTCCCCCACTTTATATATATAACAATTTATCTATGGATTCCAACCTTTTAATTAGGTATCCTTCCATATAATTACAACAATCCCCCACAAATCCATAGAAAAATAATCTATTAGGGTTACCGTAATGTGCTTTCAGCAATGGTACCAACACGTTACTTGCTTTCAGCAATGGTACCAACACGTTACTTGAACCCCTGCCTAAGTTATCCAACTTATGCTGCCACAGGGACAAATGGATCTAAGCCTTGAATTTGGACCTTGAAGTGGTAGCGTCCATTGGTAACAACACGTTACTTGCTATGTGTTAATCTTTAAGTTTAACACTATAGGCCATGTGTCCCGATCCTGTATCATGAATGTTATTTAAGGAATAACCATATTTCCTCTAGTTGTGGCCAAACAACTACATTCACTTAGTTGAGCGTCTCAGGATGTACTGCTAGCATCCCGTCTGACATACTTGACCTCATTCAGTGTTAATACATTTACTGGATTAGCACTAGTCAGCTCCTATCAGGTATATCAGGGGATAGACTAAGATACTTAGTATCAGTCTTAATTAGGAGCAACTTTTATATACCCAGCAGTTTGTTTATACCTCATTGAACCTTTCTTGTGGGATATCCACTTGGTAGGTTGGGTTGCCACTGCTTGTATATCAGTTTAGGGTTTTCAGTCCCATCCCTAGCCTGTATTTCTGTACTAAGGACAAATCAAGTCCTTTAGTTAAAGGGTCAGCCACATTGTCTTTGGTACCAACAAAGTCAACGACTATGACCCTATCAGACACAAGTTCCCTTATAGACTTTAGTCTAACTTGGATGTGTCTCTTGGTCTTTTGATTATATTTTTTGCTTTTAATCCTTGCAATTGTGTTTTGAGAATCACAATGCACCACGACTGCTGGAAGAGGCAAGCTAACCATAGGTAACTGGATCAATAACCCATGTAGCCATTCAGCTTCAGCCCATGTCGTGTCTAAAGCACATAATTCGGCCTCAAATGTAGACCGAATCACCAAGGTTTGCTTGGTTGACTTCCAGGAGATAGCGCCCCCACCTAGGGTAAAAACGTAACCCGTACACCCATTGCTTCCGGAGTTCTTGGCTATCCAGCTAGCGTCACTATATCCTTCAAGTACTGCAGGGAACCTGCCATATTGAAGAGATAGTGATATTGTGCCCTTTAGATACCTAAGTACCCCGTCAAGAGCTTTCCAATGGGTTCGATTTGGACAACTTGTATATCTTGCTAACTTCAAGACTGCAAACGAAATGTCTGGTCTCATGTCATTTGCCTCGAAAAACACTCAGAAGCAAAATAATCAAAAGAGATTTTCTTTCTTTTCAGAGAGGGAATCGAGAGAATGTGTTGTGTTCGAGTATTTCTGAAACTAGAAATACGCACATATATATAGGTGCTAGGGGGAGCCTTTGGCAATTAAAATTGCCCATTAAATCCGAATAAAAACGGCTGAAAAGTTTTGACTCAATTTAATTTTCGTAACTGTCTCAATTAATTTGAATAAAAACGGCCCAATTAATTCAATTTTCGTAACCGAAACGTTACACAATTGAATAAACGAATTCAATTTTCTGTAACTGAAACGTTACACAATTGAATATGCAGCTGATTTATTCAAATTCAAAATTTTAAATTAATTCTATATTTTAATTCAAAATTTCTCCAAAAAGATAAGTCCGAGACAAGAAAATTCGCCCAAACGCCCGACCCGACCCGAGCGGGAGGCGGCGGCGCGCGTGTGGTGTATTCATATGACCCTCTTTGTAAAGACTTATACCAAGTCTAAACACTTGAGTTCATATATACTTGTACACACAAATATAAAAAATCAATGTGGGACAAATGAAGAGTTTGAAACTCTTCTACTTCCTCACAAGGCTTTTATAATTTACCAATTAGTCTTAGAACAATGTGTGACAAGCCCACATACAAATTATCTTATTTGAATATTATTTCCCCCACTTTATATATATAACAATTTATCTATGGATTCCAACCTTTTAATTAAGTATTCTTCCATATAATTACAATAATCTTGTCATTCAACTAAAAGTCAAAAGTAAAATTATACTTGGGTTGAGTGTGGTGTTTAAAATCAAACATATGGGGGGTTTTTTAGAGTTAAAATAACATAAAGGGATTTTTAAGAGTTAGACAAAGTTTATGGGGTGTTTTTGCCATTTGCTCAAAAAAATATCTTGCCCCTGTTACAAATTTAACTAAGGGAACTAATTATATACTACAAAGTTATTTATAAAATTTCAAAGGTTAATATAAAAATATCATACAACTTTATATTATCCGCTATATAAATAATATTCTTTCATTAGGCTAATGAGGTTTTAGCCTTTAGGCAAAACTAAAGTCCCGGTAAGAAGTGCGGCTTCGGGTGGAGTAATTAGAGACAAAGAGGGGCGTTGGATCCTTGAGTTTGCAAGAAGCCTAGGAGACGTTTCTATTACTCTTACGGAACTTTTTGCGGCAAGAGAAGGGCTCGGGATAGCCGTCTCCCACACGTATCATTTATTACGTCTCCCAAGTATTATAATAGTGACTAAGCTCATAAAACATGTTGGTGTTCTTCAACACCCGCATGGGGCCGTGATCGAGAATTGTCGACGGTTGCTTAAAAATATCATTCATACGAGGAGGAATGGCAATACTCGTGCAAATGAGATCGCGAGGCTTGGTCATTTTATTGAAAGAAAAGGGCACTCTTAGGTCATCTCCAGTGAGTATAGACTGTCCTTCCCCTCATATTTTCATTCCCCTCATACTCTCAGTCCCCTTCAGATTTTTCTTTTTATAGTCATATTCAATCTTCTCATTCTATTTACTTTCAATTCTTATACTTCCCCGCTCTCACTTAATAAAATGATGATGATGATAATAATAATAATAATAATTAAGTCAATAGTAAATTAAATATTGGCTCTAATAATATGTTCCGTCGTCACAACAAACGATCAATAGAAGTCAATCGCCAACTTCAAGCCGACTTAGGGTGAGTTTGACCCAGCGGTTGTAGCTCTTAAAAACACTTATAGATTTCTATTGTGATTTTTGAAGTGTTTGATCCTGATTATTAAAATTACTTCTGCTCAATCGTAATTTTCATGGTGTTTGGCCCACATAATCATAATCACTTTTGGGATCTCGAGAAGCAAAAGATCAACTTATTTTAAAAGCTACTAAAGTGTTACTTTTGCAAAAGCTATTATACAAAAGCAATTATTCTATAATTAATTTTTATTATAATCAATTATTACCAAAATCAATTTTAGTAAAATTAATTCTCCTATAATTGATTTTCGAATCGCTAGGCCAAACTCACCCTTAGTCGAACATGCGTGGTTAACACACGGTCCAAATGGTGGTTATGTGTAATAATTTCAATATATATTTGATAGGGTTATGTCATTTCTAATTTAATTTATCGTATTTAAATTATGTAACCAGTATTCTATTTTTAATCCACTAGTCGTATTTAATTTTCATAAAAAAAAAATTACAGTGTGATTAAATTTCAAACAATAAATTAAATTAACGTTGAGTTTATTACATAAAAGTTATAATATTACAGGTAATAAAATAAAATTAATGTTAAGTTTATTACCATTTATTCCACAAAATTCTAATTCTTATATTTTTTCAGTCTCCCTTAATAAAATTAATAATAGTAGAGCTAAATAATATCAATTAATAAACATGGACATAAAATTACAATATTACAAGTTATAAAAATATAAATTATACAAGTAAAATTAAATTAATGTTAAGATTTAAAAAATATATTATAACATAATTAACATTAAATTAAAAAAAATAAAAAAAATAAAAAAAGGAAAAATGGGGATGGGCGCGTCGGCCAGTCCCAAATTGGAGGATGTGGGGCGGCCACCCCACCCACTTGGGCGACGGGTCCCTTCCCTCTCATCACTAAAGTTCATTTTTTCTCCCCTCCCCCAGTGAATTCCCCCTCCCACCTCAGCAAATAGTCCCCGGAAAGTGTTATAGATTTTTTCATGAAGACTGCTAGTTTATTTTAGGTCAATTGTAATAAATATAAAAAAAAAAGAAAATTAAAGCACCGAAACCTAAAGGTACTTCAGTTTTTACTAATGTGAATTTTCTTTTAATTTATTATTAATGTCGTTGTTTATTATTTATTTGTACTATTTGAAATTTTGAATTGACTATGATATATTTGTTGAATATGTTATGATTTATTTAACATATTAAATCATAACATATTAAAAAAATATATATATATATTTGTTCCCAAGCAAGCAGGCAAGGCTGTTGTCAATATCAAATCATATTTCAAGTTCTATTATTCTTCCAATAAAATCATAACATTAGCCTAGACACATCCGTACCAGTTGATGATATGTCTGAAAAATAATGACTGACTGACATATTAAATCAATAATATTTTATGTTGGTAAAATTGCACGTCCCAAACTAATTACTGATTTTGAATTTATGTCCCAAACTATTTAACTTGGCGAATTTCGTCCCGTAATTTAATATTTTTTTGGAATATCGTCCCAAATGAATTACTAATTTTGATTTTTCGTCCCAAACTATATCAACTCGCCAAATTTCGTCCCATAATTTACCATTTTGTATGAATTTAGTCCCAATATTAAATTTCTAATTTAATGAAAATGACATTCAATCTTGTAATTAATTTGGGACGAACTCTTCAATATTATATACTCCCTCTGTCCCAATTTTTTTGCTCTCCAGGTACAGTTGACAGGTCAATTTGACCAAATTTGTAAAAATTATAATAAATAATTTAATTAATATATTTCACTAATAAGTTGATAATGTATTATAACACTATATATATTAATATTTAAAAGGTTTAATACACCACAAATGTGAATAATTTAATATGATAAGTCACCTAAAAGATTAAAAAGCTTGACCGAGTACTGTAGCAAAGGGAGCAAAATAAATGGGACGGAGGGAGTAATTATTTATGTTAAAATTTACCATGTCATGACACTTAAGCAGCCGTGTGATAATTCATCGACAAATGCGCAATTCCGTTTTCTAATTATGGTGGGACGATATTCCAAAAAAAATTAAATTACGGGATGAAATTCGTCAAATTAAATAGTTTGGGACGAAAATGCAAAATGAGTTATTAATTTGGGACGATTTTCACAATTTTGCCTTTTATGTTATAATCCGGGTTTATTGACTCATCTAACCGGGAAGCCACAGAAATGGAGATTTGCCGCGTCCCAATCCAATTGCCAGCGATTAATCTGCGATTTGACAAAACGTCAGCGTTTCGCCAAGTGACAGTGAGATGCTGTCTCTCCCCAAACGCAAAACTATCAATTGGTGGTGAAATGTTCATTCTCGGAATGGGTTTCGTCGGACAATTCTTCGCTGCGGATTTAAAGTCAAATAAATGGTGAGATATAAAAAAAAACCCCAATATTTTATTTCTTCCAATTGAACTAACTATGTTTTGAACAATGGGTGTGTTTGTTGAAGGGTGGTGAGTGGGAGCTGTACGAGTGTTGCCAAGAAGAAAAAACTTGAAGAATTGGGATATGAACCCTACATCTTTGATGCGAATGATCCACAGTAAAGCCTCTTTTAAAATTTTAATAATAATTTTGGGCTCTGAATTCTTTATTTTTCTCTCCTTTATTGTTTTTTATGATGTTTATACATTGAGTAGTTTCATTACAAGAATATTTTCACAACCTTTTTTCTTTTTTTTGTTACCTTTTGCAAGTAATATTATCTGGTTAAATTAACTAGTTCTTGTGCACTATATATTAACAGACCTGAAATCCTAGAGGTTGTGAAAAATCATACGCATCTCGTTGTCTCCATCCCCCCTCGTGTTGGCTTTGGTGATCCGGTAATTTTAGTTATTCTTTTAGGCTTCTTTTTGGTTGAGAATACGGAATGGTATTTCAAATCCATAATTACAAGTCTATACTCTATAGCACTTGTTCGGAAATCCAGTCAATATTAGAGTCATTTGAAATCCTTTTTTAAAATTTATACCCCTCGGTCCAAATGAAGCCTGAGATTATATATATGGAGCTATACATATATGGTAAATTGCTATAAATCTGTCTGCTTTGATACTACATTTTGGCATTTTGCAGATGCTTCGGCATAAAGAATTAGTGGAGAGCATATTGAAGGATGGGAGACTCCAGTGGATAGCTTACTTGTCATCAACTAGTATGCCTCCTTATGATTTTCTTACATGTGCATACAAATGTTACCACTATCTAAACATGAACAACAAGATGTATATGCTTATATCGCGTTCTTCTTTCTCTCCTCGTCGTTCTTACTTTTGGCATTTGCATTTTATAAAAAATTGCAATTAACAGGAAATGGGATTTGCATCTTGAATTTGAAAGTTTGCTGGTTTTGTAGCTGTTTTTTTTTTTCTAATATATTAGTGTCTACTAGAAATAGAGACATAAAATAATGTCTGACTTAGCCATATGTTCAAAAGTTTAATTTGCCTACCTATACTCTGTTCTGTTTGATTTAGGAGTGAACGAAGGAAAGCGGGAAAAAAAAAGCCATGAAAGTATCAATAAAATAGTGAGGAAGCAAATGCTTTCCCTTTTTATTTTAACTTTGCTTCAATGATCTCCTCAGTCGAACCTATGTCCACACAGATTTAAGCCTTGTTTGATTATTGAATCATAGGAAAGTAAAACACTAAGTAGCATGTTTTTCTTGCATTGCATCAAATGATCAAACATGGAGCTTTAACTTTGTTTATTTCCCAACTGAAATCATAGTTCCAAACACTGAGTATGCTTCATTTTCTTCTTGCCCTCGCAATAGAGAATCTCGCACTAATTTAATAAATTTAGTAGTTTTTCATTTGCTGTATAGGTGTATATGGAGATTACGGTGGTGCTTGGGTAGACGAAGAGTAAGCAATTCTAGCATTTATATTATTCTTCGGTAACTGGCATCCTCACAAGAAACCCGCGTAATCAATGGCAGTGATCAAGTGAGGCCTGCAAATGAAGTTGCCAAATCAAGGTTAGCTGCTGAGGTAGAATGGTTGCATTTGGGGGATAATCTTGGTATTTCAACACAAGTATTTCGCCTTGGAGGTATATACGGCCCTGGTAGAAGGTCAGTACGAGGATTCAAATATTTCAACATTAATAAGTTTCAACTTGTTCAAAATTGATTTCTAATGCCCTTTAATGTAATTTCTCCAGTGCTGTTGATACCATACTTAAACAAGAACCTCTCTCAAAAGGTCAGAAAACAAGAGTATCCAAAAGTTATACATCTCGTGTGCACGTTGCTGATATATGCCAAGCACTCCATGCCAGTATTATGAAGCCGTCTAAAGGGTAAGTGTTAAAAAACTTTATACAACGTAGTTAATAAGATGTTGGATTTATATACTTGTGTTTTTATTTTAGGAAAATATATAACATAGTCGATGATGATCCAGCTCCAAGAACTGAAGTTTTTTCGTTAGCTCAGAAATTGGTTGAGGAAAAATTTCCGAAAAAAATAAATATGGCTTTTGAGAGATCAGAATCCGTTGCTATTGAGAAAGGTTCAAGGGGAGAAAAACGAGTCTCAAATGCTCGTTTGAAGAAAGAACTAGGTGTGAAGTTGATGCATCCTACTTACAGGTCAGGATTGCAAAGCATCATTGAGAACATGGACAGTTCACATCCGCAAAACTGACCAGGTTTTTTATACTCAATACACTAATAACTGGAGTTTGTTTCTTCATTGGAATACTTCAAACTTGTCGACATATTTGTATGCATATCCTAAGTGCGAAAAAATAGAAGAACTGCAATGTCATCGATTTTCGTAGACCATGTTCACTGGTAGATCAGAAGCTGAATCATCTTAACCAAGAAAAAAAAGAGAAGCTGAATCATATTATATTAAAAACTTGAGTGTAGAATTTTATTCCCTTTACTATATGCAAGTGAAAATGTAGATTTTTTTGGTAATTTACATTTGGGAAACAGCCAATTTTACTCTGTTTTCACAGCTACATTTTAGATTTTGTTACTAATAAGTTACAAGATGAATATATTGATAACAAGATTTGTGTTTGCTGTTAGTTGACTGCCTTGTCTATGTTTGCTCTGAAATTACATTAAGGTAGTCTCCTAACATTTGTCTTTAATTTTTTTGAGATGTCACAACCTTTTGTTATTACTAGAGAGGTACACGTGCGTTGCACGTGATTAACTAATTTTATATATTAATTCCATCATATATGTCACATTTGATCATATTATCTTGTAATTGAAATACATAATTAAATTTATTTAATATATTTTGAAGTAAAGTTGAGATCATAATAAACTAATACCAACATTGAAAAAAAAAACTATAATTACCAAGTATTTCTTTATCCTAAAACTACTTGTCTATATACTATTATTCTAACAGTACCATTTGAACGATAAAAAACATCAATGTTTTTCGTTTTTGATCTTGATATTTCCAAATGATATCTTCTCATTCGATTTGACCTTATTATTTTTCCTTTTTGTCATTAATGTACTAAGTGTCTCTTCGTCACTCAAAATTTCAATAGGGATGAAGTCTTCTTTGACCTTCTTTGTGATTCGCCTTTTCTTTCTTTCAGTAGTTTCTACATCAATTATAACCTTCTTTCCATTGATGTCCTTTGTTGTTTCATCGCCATCTTGAGCTTCGTTTGGAATTTCAGTGGAGATGTAGTCAAACTTTTTCTTTTTTGTGATTCGTCTTTTCTTTTTTTCAGTAGTTTGTACATCTTTTAGAACCTTTTTTACATTGGTGTCCTTTGTAGTGTCATCACCATCTTGAGCTTCCATTGAAATTTCAGTGGGAATGTAGTCTTCCTTTTTATTTTTTGTGATTCGCTTTTTCTTTCCTACAGTATTTTTTCGACTAATCACAACTTCTTTTGCATTGATGGCATTTGGTATATCATCGTCAGTTGCCTCACTTGTCTCTTGATGGTCACATGTCGCTCTATAATCTGTAGTTTCTGTTTCATGCAATGTTGGTTGCATCTTTTTTATTGCATCCGCTACAAGATTAAGTTGTCCGTTTGTTGTTTGTATTTTTGATGGGTTAACCATAAAAATATAATCTTCTTCAGAATGCAAGCTTAATCTCTTGTAATAATTTGATTTATCTTCTCCCTTAACAAAATATTAACACATTATTAATTTATGAATATTACATATTTTAGGAAAATAACTGATTTTAAATAATATGTATATATATAGAAGTTAAGACAAAGTACCTCATCGATGGATCTTATGTATTCTTCGGGAGGACATCCAATATATAATATAGCGGCATCCTCAAACAATATGATTCGAACATTGTCATCTCCTTGTACGACATTTAGAACCAACCTATATCTGTAACTAATTAATTAGCATAATAAATTATATTTTATATATATATTATAAGAAATAACATTTGCTATATACAGTAAATATAGGTAGATGTGTTATACCTTGGTGTTGATTCTATTTCTTCATTGATGCACCTTTTGCAAATTATGTTATCTTCAACTTTGAAAACTGAAGAATAACATTTATCGCACGAATCATAGCACAATGATGATATATTTTCGACCTTGTCAACCATTCCCTTAAAAGAGAAATACTCATCCTGCAAAAAAAATGTATATTTAACATTAAACTTGTTTTGCTAATATAACATAGAAGGAAGTTGTTATAGGTAAAAAAATACCTTAGGATGTGAATCAATGTCATGTAATATATCTTTCAAAGTTACTTCCATTGCATTTTTTATTCTCCGTTTCATTGTGAGTTGTTGTATTTTCAAAGGATCACGTGGCATACGTAACCTGCATAATTGAAAAGTATTTGTATTTTTAATTCTTAATTAAATAGAATAGAATAATACTATAAACAACATATGATAAAAAAAATTACCTAAGTATTTTTTTGCTGTGACTTTTGCAATGGTAACTATTGGTCTTTTCTCGATAAATTGTTGAAGTTCATTTCCTTCATGTATTGCCATATCTTCCCAAAGAGTAACCACCAAAGGTTGATATCTAAATATGAAAGTATTAATTGTGTATATAAATTTTTATATTTTTTCTAATAATTATTTTTCTGAAACAATTTGAATAGAAAAATTGATAACAACTATTGTACGATATAATTGACTATTATCAATCAAATAATAAAATTATAGATGCATCTCATTATCCACATAGACATGATACTGAGAAACACAATTCTTTAGAAAATCAATCATGTGTGTCACACAGTGGTTCCAACCAGTTAGCTCTCCCAAACACTTTACAAGTCTATGAAGACGATGATCCAGAAATATCTCCTCAATATCTGAACCAACTTTCAGTCTATAATTATTCCCAAAGATTAGAATATCACCTAAAGGAGAAGACTGAAAACCCTTCCCAAGTTCAGCTTCGTACGAATCTTTCATATATATGTATATATTCAAAATAGCTATTGTCCTAATTTTGATAAAATATAATAAATACAAAATTGTATCGTGATATGAAACTTACTTTTCGTCGATAATTGTTATTTTCCTCACATGTTTTGGTGCTCCCTTAGAAGGTGTCGTCATTCTGATTTGTTTGACTTTAGTGACAAGTCCACAAACATCTATATATACAAATATATAAAAAAAAAAAATTTAAAAATAAGTATTGTGAAAAAAATGATATAATTTATTAAAAAAAAATTATATATACCAAATGCTTCCTTGTCGTGAATATCAAGATTAATGCTTTTAAAATCCATGAATTTGTAGCAGACTTTGGTAGTAAGAATGGGTTCTGAAGCTTCTTCCACCTTTGAATACTTCTTTAAGATCAACTCAATGTATGGGTGTGCATTGAAGTATGTAGGGTTGCTCTTTTGAACATGTCCATTTTTAATTATGTAGGTTTTGTGGAGGAAGAATTAGTTGGATATCATCATTAAATATAACTATTCCGATTCTTATTCCCTGACATAAAAAAAAAGAATTTTTCTTTAAGTTGAATAATATAATATTGAATAGAAGACATTAACCCATTCCTCATAAAGAGATCGACTTCAAAAGTAAATAAATAATCTTAATTATTGCAGCAGCAAACTTCATTAATCTAATCAAATCTGGAATATGGATATTTTTTTTTTCAGACACGGGTTGCTATTTCGAACATATATAGCGGATCAAGAATTCAACAATTAATTTCATATTCCAGCAAGAAGAGAAATTGGTGCTGCAGTCATGAACTTAATTATTTGCAATTTAATTAATACTTACTTCGTCGTCCATCATTATCATCTTCTTAACTCTTATAGAGGAATTTGCTCCACATCTTGTCTCGATTCCTATTCTTAAAGTCTTTAATCAAATTGTCCATGTTTTTTGATTCACCTCTAAAGAGTTGATGGAATCATTCGTCATCATAGTTTGTCTTCTGTATTATAAATCATGAATTTAAAATATATGTGTAAACAAAAAATAGGAAATTCAAATAAAAATCGTATAATTTTGTACCTGATAAAAACAAATATAACGTGATTCTCTATAAACTGCTACTGAGAATTAACTTTTTCAGTATACTTTTGTTTCTCTAGAGGATTTCGGCTAGCATACTTTCTTTTCATTTGATCCAAATTTCGTTGTCGTAATACATCTGTCGTACACAAAATATAAAATAGATTATCAAGAGGCATAGTTTAAATGCAAACCTTGTTTTAAGCTAGAAGGACCCTTGTTGTTTGTTCACAATTTTTGGATGGAGAATGTTATATTAATTAGAGAGTAGTTAATTTATTATAAGACAATTTATTGATTTCTTCTAAGTTTTGCAGTCCAAACGTGAAAGGGACTTATGTTGGATTAAATATACTAAATGGTTTTTATGTTGGATATGGACTTTGGAATTTTGATGGGGAAAGGATCCCTTAAATATACTAAATAGTTTTTATATTGGATATGGACTTTGAAATTTTGTATCTTTCAAGTAGTAGTGTTTATGTACAAGTAAGAGTCTTCAAGTTATTTTTTATTTTACTACAAAAAATTCATAGGGGTATATTAGTCTTCACAAAAATATCAAGAAACTCTATTTTCTGAACTCGTACTTTTATTTGTATATAGAATATATACTAATTTGCTATCGCACCTGTGAGCTATAATTCTGGTGACAATTTACAAATGTAAATAATTTATCAAATGTATTTTTTTTTTTAGTGTGTGAGATTGTAAATACACTCATATATCAATCAAAATTCAATAACTAACAAATTAAAAAATAAACTTCAATAACTGTCAAATTACAAAAATTAGTATAAATTAGAAAAGTATTTATATTAGTGGGAATCAAAGTCAAGATCACTGTAATTTTAACTGGTTTAATATTTTGGATTGATTTCTAATGTGTGATTACCTTTTTGTTTTTAAATCTGTTGGGACATATTTTTTTCGTTTTATTTAGATTTTATAATGATAAAATCAAAAGAAGTACATATAAATATATGGTATAAAATTTAAAAATTGTGCCGACGTTTCTTTGATAAATACAAAAATATAAACAAGTTGCATGAAAGCAGGTCCGATCCGAATATATTTGGACCTTTTGGACACCATTTAAAGGGTGTACCAGTTACCTTAAAGTAATCCTTGTAGGTTGTAACACAAATAATTTATTTATTTAATAATATATCCAAAAAAAAATCTTCATGATAGAATAGGTCAAGAATAAAAGCTAAAGTAGAATAGAAGCATCACAGTTTCACATTTATCTAAGAAAGGTCCCTCCAAATTTACATAAAAGAATGCAAGAGAGTTAATCAAAAAGTCCAGACAGAAAATGCCTTGTTAATCACTGTCACAAAACCTAAAAATTAACTCAACTGGTATAGTCAGACAACAAATGAATAGAAATTTAGGACTGGGACTATTAATTAATCAACATTATATTAAAGATTTTTAAATCTTGCTCATGAAAAAATATCTTATTACCAACTTATATGAATTGTTATATATAAATATTATGTGCTATTTTGATGAGGTGGTGCATCACACCAATCTTACATTATTCACTAAATATTGAAGATATGCCACTTAAAATAATGTACTAAAACTTATTAAAAGAGTTACTTGCAAATTACCCATTTGATATTTTAAAAAGATAATCTTTTATCCAATGTGATCCCCGTATTTTTGTAAAAAAGGTCACTACCTTCCTTCTATTTCTACATATTACTCCCTTTAATTTTTTTTTTTTTTTTTTGTCGTTTTAGGAATTTAATACTAAAATTAATGTTTATCTATCAATATTACCTTTCTTGTTAATGCTTGTAATTAATGCTGTATTTATTTAATTAAAAAGGTATTTTGAGGTTTTTACTCATAAAAAGTGGTTATTTATTACATTTCTTAATCCGTGCATATTCTTCAAAATGACAAAAAAAAAAAAAAAAAAAAAAAGGAGGGAGAAATGGATGAAATCAGGGAGTAATATGTCCATTATATAATATCACACATATGTAATGCCCATTATACCATTTCACACGGGGTTTATCAAATGAAGTATGTATGTATTTGATGAACTAATAAAGTGCATGTACGTTGTACGTGTCTACTTAATTTCATTAGTATCTTTGTAAGTTAGAGTAGAATTAGTTTTATTATGTCATAAAATAAAGTAAATTAACCCGTTTTCACCTATTTAATTTATTAGTTTAATTCATTTTTCACCGATACCTTTTACCCAATTTTTTTTAATAAATTATAACATATTTTCATTGTTTTTACAATTTTGTCCTCCTGTTTTATCCGTTTTAAACTAATTTTCTACCGGTTTCACCTTATTTCGTCTGTTAAGCTTTTTTTTTTTTTATTAATTCAAACGTTTTTATCATATTACCCATTTTCACCTATTTCACACATTTTTTTCACTGATTTCACATGTTCTTTCATCAATATCACTTGAATTTTCAATGATTTGACACGTTTTCGCCGACTTTAGTTTTTCTTACCGATTTCACCTGCTTTTACACTATTGTTGTCGTTTCACCGGTTCATCTTTTTTTCACGAATTTTCATCGATTTCAGCGTTTTTTCTTTTTAATCATTTTCAACCAAATTTTCACCAACTTTGCCAATGTTCACCAATTTTACCCGAATTTTCATTGATTTCACATGTTTCAATGATTATATTTTATCTATTTCACCATTTTCCACGAATTTCAAACGTTTTTTTCACGAAAAGAATTACAGAGAGGTTATGCATGTCTCGAAAGTATTGAATATTCTTCATATTTTATATTCTAGCCAAAGTATAATTACATAATTAGCTAAGTTATAAGTAATTTTTATTCTTTCATAGTAAGATGACAATTCAATTTTAATTTTTTTTTGTGACATAATGATATTTAAGAGAATTTCATTTTAAATATTTATATTTAGAGTGTATATCAGTATATGACTTATGTTGTACTAAATTTTTAAATTAATATTTTCTTACTTAAATAGATATTGATGCTAAAATGTAATATTTTTTATATATATTTTAGGGCTATTTAAAATATAGAGTTTTCTTAAGATTAAATTACAAATATTCATGTAAAAGAGAATTTATAAATTTTAGGAGTTTATGTAGGAGATAAATATAATAAGACTTCATGTCTAAATATACCTCTTCAATTACCTTTATTCTTTTATATATTTACTATTTAATTAAATATTACTTTACAGTTTAAATAGGGGTATTTTAATATTCACAAAAAAGTTAAGAAATATGCATGGTTTTATAATAGTAGAGATAGAGAAAGAGATAGAGATGATTAAATTGGTCATTTTTTGCATTAAAATGAAGTCTCATGCGTAATTTTGAGCATGCGTACTCCCGTGGGTAAAGAAAAGAAAACACACTAATTATTGTTTTAAAGAGAGATAATACATATATTTTCATATTATAATTTAGAGGGAGTAAAATTATCTAGTAGACATATGACATAAAAATATCATGAAAGAAAAAACCACTACTAATTAAAATTATGTAATGCAATCTCCCCACGAAAGCGTTGATGCATGACTAATGTGTCATTAAACCGATCGAGGCATCAAATTGTTTAATGACACATCCGGGCTCGTTCAAATTGGATGAAAATCAATCCCATTTCTAAATGGGTTAAGACAGGTCTCAACCAGAATTGGACTAAAATTCATCCACGTAGAGCTTAGGGTTTGGAGATGGCTTAAACTCGAAGCATTTTTAGAAGTTTGACGTTATTGGAATTGGAGCTGTAAAATTCAATTTCATGACATACGTGTTAGAAGTTTGACAAGTTCAAGATAGAAGTGATGATATGTCATGACTGAAGAAAACAGTTGAGGAAATTAATTGAATGAGATACAGACAAACAAGAATAATTAATCAATATAGGAGTAATTTGTTAATGGACAAAACGCGCATTCAGGCATGAAGTATATTGCCAGGAAATGGGTCTACATTAATTCTTGAAGATAAATATCCTCATATTATATATATAAATATAGTACTCATAATTAATAATCACTCTCTGTTTGCGTTTGCGTTTGTGTTTGTATAAAGATGATGATGAGTGATGAATCCTAAGCCTTTTGTGCCAACTGGCTCAGACACGTGTCCCCACCTACAAATGCAGCGCACAGTCGCCGCTTTTGTTCTGTTCCGACAAAAAAGTTTTTAAGGTTTCTTTTCTTTCCAACTTTTCTTTTCTGAGGATTAAGATGAGTACGTATTTGGGCTGTTCCAAGTTCTATATGGATATGTGGTACGTGTAGGAGAATTTGGATAGGATATACGATACGAGTATTTTATTTATTTTGGCTCAACTTATGTAGGTCGGGACACGTATCTGAGCCAGCGGCACAAAGGCTTGGATTCATCACTCATCATCTTCGTCACATGTGATATGCTCATAAGGGCAATTTCGTCATTTCAAGTAAACTAACATGGATATTTTTTGTCTTTCTAATCATTTGAAAAAAAAACTAAAGATTTAATCTCTTCCAAACTAGGCTTTCATTCCAGTCCAACTTAATTGTTCATTTCGTTCCAAACTAAAATTTTCTCCCAAAATCTTCTTCAAACACCAAAATTGCTCACCAATTAAACAATATCTCAAACGGTCTCAATAGCGAGCGGACGAAAATGCCCTAAAAATATTCATACACATGTCACGTGTTATCAGAACCACCCGATAAGGACTAAAGTGAAACACATAATTCATAGTAGGGACTAAAGTGAAATAAATAATTCATAGTAGGGACTAAAGTGGAAAAAAAACATAAGAGTAACCACTCTGTAAAAAGTTATTGATAAAAGGGACCAAAAGTGATATTTACCCTATACAATATCACACATGTGTAATACCCATTATACCATTTCACATGGTGCAGATCAAATGAAGTATGTATGTATTTAATGAATGATTAAATTGGTTATTTTTTGCATTAAAATGAAGCCTCATACATAATTTTAAGCATGTGTACGTACACCCGTCAGTAAAGAAAATAAAACACACTAACTATTATTTTCTCAAAGAGAGATAATACATATATTTTTATATTAAAACTTATATCGATATATCATATAAAGATATCATGAAAAAACCATTATTAATTAAAAGAGGGAAAAACACTTTTAGTCCCAAACTTTACCCTAGAAAACATATTTGGTACCATGCTTTGCAGAAAAACAAATTTGGTACCACAATTTATAGAGTCTTGACACATTTAGTCATTCCGTTAAATTTTGGACGGAATTTGCGCGCGTGACCCTCACGCGCCCGTTAAGTTCACGAGTTTTGCACGTGACAAATAGGTCAAAACACTTTTGGTTCCAAACTTTACCCCATAAAAAACACATTTGGTACCATGCTTTGCAGAAACAAATTTGGTACCACAATTTACATACGCTTGACACATTTAGTGTCCCCGTTAAATTGATAAAAATCACATATAATGAACATACAACAATTTCTCTAAAAGATTTGATAAAAATCACAAAATGTACTTAAATCATTGAAAATATTCTTAACAAAAGTACCTTGAATACCTGACTTGGTGCACTTTGACTTGCACTTGTTTGGCCTATTTTGATTTGAAAATTGTTTGGCCCCATCCGGGCTCGTTCAAATTGGATGAAATCCCATTTTTAAATGGGTTAAGACGGGTCTCGATCAGAATTTTATGAGATTGGACCAACACTCGAAGTATTCTTAGAAGTTTGACGTTATTGGAATTGGAGCTGTAAAATTTAATTTCATGACATACGCGTTAGAAGTTTGACAAGTTTAAGAAATTCTAGTTCAAGATAGAAGTGATGATATGTCATGACTGTAAGAAAACAGTTGAGGAAATTAATTGAATGAGATACAAACAAAACGTACGCATTCTGCAGGCTGGGAGAATATTGCCAGGAAATGAGTCTATGTTAATTCTGAAGATAAATATTATCCTCATATTATATTTATATATAAATATAGTACACATGATTTATAATCACTACTCTCTGTTTGTGTTTGTATACTATAAATTAAGATGATAGATATGAATGATGATGAGGAGTGATGAATCCTAAGGGCCTGTTTGTTTGGCGTTTCCCAAAAAGATTTCGTGTTTGGGAAACGCCAAACAAACATGTTTTTTATTTTCTGAAATAAATTTTTCATCTCTCAATTTTCTCAAACTACTCTAAAAAAACCCAAACAAACAACAATTTTCTTAACTCTAAACAAAATCTATACAACTCTATTATGATTTGACATAAAGTAACCTATTTTTTACACAATTTATTTCACAACAAACATGATTTGACATAATATCTTACACATCTTACACCTACAAACTAACTCTTCCAAAAAAACATATACCTAATTTATTTCTCAAATCACTCTCTCAAAACTCAAACAAACAACATTACGCAAATCGAAATTATTTCACAAACCTCCACAACTCTCTCAAACTACTTTCCGAAACACCAAACAAATAGGCCCTAAGCCTTTTGTGCCACTGGCTCAGACACGTGTCCCCACCTACATATGCAGCGCACAGTCGCCGCTTTTGTTCCGACAAAAAGTTTTTTAAAGTTACAACTTTTCTTTTCTGAGGATTAAGATGAGCATTTGGGCTGTTCCAAGTTTCTGTATGTATGGATAGGCTCAAGATCCTCTGTACCATTTTTGGTGTACCACTTAAGTGTACCACCACTAAGTGATTGACACAGGCACATGTTAGAATTATTATAATTGTCAAATTTGCATGTGTCAATCACTTAGTGGTGGTACACTTAAGTGGTACACCAAAAGTGGTACAGAGGATCTACACCCGTATGGATATGTGTTGTAGGAGAATTTGGATAGAATATACCGACTATTTTATTTATTTTGGCTCAACTTAGAGCATCCCATAAGTTTTTTTTTTTTTTTTTTTTCAAGAGCTAAAATTGAGTTTATACATAATCAAATTTTTAATTATAAATATTTTATATAATTTTGGTGTTTAATTATATTTTCTACTTATGTGTAGATAATTTCGAACAAAGAGATTATTTCACTAATTTGAATTAAATATTTTATTAAATTATTATTTAAAGTCATTTATTTCAAAAAAATTATTAATTTATAATAATATTTAAGAAACATTAAAACATGTATATATTATTGTTATTTTACGTGAAAATGTATAAAACATTATTTATAATTTAATATTGAAAGAAGAACAACATATAATTATTATAAAATTTTAGATGATGACTGCTGGAGTAAATAGCTAAACTTGAATAGCTAAAACAATGTTTATTATGTATAATTTGATATAGATGTCCAATTATAGAAGACACTGCTGGAGATGCTCTTATGTAGGTCTGGACAACGACTGAGCTAGTGGCACAAAAGGCTTGTATTCATCACTCATCATCATATCTATCATCTTTATACAAACACAAACAGAGAGTGATTATAAATTACCCTCCCTATTGTTTTTACCCATCTTAATATTGGGTTCAATTTTATACATTTTAATCTACAGATTAATGATGAAAATCGCGAGCATTAATATGCCCGCCTTCAATATAATACTAGTGGGTCATTAAGAGTCTATTTGGATGGGTTTTGACTCGATTTCACGAGTCTCGATTTAAAAAAAATATTTGGGTGGTTTCGATGAAATATTTGAAACCTCATTTGGATGCTGAGTTTTATAGTTTGATTAAATTGAAACCTCACTTAAATTGAGTTTGAATATTGAGGTTTAGGAAAAAAAGTCGGCAATAAATGTCAAATCAATGTCTTTTTTAATGATATTTGAGGAAAATAGTAGGTGATAAGTGTCAAATCAATATTTATAGGTTTGAAGAATTTGAGTGTTATAGATTTTTGAAGATTTTATGGGTTTAACGAAAACTCATTTGAAAGGGTTTTGACTCGGTCTCGCGTATCCCGCAATACCGGGTCAAAACTCATCCACATATACCATATACATTTTGACAATAATCCCTCTGAATATATATATCTATTGAAAAATATATTATACTATATACGAGTATTTAGATCTCTGATTTATAATAACTGTATATTTAGATCTCTGATTTATAATATATTATTTTTAAATTCAACTATTTTGAAAAATATATTCAACATTATATGCAGTATCATGTATATTGTAATGATTCTAAAAAAAATACATATGCACATTTTCCGAAGCCGGGCAGAATAGTGATTATTCTGCAAGCAAGTTCCATCAGATAAATTTGCTACAAGAACACGAAAATAGGCACCCATGAAACTTTGAAAGAGCAAATCTCTTCTTTTTCAAAAACTCATAATCATCAATATCTCTAAATAGTGAAGATTACAACTTTTTTTATAAGACTCTAATCATAGGCAACCGAAAGGAAATAAAATTCCTAAGGAAACTAAATAACTCCTAAACTCCTATAGAAACTAAATCACAAAAAATAAGAAAACTAAATAACTAACTAATAAAAATCATAATCCTAAAAAACTAATAAAAAGATAGATTGTCTTTGATGCTCCTGCATCAGTAACATTTCCACATAGAAATGTTTTTGGTGGCAAATTAAAATTCATCAAACTAAACTCAGTGTAACTAGCTAGGTGAGCATTGTCATTAAAATGTTTTTTCATGCTACCGTTATAAATATTTTAGGGTTGGTTTTGATAATTATTAAAACTTGTAACTTGGAGTTAAATCATCATTTTGTTAGAGAGTAATTTTAAATAAAAAGTGATTCTATTGCATGGAACTGAGTCTAGTATTATTTGATGCTGGGGGCAGGACAATAGAAAAAGTTAAAATTCTGCAAATTCGACTAACTGGAAAGCGTTCTTATTAAGAAAATCTTGTACTCCTATTTAATTGACATGTTGCACATTTGTTGCACTAAAAAGTGTGCAAACACAAATTCTTAAAAGGGGTACGTACTTGTGTTTAGAGATTTTGTGTTCGTATGACATGCGGGATCAGATCTTCAGAAAATTAAAAATAAAATTAAAATTATTTGGTGCATAAGACCTGATTATATTTAGAAAGAATATTTGGGGCTTGTTTGGTTGGTGTTTGAGAAAGTAGTTTGATAGAGTAGTGGAGGTTTGTGAAATAATCTCGATATGCGTACTGTTATTTGTTTCGGTTTTGAGAGAGTGATTTGAGAATAAACTAGGTGTAGGTTTTTCTTTGAAGAGTTAGATTGTAGGTGTAAGATGTGTAAAACTTTATGTCAAATCGTGTTTGTTGTGAAAATTGTGTAAGAGATAATATATTTTATGTCAAATCAGAGTAGAGTTTGTATAAGTTTTGTTTAGAGATAAGAAAATTGTTGTTTGTTTGGATTTTGAGAGTGTAGTTTGGAAAAATTGAGAGATGAAAAATTTATTTCAGAAAATAAAAAACATGTTTGTTTGGCATTTTCCAAACACGAAATTTTTTTGGGAAACGCCAAACAAACAGGCCCTTGGTTAATTTAGAAAAAGTATGTTACTATATGTCAACTTTTCAACAAAAAGACAAAAAAGTTAAAAGATGAAATGGAAAATGCAATTAGTTATCTAATTATACTTTTTATATATGGATAAAATTTAGATGTTGATTACACGTTTACACCACATCATCCTTGTATCAAATTAAAAATAAATAAACTAATTCCATAGAAGAATTATAAAATAATAAATATTTATCTAAAACATGATAATAGTTCTTGATATACATTAATTTGAAAGAAAATAAAGTATTTAGAGAAATATTTCTCATTGCCTTGGCTTAATTGTTTCTCTTATAAATACAAAATATGTAGTTCCTCAAAAAAAAAAAAATACAAAATATGTAAATTTACAAATATAGAAGCATGGACAAAGTAGATGAATCTAAAAATCAAAGTAGATAAATCTAAAAAATAAAAATTCGATGAAGTAGAAAATGCAAAAGGCACCTGATGTAGAAACCTCAAAACTGAATACAAAAAATTAATTGTGATGATCACTTGCAAAAAAAGAAAAATATATAACGTTTAATTTCACGATACGTTTAAATTGAAAAACTTGAAGAAAACACTGAAAAAGGAAGAAGAAGAATAAAAGAAGCAACCATTGATGTTTTCTTTCTCTGGAAATGCTAAAAAAGTCGATTTATAAGAAATATAGTAATATCTTTAAGTAGCAACTAAATTTATGGACATTTTTTCAACTAATTTCATATTTATTACCAATTACATTTAATAATTTAATTTGGAAATTTTGACGAAGGAATTCAATTTAGTCATTATTATGATTTAGGTGTAATCACCATTTAAATTAATTGATTTGGCGTCATTTATGGATAGAATTAATCTAAATAATTAACTTAAATTTAGATTAATTATAGTTATCTAATTAAAGCAATTCACTAAAGAAATTAGTTGAGAATTTGCAGAAATTAAAAAAAAAAATTAAAACTCTAAAAAATTTAAATATCTATATATATATGTATGATAATAAGATAAATTCTACATTCTGGCATTCCACTACCAAATGAAATAATATTTCCCACCTACAAACAAACAGAACCTTCACGTCTTCCCAACACACACACACACAGAGAGAAACATACCGAGTGAGAAAAAAAAAAGAAAAAAAGAGATGAAATCTGCAGTTGAGAATACATTGTCTTATTGCAAAAAGGAGGAAAAACCATGCATCAAATGGGCAGATAAGTATTTCAAAGACTGTTTGTGCAACCTAAAAGATGAACTCTCTTTTGGTTTTGGCCTCATAAGTCTTGTTTGTTGGGGCGTTGCTGAAATCCCACAAATCATCACTAATTTCAAAACTAAATCAAGCCATGGCGTTTCACTTCTTTTTCTCTTCACTTGGATTGTTGGGTTCGCTTTCTTATTTCTCTTCTTCATCTTCAACAAAAAAAAAAAAAAAAAAGATTCAATTTTTTTTAAATGTTTGTCAATATTTACTTTGCAGTGATGCATTTAACTTAGTGGGTTGTCTTCTTGAACCTGCAACTGTGAGTAATTTCAATTTTTATTTGCGTCAAGCTTTAATGCATCTCATATGGTTTTGTTTAATTGCTCTGTTTTGTCTACTTTCTCATTTGATTTTATTTCTTTTATTGAATTATGCAGTTGCCAACTCAGTTCTACACAGCAATTGTAAGACTATTCTATCAATTTCCTCTTTTGTTTTATCATATTTAAAATTCAAATTACTGTACCCTCTGTTTGATATATATGATTTGTTAATGTTTAAAAAATGGGAAAATTGCATGTTTAGTTCCACACTTAATAAAATTACATTTTTGGTCCCATTTTTTCAAAAATATTTTGTACTTTTAGTCTCATTACCTCTATTAGGAGCAAAATCGAGAAATCCTATGGTATCAAACATGCTAAAGATTTTCAATAGTTGGGATTATTAAAACCTTGGAACCAAAAGTGCAATTGTTGTAACGTATGGGACCAAAAGTGATGAGGGTCAAGTCACTGAATATGCAATCCTGACTTGATTTTCCTTATTGTTTTTTTTTTCCCCTTGTGTTGATTCTTGAAACAGCTCTACACAGCAACCACAGTGGTACTGGTGCTACAGACCATATACTATGATTACTTCTTTAAATTCCGAAATGGCAAAGAAGAAGACTCAAACCAAGAGGTACAATTAGTATATTCTTCCTGAGAAATTTTTACATTCATCAAATGCCGATTGTTTGTAAACAAATAGCTTAATTTCTATGTTGTTTTTAGGTTGAAGATGTGAAAAGCCTCTTAGACCACCTAAACCAGCTTATTCTTCTATCCCAATACCAAATGGCACCCCAAGAGCAACAATCCAAAGAGAAGTCTATTATTACACGTGCGTTAATAATTGAAATCGTGACATATACTATATTATTAGGCCATGCTTGATTTTTGAATTCCAGTAAGTAAAATGATAAGGAAAGTGAAAATAAACAAAACAGCGTGAAAAACATTTTTCCTATCATTTTACTCATTAGGATTCAAGAATCAAACATAGACTTACTGAGTGTTGTAATATTTGGTGACAATGGACCAAGTTATTTAATCGTGCAGGTCAGCAAGGTCAATGGCTGGGAGCACGACTCCACCAATGAGATCTTATCTTTGGCCCATAAAGAGTGGTCCTTCTGCTGTGGGGATTGAAAATGACTCCTCTTCAGAAGATGAGGCAAATGTAATTCCACCCAAGAATTCCGTCACCAAATATAAACATATCCCACGATCTGTGAGTTTTCTCGAATTTTTCCTAGTTTAATGTGAATAATCAAACTGGATAAGTACTATATTTTGTGCATTTGGATCTTTCTTGCCACTTGCTTGTATATTGCCAAATCAAGAAAATGTCGAAAAGTTGCTCCATTTTTCAGTGAGTTTACTCTGTTGTGCAAGTAATCCATGTATAAAAGTGTATACTTGGAGCCATAGTTCTAATGTCTTGAGTAAGTTGATTGAAGTACTTATTGTTTATTGAAAAGTTCATTAGGCCTTAACTAGAAATTTTATCCTTCTTATTGACTGTTATTCGAAAGGGAAAATTGCACTTTGTCTCCTAATCTTTATGCCGTTTTGCATTTGCACTTACGATCCGACTTTATATTATTGCATTTCACAACCTTTATTTGGTCAGTACATCTGCCCGTAATAATTGAATATTAACAATCATGTAAGAAAATGTCGCACTTCTACTTTTGACTTGTTGCATTTAAAATCACCAATGGCCATCGCCAAACAGCATAGTGATTGCAACATTTTAAAGCTGAGGGGGATAGGGAGACTGCAAATCGAATAGGGGTAGAATGTAAAATAGCTCGTATGTAAGGGGGTAAATGTGATTTTCCCTAGTCTAAATATTGTTCAATAAATATTCTCAGGCAGGATATGGAGCATTTCTAGCTACAGCAGTCAACTTGCCTGGAAAAACTAATGCTATGATCTATGTGGGATTAACTGGGAGAAAATTGTTGCAAGTAAGATGAAAAGTTAGAACTATGCAAATCGAATTTTCCCGATTCTTTTCATTTGCTAATTAAGGATATACCATGTTTGTTCTTGTTAGGAACATGGGACGTCGGAAAGTGCGTTCGGAGAGTGGTTGGGGTGGATGATGGCTGCTATATACATGGGTGGTAGGCTGCCTCAAATATGGTTGAATGTAAGAAAATATCGTAAAAAACTACACAATTCTTAAATCTTTTTGCATTAATTTTTTTCTCTAATCAAGTTTTTGCCTTCACATTCACCAGATCAAACGAGGAAGTGTCGAGGTAACTTTGTATCAATAACTCTTAAGATCAAAAGATAGTTTTTGTTGATTAATCTTTATCATTTTATTTAAAATTTGAACAGGGATTGAATCCATTAATGTTTATATTCGCGCTTGTTGCTAATGCTGCTTATGTAGCCAGGTACTTTATCTACATCTCAATGTAACTTCCAAATCGAGCTTGTTAACGTAAAACCGATAAAATTTCGTATAAATTTGATGCAGTATTCTTGTGAGATCAATAGCTTGGGAAATGATTAAGGCCAACATGCCTTGGCTACTGGATGCTGCTGGATGTGTGATGCTCGATTTATTCGTATCCTTTATTATGGCTTTATTAATTCTGTTTGATTTCGAGAAAATTAAAAAACAACAAGATAAGGTTTAACCTTAACTGGTGCTTAATCATAGATAATACTGCAGTATGTTTATTATAGATACTTTCGCGGAAGAAGGTGCAGAAACGCAGAAGAACATGGAGATTACTTTGAAGCGAAGTCATGAAACTTGTGTAAATTTTACGCAGAGGAAGAAAATAAATGTCCATATGCGGTTGGTTTAATTCCAGTTTTCACAATGTTTTATGCAATTTCAGTGATTTACAGTTTCTTGGAAAAAGATAATAATAATGTTTATTTTCGTTTCATTGTATTGTTTGGAAATTCATGCATCGAGTTAAACACTTAATTCTTATAAGGTACAGTCCTAAGTTGGGTGGTTGGGCTTGGGCTTACACTGAATGTCTTTACTGAAATGGGTTAGAATTGGGCTCCCATTAATTGGACCCATCAAAAACTGATCCTATTTATTTAACAACAGACAGAGAGAGAAAGAGAGCGAAAGCCCATTGCCTAAGTCCAGTTACTGATTTTAACTCAGCCTAAGATAACTAGTGGACCCAGTTACGCATAGCAAAACAGGCCCAACTTAATTTTTCATTTGTAGTTTTCTGAACCTTACGTATTTTTATGCCAATTTATTTTTGTCAAATCAAATAAATAAAAATAAAAGAATATTGGAGAAACATTGCAAGAGTCTAACATCATGTTTTCGACCCATGTATGTACTTTTTCACGACTTCAACTCACTTTTGTTCGCTAAAGTCGCAACCCCACTCGATTGCTAATTTGCTATCCTTTCTCGCATCTAAAACAAAACTCGAGAATGCGTTAAAATTCAGTCAATTGAGGGACTCTTGCAATACAAATATCCTATCTTTAATTCTAACTTTAGAACATTTATCCAAAAAAAAATAAAAAAAATTAGACCATATTATATAACAATGCTAGACAACAACATACCGTACAAATAAAATGCGCATTAGCCCCGGGACATATCTCCAACTGGCTGACCAACATTTTATAAGGCTTGCTCAAGCGGTCAGGGGGGGTTCGAATCTCATTTGGAACTTGGATGGAAGTATTTTCATGAGTCTGTCTAAAGGTCATTTGTGGTGAAGACCCCTTTGTGCGCAGAGTGTACAGCAGTATAGTGGGATCCCGAGGCTTGATGGAGGCACATCCTGCAATTTACATCTTTCAGGGTTCTAGGACAAGGATTCTGAGGGTCCAGGATTAGTCTAGTGTAAGCTTGGACACCTGAGTTATTAAAAAAAAAATGACGCATTAATCATAAGATTCCTTGGTTTTTGTTAACTTACTTAAGATTTAGTGTACTCGTGATGCATTAACAATATATGAGTGATCCAATGCGATCTTAACTATGTAGCGTTGACTGCATGCATTAGTTCATCACCATCAAATAGTTCCTATTATCTCTTCGGCATTGGATTTGTCAAAAATATTTATGGAGGTAAATTTTCAACGTTTTGGGGGAGGTTATCAAGTCTAATTTAAGTTTCAACTTCTATGGTATTGTTTAGATGTATTTTTGTCCAGCTTCATTTCCATTGGGCGCAAAAACTACTCCTAAGGTTATTTTTATTTGTCACTTTGGCCAAAAAAATTTGTTTACTTTTATGTATCGTTTTAAGATTTTAATGTAAAATTTATTGTTTCTACCAATATTACCCTTCTTGTTAATTCTTGTAATAAATTTTAATTAACTATGCTATTATTAGATTAAAAGGATATTTAGGGTATTTTACTTAAAAAAGTTATTATTTATTGCATTTCTTGATTCGTGTGAAATCATCTAAAACGACATATAAATAAAAAAGAAGAGAATATTGATTAGATACTCTGAAGATTTTCTTGAAAATTTGGTGGAACAATTGAAAATTAACATGATTTAATTGAATGTATTCTTGTTAGAATATTATGATTGTAATATATTGTCGATTTTAGTTTAAAATTTTGGATCATGGTTTGAATCTATTTTGGATGTAGAGTTTTTGGGAGGAATGCAAATAATATTTGTTAAATCATGTCTTTATAAATTAAATTAATTGATATTATATTGTATGATATTAATTCGATTGAAAATATTATAATTTTAAGTTGAAACAAGTATTTCGTGAGTTTTGCTCGATTAAACTATTCCAAGCTATGTTGCACGGATACTCCGAAACTATACACGGTGCAGTATCGTATGCGTATTGGATACTCGGATACTTAGATACTCGTACGATACTTGTGAAATACTCCACTGTGTCGATTTCATTTCAATAATAAGAAAAGAAAAAATAAAAAAGATAAGTACTGAAAACAAAGGAAGGCATATCGGAAACACCCAAAATACTTGAGAGCATGTATTTCTACAAATAATTTCTAGATTATGTATATTATCAAAGTAAATCTACATAACACGCTTGAAAATTTGTATAGGGCCATATATGGTTTTACTTGAACATTTATATAAGAGGTAGATAGCATTAATTATTTTAATATGGAATAAAAAGTGAACTAAATATATATCATATAATTTTTTATTACATTTTTAAATATACATACACGTATTTTTGCCGTATCGAATTCTATAAATCTTGAAAATTCGTACCGCCATACTCGTATAGTATTATACCGTATCGACGTATCCATATCCGTGCAATCTAGATTCCAAGTGATGTTTGGTGAAGCGAAATTCGGAACACTTAAACCGAAATGGATCCAAACCAAGAGTAAACTTCCTTAGATTGTACTCTATTTGAAAGTCGGGTCAAACTAATTAAACTAATTTCATAAAGTTTGTACCACTTATATATAATAGATACAAAAAAGTCTTCTTAAGTTAGATACTTTTATAATTATGCGCATAATTCCCGGAAAATCTTAATTTAGAAAAACAGGATAGTTGCGTGTGAACAATGTAGTTCATTTATGAGCCTTCTGGACCATGTGCTCATGACCTGACCTTCATTTGCCAAACAGACTCACCGACACTCTTTCACTTTCATAAATATTAAATTTAATATAAAATAAAAAACAATAATCCGTAGCAGATTTTCAAATTCCTTTAACAGTAGTATTAATTTTCAAAATTAAGATATTTCACATACCGACAACTTATTTAACAATAGTTTATTCTAGCTACTAGATTTTCCTTTAACTTTTACTTTCAAGTTTTTTCAACACAAAAAAGTTCCTGCAACCAAACACGTACGGGACCCAGATGCTTTTACTTTAAGTTAAGCCATAATTGAGAAGAGCAGAAAAGTTAATACTAGGTCAAAACCAAACATTAAAGAAGCATTAAGATAAAAAGTAGAAGCCGAAATAAAAAAGCAGCTTAATTAACGCCTCTGTTTTTACGTATTACACCATGGATCAAGCCGTATATTGAGATTTTTCACAAAACTAATTGAGTAAAACGCAAAAACAACCCTTGTGTTTTTTCTAATTGATAAAAAAATTCCCTTTACTTTTTTAGTAGCAAAAAGTCTTTTACGTTTAGATTTTTTCTACTCGTTACACCCACCAATAGCAAATCGGCCACAGTTTTTAAAGTAAATAAGATGTTACAGTCAATTATTCATAAACAAAGTGAGTTATTTGACAATTACAAAAAAAATTAAAAGGAAAACACTGCCATAATATTTATATAACATAATGTACATTGCCCTCCTCTGTAAATTGTGAAAATTATGAAAGTTTTTTTCTTTTTCTTAAAAAAATAAATCGAAGTGATCAAAATGTTAAAAAAAAAATTAGGGGACAAATTTCTATAAATATTGTTAATTTCTACTCACAAAAAAAAGGGGGAGTTTAAAATTTCGACCCATTAATTTTCCGTCGAATTCGGTCAGAATATTTTCGTATTTCAGTCGAAAATTTGATTTCGACAAGCCTTTTTTGAACTGATTTTTTCGATCAAAAATTCGGTCGAAATATGCAATTTGGACAGATTATTTGAAAAATCGATTGATATTTCCCCTTTTTCTAGTAGTATACGAATCAGCCTAAGGTAAACCGCTTAGATTTTTTGACATAAGGATTTCTTTTACTACTAAATCTTGTCAATTACATTTTACTCCAAAGCTCATTAACAACTAATTAAAACCCTTTTCAGTTTAAATGCATCCTTTATTCTGCAAGGCAATATTTTATAGAGAGCAAAAGCTACCTGGATGGTCAAATTCAAATATTACCAAATCTAACTGTAAAATAACCGTTTCTCAACTGCAAGGAAAAGTAAGATTGTAAAATTTGACTATAAACTATATAATGTACAAAAATTGTTTTACTCACCATAACATGTTGTGTTACATTTTTATAGTATATATCTCACTAGCTAGCAGTATAGTATAGAACTGTATATTTGACACAGCAGAGTAGGATCTCGATGTCCTTCAAAAGATCACTTATCTCTCGTGTTCTTTCATCTCCCATTTTACACAAACTCCTGAAAATCAAGAAAATTAAACAAAGTTAAATATAAAAAATAAAAATAAAAAAATATCACTTTCCACCCTTTTTTTTCTTTAATTTCACGAGAAGTAATTAGTATATTTTCATTTCGTATATTGTCCATTAAACATATCTCAAGATGAAAATTTGATTAAAAAAAAAAAATAGGATATAATCGGACTTTAAATTGTATTTTCATCACAAAAATAGAGTTACAATTGCATTGTCATATTTCCCTTTTTTCTTTTTGAAGGGACGGATTTACATATTCTTCTTTATCATGGAGATAGATTGCCAATAAAAATATCTTGAAATTAAATTGCAAAAACCCAATAAAACATAATGAAAGACCGCTATTAATCTTCATTATATTTTATATAAAAATAAAATAAAAAATATTCTAGTTGAAACTAGATTTATTAATTTGCAGAATTTCCATGTAAAAATCATACCTTCAATCAAGATTCAAGAACATATGGCGATCGCAACAAATCATAAGGCGCCCAAAGAGCATCCAACGGACAAGCCCGGCCCGCATCCAATCTCACCCAAGGCTTCCCCTTTCCACTCCAATGCAACAAACTAACCGGGCCCGGATGCAAATCCCTACAAAGCCCCTCAAAATTATCACCCCCAAGCCCATGTTGATTCCACCGGTGATCCACCGGAGCTATGTTCCCGGCGAACACCAACAAAAACGGCGGCAAAGAACCCAACTCATAAATCCTCATCCTCTTCTGCAACTCCATCCACTCCACAATCCTCGTCGTGTAATCCCCATCCCTCCACCTCTCAAGATCAATCACCATTACCCCTGTATTGAAATAACAGGGCACCCTGTTCGCGAACGTTAAGGATAACGATGGGCTCGACCAGAACGTCGGCGTAAAGTATGTAGTGAAGTTCGCGTTGCAATACTCCGGCGCCGCCAAAACGACGTCGTTCGGCAGCGGCGTCGCGGCGAGTTTCGCGATGTCGTCGACTAGTATGAGGTCGGAGTCGAGGTAGACGATTTTCCTTATACATTTCGGGAGAAGATCCGCGAGGTAGTTGCGCGCGTAGTTTAAAGGGCAGTCGAGGGCGGACCGGATCGAGGTCGATATTAGACCTGCGGTGGTTAAGTCGTCGAAAGGGTGGAGATAGAATTGGAGGTAAGGGAATGATATCGAGATTGTGGAGTGGAGGTGGGTTGATTTCGAGGCGGAGGAGGACGTGATGAAGTGGAATATAATGTTTTCGGGGCACGAGGAGTGTTGGAGGACGGAGAGTATCGCGGCCATTGAGCCGCGGAGGTAGGCCGCATCGAGTGTCATTGCCACTTGTATTGCATTTTCATCGTAACAAATGTTCGCGGCCGCGGCGGCGTTGGCGGTGGAATGGGCAATGGGAGGGCAATTGTTGGAGTTGTAGAACTTGGGGGCTTCTCTAAATTGGAGATTTGGATTGGCATTTGTTAATGGAACAATGGAAATTAGAATGAAGATTGTTGGAATTGCAACATTTGGTGGCATATTTTGGAATGACAATGTACAAAAATAGCACAATTGGAAATAGGGAGATCTAGAACGGAAGTCTAGATATCCTTTTTTTTCTCTCTGTATTGTATTGTATTTGGGATTGGGGGTGTGGAACTCTGTGTATGTGTGTGTGTGTGTGTTTCAATAAATTCCAATTTATTGGAGACTTGTTTGTAGTACTAGTTCCAGAGATGTCAGTCAATCAAGGGTTTAAACGAATTCTTTTTATCATTATTATGAAGCAAATATAATAATAATAATGAAAAAAAGACGGAATGAATCTTTTTATATGTTAAAGGAGTATGTACATATTATATTATGGTTTGACATTTAAGGTTTGGTGTGGGAACATAAGTAGTTGAGTTCAAATGTGATTTAACCAGATCGGAATTCAGGATTTCAGGAAAATGCGTAATAAGTTACCGCTCGAGGACGAATTCAAGAGTCCAACATATTTTATTTTTCATATATTCTCATTATTTAGTTTATTGTAAATTTCTAGTGTTTATTATCTTTATAAGTATTTTCATATGATCTTCTGGCAACATTTTCATATTTCTTACTTTAGTGAATATAAGAAGGATCAGAATTTTACTTTAGAGTCGTAAGAGTAACCACAATCTCACTTTAGGTGGAGAAACCCTATAATTGTTTATTCATTCACATTCTGCCTAATAATAAATAAATAAATATAAGCAATATATACTACTAGCATGCGACTTAGAGATAAGCTCATAGTTTATCTAATCGGTAAAGATAAAAACCTAATCTAACTAAATAACAAATATAGAGTCCTAGCCCATCTTAAAAGATATAGAAAGTCCTTTCATTAAAATGAAGATCGTAACAGATGTGTATCTGTAACTTGCAATCTACCAATAAATTACCAGACAAAATGTGTTCTCCTGGTTTTCGTTCTCTCTAATTTTACATGGTATCAGAGTCCAATTTAAAGTGGGTCACCTCCTTCCGTGATAAACTTTTCCTTGTACGCATAATGGACTTTATTATCTACCCACACACTTCATACAGATAATAAAGGTCTGAGTAGTCACCATTTCTCCCGTTAACATGGTTTGGAGTGTCAATATTCGTATGTTGAGCTTATATCCACATGTGGCTCAATTCGCGAGGTTGATCATTAATATATCACATGTTGGGGGTTGGATTCATCCATGCACACATTCGGTCTGTCCACACGTGATGTAGGAGTATTTTTTAGACTAAATGTCCCACATGGGTTGAAAATTATAGTTAAGTTCACTTTGCAAGGTCTTGAACAATTCTCACATTTTAAGCTAATTACTTTGAGATTAGTTAGGACTAATCCATATAAGTGGACTTATCCCAATTTACGTAGTGAATTCTAATAAGAATTATGAGGAGAAATCGAACTTTAGACCCACGTCCTAGATTGTATCAAATGAAATAAGGAAGAGATCCCTGAAAATCAGTATCCATTGAAGGAGGAGAGGGTGTTGGGCGGAGCACACATCCATACAATTTTTATTACAATCTCTATATATAGTCATGGCTTTTACGTATTTAAGTATATACATTGCTGACTTATACTTGATAATGTTTTGATCAGAATTGTTCGGACTTAATTACCTCAACTTAGTCCAAATTTAACTAATCGTGCAATGATTTGGTCTATAGAAAAAATCCACATCAATGTCATTACATTTAATACCCGTCTTATCAATGGAAGACTTAGTTCCTCGAAATATGACTATAAAAAAAAAAATAGAAATAATTTACATTTGGTTAAAATATGAAATCTGAAAAGTGTTGTATCAAGTGGCGGGAGTAGCAGCCAGCACGTTGGCCTTGGCTTGGCGGGGCCCTTTCAAATATAAAGGCTGTGAGGTACAAATCAAAGTTAATGTTGCCTTTTCTTTTATATATATATAGATATATATATTTAATAATTTTAATAATGTTGCTTTACAACAAATGGTGAAGGTGAAACAGTCTTTAGTTGAGCCATCCACGTCCAGAATCGTTAGCCTGATTTCAGCTTATCACGTCTCAATCTTAGTTATTTAAAGCGTGTTTGCACCCCCTTGGGTAGATTCATGACTAGGCTTCATTTCACAAATATACAAGTTTGTTTATATACTTAATCCGTCCAATTTTTATTTATCCATTAGTACAGTTGATCAGTAAATTTGATTAACTTTATGAATATTATAATAAATAATTTATTAATAATTTGGAAATATCATTATTAATTTTTAAAAGATTTAATACACCACAAATGTAAATAATTTAACAAGATTAGTCACTTACAAGATTGAAAATTTTAACCTGATACTGCAGCTTATGAAGTAAAATAATAGAACGAATGGAGTATTTATTATTATCCAAAAGTTTAAGATTTTTTTTCATATAAAATATATTTCCTTCATAATTTTGATATTTAAACACTAAGAAAACTAAGAAAATTACTTGTTTTAGTCGTTGAATCCAATCCAGTCAAAAAAATATAATTGAGCATTTTAACTTGATTTAAAAAAAAAAATTAAGGAATCTGACGTTTTAACTTTTAACTAAATTTGAAATTGATGGCCGCATATTCTAACCCCCCCCCCCCCCCCCCTCCCCCTCCCGCCCCCCTCCAAAAAAAAAAGGTAAATAATTCATTCAATTTTTGCAGGCTGGAAGAGAACTATTGGGAAAATCGTGCCTACCAATGAATGCTATATTGGCATGAAATGATAATTTTTTGTCCTCCCATGCTCATGTATAGGATATTCAACCCCAATAAATTAAATTTACTGTGGTAGGATTTAAGTAACAAAATTGTTGATAGACAGTCTTCAGTTCAGGTAAGATGAATTATCTTTAAAGAAAAATAATAATATCAGGGAGACAGTGTGAAAATTTTATTAAATAATAGCGGGTAAAATGCTCTTTATTAAATTACAGGAAGTAAATTGAACATTTTGAATACCAAGAAGGTAAAATTGTCATTAACTCTAATGAAATGTGATAACGACTGAAATAATCTCTTGAGACAAATTTTTAACTATATTTTTCTCCGCTTTATATAACAGTTCAAAACAATTAAAATTATGAAATAATAAAATTATATATATATATATATATATATATATATATATATATATATATATATATATATATATATATATATATATATATATCATCGGAATAATTCAGCATGACGATGTGGATACAGCCACAGGTGCTTTGCTTCAGCGAACAATGATGGTCGGCAAGAATCTACAGCTAGCTATAGCTAGCTCTTGACTAATTAAAGATCCTCTAATTATAAATGTCACTATCGACTGAATTGCAATTTGACTCCCTGTATTTTTGTTAAAAGGTATTTTAACTCAATGTCATAAATTAACTTATGGATGTACATTTTGCTATCTTTGTAATAGAAGCTTATATAGGGTCTATTTGGATGGGTTTTGGTTCGGTTTCGCGGGTCTCGATTTAAAAAAATTAGTTTGGGTGGTTTCGATGAAACATTTGAGACCTCACTTGGATTGAGTTTGGATGTTGGAGTTTAGGGAAAAAAGTAGGTTATAGGTGTCAAATCAATATATTTTTTAGTGAAAATGGAGGAAAAAAGTATATGGCAGGTGTCAAATCAATGTTTTATAATTATAGGTTTTTAATGGTTTTATGGGTTTGACGAAAACCCATTTGGATGGGTTTTGACTCGGTCTCGCGAAACCCACGAGACCGGGCCAAAATCCATCCAAATACAGCCATAATGTTCCTTATTCTTAAATCTTTAAAAATTATAATTTGACCAAATTACCCTCACTTGTATCGTGCCTATTAGGAATTTCACAACATGCTATTAAAAGATGGTTAATTAAATTGATCATTGTCGAAATCGCAATTTGAGTGTTTGTGCAGCACCTATGAGAAAGAAGACGTAATGCTCGTTATTATTTTTCACAAGGGATACTATATCTCTCTTTTTAAATCACAGTGAATTAATTAAATTGTCTAATAGACATTTTACAAGGTAAACTACATAAAAACCATAATTTTAGTTAGGGTTTTTTTGGACTTACAACATATATATATTTGATTTACGGAAAAGATTGTCGCATTTGTTATAACAGTGATAAGTCATGTAAATATATGAGTTTAACTTTATTTTTTCTGAAAAAGAATTTATCAATATATACACAACTTCAATTAAGTTATTTTGTTTGTTTCTTGGATAATGAAAAATAAAGACATCTAATTAATGAAAAAATAAATATACATAATAGTGTCATCCCAAGTCCTAAATTTAGAGTAGGAGTAAATGATCCTGATATTCCGTATAGCATTTAATGCAGATACACCTACTTGACTGCCCACGACTGCAGACAAATTTAATTAACTTTTTTTCAAATCCAACTGATTTTTCTTCCCTCCATTTGATCCACAATCTACGCGACTCTGCTTACATATATATACTATATGTTACCTTTTATTTCAAATATATATTGATTAATTTATTTATAATCAATTTTACAATTGTAATTCTATTTATGATAATTTCAGGGTATGAAACTTGTATAATTGTCTTGTGTATTTTTAATTAATTAATTGGGACATAAATTATACGGAGTAACATGCATAAATTGTGTATCATAATATTGCGTGTGGTATTATGAAAATAAGGTGTGAAATTTGCCAATTTTTTTTTTTTTTTGTTTCTCAAGGGTTTAATCCCTTTCGAGGCGCGTCGGGCATATAATATGGGAACCTCTCCCAACAGGAATTCGAACCTGAGTCCACTACTTTGTAGTGACTAGTCCCTTCCACTAGACCAATCACCTGTTGATAATTTGTCAATTTTATGATGTTGTATTTCAGGACGATATTTTTCAGACTTTATTAATTGAAAGAGGAGGGCTAACTGACAATGCAAATTTGCCACATACCAACTCGGGGGAACTTGTGGGCCAACCATTTGTAATGAGAAATGTGATATGTAAATAGTGACATCTTTCCTTTTTAGCCATGTGAACGAACACTTTAATTTATTGCTAAAGATTAAAAATAAATTAGCTTGAAAAAGAAAATACATGTAAAGAAGATGGCTAAAAGCAAAAGAAGATACGAAATGCCTTAATATTGCGCCAGGAAATGAAATGCTTCTTATGATTGAACATGACAGGTAGAACAATAAATAATAACATGTGCATATGCTCTAAGCAGAATTAGCGACGCTTAAGATTTAATTAGTGAATTTGCAGTTTCTTTTTAATTTTGAGAAAAGGAAAAAAAAAAACTAGCTTTCATTCAGTTTACGATATTTTGTAAACGCTGAAATGATTCGTTGAACGAAAACTAGTATTCATTTGTCACGAAAGACGTAAATACATATTTTCCATCAACACAATAATACAAATAATAATTCATTAATATTAGGCTACAAATCACACTGAACTTTTGAGATTCAAATTGAGTTGGATCGATATAAATCTATTTGAACTTGATTTGTTAAGCTTGAATATATATCAATGATCAATCTTTTTAATGACCATTGAAAATAGCCAAAAAAAACCCCCTTGTCCTAAGTATTTTACTTCTATTTCTATTATTTTTTATAAAATGTTACAAAAAAAATGTTATTATTTTTTCTCAAACTAGTCTATTTTTCACATAAAGTAATGGACTCTGACACCAATAGTTCTCGACCACTACTACCGAGAGCAACTCGAGTATAGCTAGTGTTCGATTCAATAGTACTAAAATTGAACCATATTTGGAACAAATATATTAACTAAGGTTGGTTCGATTACTCCTAATATTGACGTTGCGTGCAATATCAACAATTTGGCATCAAATTAAGGCATACCATTATATATGCTCTATATTATATTTTAACTAACATCTTGGGTTGATAACTCTTATGATGCAATAAGTTGACTTCAATATCAATTTCCCTGCAAAGAAATGAGGCCAATTAATGATGTGAATAAATTTGGTTTATTTCTCCAATAATAAGCATGTGCATTCTCACATGCTCATCTCATAAAATTGTTGCATTATTAAGGGTCCATTGATGCACTTATCATAACTGCACTTCCATGTTCTCCACATGGATTATTGACAAAAATAGTCCACAAAAAGCAAGACACTAGTACGTTCTCAATTTTACCGATTATTCCTTGGAGCCATTCATAAAAGATACTTGTACGAATAAAAGACTCGAATTTTATCAAGAAAATAAATAAATTAGAGACACCAAATTACTTGGACAAAATTGATGATGTAATATGTATCTTCCAAGTGAAGCACGTCATAAGGACATTTTCAAGACACGCCAAGGGGATATTTCAATTTAGATTGAACACAAAACTAGTAACGAAAACGGTATATTTGTACGTACATTGTGAAACTGGTTAACAATTACTTCTCAAATTTGCATACACATTGTAAGGGAAATTCTTGTTCAAGCCTGATTTGGTCAGATATATCCAACCATCAAGTAAGTGTATTGTACTTGCTTTATAATTGGTCACTTTTCTGGGAGTTATATTCAATCACAAAGCAAGTGTATTACATTTGCCTATAGTTACTTTAGATTCGAACCAAACTTCGTCTGGGTATGATTAACAATTACTACACCAACAAGATATTTAAATTGTCTTTTAAATAACGTTATATTGTAAGAAAAAAGTTAAACCAGAATTTTCAGATTTTTTGCACAACAAGACTAGTTAATTGAAGCCAATAGAAATGTAAGTTTTGGGCAAATAACTTCTGAAGAGTTATACTCCTATTATTTGTTTGGAAATGATGCTTTTACTTCTGCCATAAGGACAAATAACGGGTTAACGGTAATTTATCAAATTTATTCCCCCGTAATTATCATAATGTTAACCTTACATCTTTGACTCTTTGTGATTTGAAAAAGAGCAATTTATCCCCTTGTAGTTTTTTTGAAGGAACAATTTACCTCCCTGAATTGGAGAGCATATCTCACTCGTTCAAATATGAAAATGAACGTGTAATATATTGTGTGAAGCGATGAAATTGTTCTTTACGGAAGGTAAAATGATCCACATAAAGGGATTATTTTTGTCAATTCAATTTTTTCTGAAAATTTAAAATTTCTTGGAAGGAAGTATGAATCATTTTTAAAATCACAGGAGGTAAATTACTAGTTTTTAAATCACAGAGGATAAATTGAACATTAAGATAATCACAGGCAAGGGTAAATTGCCATTAACTCGACAAATAACTCAAACTCAACCTAAAGTCAGACACCAGAAGCCAGAAGCAAGATAGTTGATTCTAACTTCAACAATGCTATTGCCAGAAGTGTGTTTTCAGAATACACAACAGGGAATAAATTAAGCTTCGTATTTTATCACATTGAGTAACAGATGTTCTGTAATGATAGACGAATGTCACGAATCTTTCTCAACAAAACAACCTCATGATTCAACAGTCAAAGTCCTCAACCAGAGTATAGCTTCAAATTTCAACAAAGATGTAAAGATCAAAATAGAATTCAAGCGCAGAAACATCACAATTTCGAACAATATTTTAACAAAATTACACATCATTGTCTGCTGTCAGTGCAGACCAAGATATAACACGGATAAATCTCAGAACACCAAATACAAGCACACGAGGAGTATGAAACAAACACTTTGAGCAAGCCAAATTCTTTTAAATTGTTAAAAAAGTAACAATTACGAAAAGAAGAACGACAAAAAGAATCTTCTTCAAATTCTCATCATCTGCACGAGTAGCTTGATTATTCCCTCTATTCAGATGGCCTTCACGGCCACGAAAAGAACCAGTATTTCCATAATGATATCCCGGCGAAGATCCACCATATCCACGTGCATTTGAAAAACTCTGAAACTGGACACTGAAAAAAGGAGAAAATATCCCACCAAAACCAGCAGACACTCCAATATTATTAAAAGTCGCAGATGCCATTGGTATAAATCCTCCCATGAGCCCCGAAACAAGATTAGGGAAGTTACTATTTTCCGGAGGCGGAGCTGTTTCAGGTCGTTGTCCTGCTGGTCGATTAGGAATTTCAACGCCTGGAATAGGTTTCGATCTTGGGTCAGTAGAGGTCTTTCCTCTCCCGTATAAAGGTATCAACTTTTCCTCGTCTATTAGGGCCTTACAAACTGGGCATTCATGGGACTGTGAGTGACCTCGTAGCCACCTATAAAGGCATGGCCAACAATAGAGATGTCCACAGAGTGTAATTACTGGATCTTGTGCTAAATCGAAGCAAATATTACATTCAAAATCTCCGGATTCATTTTCGTCACTCCCTGAGGAAGACGAGCTTTCCGGAACCCCTAATGTTGGTTCATGAGCCTCTGCCATTTATACAGTAACTGCCAATCCAAAGCTGATCAACACTATAAATCTGAAATGGCAACCTAAATTACTACCAAATCAAATATCAATACTAATCGATTAAGAAACAAAAGTAATAAAGTTCTCCTTGCCTATCTTTACTAAATTCTCCAGGTTATTATAAAATCATTATACAGCAAAGAGGAACTCATAATAAAATCGATACAATTAATTATTTAAAACCTTATACTTCATCAAACTACAATGAATTGGGCGTTGCTAGTCAATTTTTGTACAAAGAGAGTATCTCCATTGCTTGATTATCAAAAACCCTAATATTAATCAATATTGAATAACACAATCGGGATTAAAAAGAAAACAGTAGCCAATTTCCGTAAATCACATACTAAATTATCGTAGCCCTAGATTGCATTAAAAAAATAATTATATGCATCCAAATTCAAATCAACACAAAAGAATGGAAACGAGATAATTCAACCCCAAAGCAAAACTCACCTAAATTTCACCGATCAATATGGAAATAAAAAAACCCTGTTGATTGTCGCGAAGAGATAGTATATGAATCAAATAGATGTTCTTTGTAAAAAATGTAGACGAATCTTAATTCTAGAAATTTCTAGTTCTTTTTCTTTGTAAAATATTCAATTTAACGCTCACGCGAGGAATTTTGGTTTTCATTTCTATTTAGATGTAAAAAGAAGTCAACTATGTCCACTCGTGTTCCGGATATGGGCCGAGGCCTCGTTTGTATGGGCCATAAAATGGTGGAAAATAAAAATTGGCCTTTTCTCATCAAATATATGTTAAATTAGGGATTGTTTGACTTGGGTCACAGTATGGGCTGACATGTAAAATAGGCCTGCTTATAGCAAATTATCAGCCCAATTTATAATTGAAATAAAATATAGAAGAGATTCGTATTAAATCATATCAAATATCAATGTGATTGTGTTATTTTGTTTTACAATGTACATATTTATTAAACTAGTATAGACTTATAGTTGAAGCTCTTTAAATCCTGTTTAAAATTTGAACCATATGATATAATTTTAAAAGGTATAGTCATTTAAATAAAATTTACTTTTAGGCATCAATTGCATTTTTGGTGGTGCTTACCAATTAAAATTGAAGTCACTCTAAATAATGGTTAATACCATGTGCAAAGACACTACACTATAATATAAACTTTTTGTGGGCATGACAATTATAGCTTTCAAAAGTTCAACTTTAATTTTCTCCTTTCATTTTAACCAAAAAAAAAAAAATGTATGTCAACTAAATATATTTTCATGTTAATTCTATTAAATAAGGGAAGATTACACTTTCACCTAACAGATTCAAGAGGATTGTGCTTTCCCTACTATATTAGATGATCTAGGGGAAGTTAATATATTGGGACATATGCCTTAAAAATTTTATTCAAATTTATATATTTTCTTCTTTTATAGAGATAATAATGGATTAAATGTAAATATTCTAGTTTTGATTCACTTAATTTTTATTGAAACGTATATATTGCACTTGTATTGTTACTGGATTGAACAAAACAAGCCAAATTTAGGATAAATAATTTCACCCCACAAACACATTTCCCCTGGTGTTTTACTATATGATCACTTAAATATTTCCTAATATTATTACCTTTCTAATTTGGGATTTGTAATGTTCAATGTCAATCGAACAATGTATGCATGTGGCAAATGTCAATTGATCCGTAGGAAAAAAGCGTTAATGTGATGTAATCTCCTAACTTGTTCTTTTTTTTTTTTTTTTTCTGAGAAAAATTTCCTTGATGTATTCAAGATTATCACAATTTTAGAACGCTTTTTATTTGTATATAATATAATAATATTTTATGCTTCATATCCACTCACTAATTTTTCATTCCTATCTGACTCAATTGCAATCTCTATGCATGTTCTTCTTCCCTCCTCAAAAATTGCATTATGGGAGAAAACAATGTACGCAAATTTAAATGTCCTATTATAAAGTTTTATTTGCTACAATTAAAAGAAAATAACATAGACAAAAAGAGCAGAAGCTGTATGTAATGTAATATGATTTTGCTAAATAGCCTCACTCATAATTTTACAGAAGCCGCCAAGAAGTACACCTCTAACTATCAGTACTTAAAATGTAAAATCTAATCTAATCAATGCATAATTTCTTTTCTCATCTCATTTTCTTAATAATCAAACAAAAACACAATCAACTATCTCCTCACTGCAACATCAGAATAACAAGCTTTCTTCAGCTCATTATACCTCTTCAAATCGAAATTTTGAGCCTCCATTAACCGCTTCTGCTTCGTTTCAAACCGGCTCCGAAAAAATCCCTCAAAAGACGGTTCTTTTGATGTTCTTAGGAAGAATACATAACAACCCATAAAGTACATGGATGTAACATAAAAGCATATAGGTTCCATTACATCCCATGAGAGTTCCCAGAATGTTAACCTCATGAAAGCTGCTGTTTGGGCAACAAAACAGCCTAATCCACACCAGAGCTCCCTTCGTACGAGAAACTTGGCTTTAGTGTCAATGTATGTCTTATGTTTCTCCATTTCTTGGAGTTCTTTCAATCTTAGATCATTGTTATTGTGAGGTAAAGGCATAGGCATTAGGCCTTGGATTGCTTTCACCACCTGTATACAAAACAAATTGTACACAACATTTTGGTAAAAGATGCCTCCCACTACACCTGCATTTACTATTATGACCTTTTAAACTCAAATAACGTGTTAAACAAGAAATTTCGACTCAATTAATTCCAAAACTCTAGAATTTTCTTCTGTCAAAAAACTAGCCCGAGTGAAATACATGGCGACATGTGGAGTAAAACTCGACATCACATCATGTTTTCTATTATTTCCATGTAAAGTTCTATTCCATATGTCACCATGTAAATGGCTTGTTGCACACGTGTGTTTGGTGACGTGGTACAACAAATGCATAAAATGATTTCCGGAATCAATAAAAGGGATGGTTTTAATATGTCGGACTCCACAAAAGTTGGATGCCCTTTTCATTTTCCTTTCTTTACTTCCCTAAATATCAATCAAATTTAATATCCCCCAATGAAGATCCAACACTTTACCCTTTGATCATATATAAAAATATTTTTGTTAAAGATTTTTTTTCTTTTGGGTAAAGCCAAAGGTGCTCAAGGATTTTTTTTTTAAACACATCAGTAAAAGTAATCTGCATTGATCAGTGATCCACCCCCTAATAAAAGGTCACCGTCTGGTTTTTATGTGATCTGAGTGCGAAACATTGTTTCGTTTTTCCTGTGGAGACATAGAAACACAAGCACACGTCATAAAAAACCCATCAGTTCTATGTAATCTCCAAATCAAAACTCAGGAAAATGAAAAACAAAATTTCAATCCCATTTTGGTGATCTAATCTACATTCAATTACACTACTAGCATTAATCAATTTAAAATAAAAAAAAAAAAAACACTTATTAGATTAAAGGAATTAACATAAACTGAACTGGAACAAAATTAAAGAGAAAACCAACCTTTTCAGGCCTGAGGAACACGTTATTTCCGAGAACAATCACACTCCCCGACTGATCAAGCATTTCCGCGAATTCAAACCCTAGATCGACACTCGACGATTCTTTAGCACAAATCTCCAAAAATTCCGTGTAAGAAACAGAATCCTTCTCAATCTGCCTCAAGCTCGATTTCACCGTTTCAAGCTGCGAAAACCTAAGAATCTTCTTAGCATCCTTCACCGTCAACTCCCCTTCCACCTCCGTCGCCGGCGGCGAAATCAATCCATCAAGCCTGATCCGATTTCTAGAAACGTCCATGTCCCGAAGCTTCTCCAACAGTTTTTCTCCGGAGGGAAGGAACCGCACCGAATCCGCCTTTGCGAACGATTGGCGGTGAAGGTACCGCCTGAATATTCCATCGTCAACCGGATCGGGTGCAAGTTTGTTCGGCGTGGAACGTTGATTCAGCAAGGCGGATTTGGCGGCGGTGCAGGGGGAGGAAATGCGGCAGTTTGTTAAGGCAGGGTTGGTGGATCTGGATATGCTGAAGAGGCGCGTAGCTAATGTTTTCTTGAACGCCATTGATGAAAAAATACAAGGATTTTCGTTTGTTATGTGTGACCTATATTGTATATCTATATATATATAGTGCCCAAATATTATTAGTAAATAAAATAAATTATCCAAAAACTATTATTATACCGATAAGTTTGGAGATGAGAAAGATTCGTAATTTGGAGGCTCTGTTTGATTGTAATTCCAGTCATCTCCAAATATTTAGGGATATATAAGGGATAAAAGGAAAAAAAAAAAAGAGAGAATTTTAAGATTTGGGTCCACATGTGGTTCAAGATAAAATATTATCCACATTTTCCAAATTACATCTTGGAAAAGTATTTTCATTATAAATTCCACCCAAAGAAAAAGGAAATTTCATTATAAGATTTTTAAGATTGTAATCAAATTGGATTACAAAATATTTAAACTCAATTGATGATATCATATAATTAGGGGTGCTACAGGAAATTGCTATACTCTTTTCTTTCTCCATCTCTTATTGGTCCTCGGTGGACGTGTAATCAAACAACCTCCAAATTTGATAGTCATGACTTTTTTGGTTTTCGTTTATTAAAAATTTAATATTAATTGGATCAATTTTCTTTTCCTTTTAACATTGAAAATTATAAAATAAGTCCTTTTTTTAATTACATTTCAAGTATAATATTATCTCTGTATTTAAAGGATATGAAAAAATTTCATATATTAGAAGTTGAGTTGAATTATGCATGAACAAAATTATAAATATGTGAAATCGAATGTTAAATTATATAAAACAACATCATAGATTTCAACATCAAGTCGTTGTAGTATAGTGGTAAGTATTCCCGCCTGTCACGCGGGTGACCCGGGTTCGATCCCCGGCAACGGCGTTCCTAGTTTTTGCCAATATTTTTTTTTTATCATTGGGCCCAACTATAAATCTCTTCTCTAATTTTTGGCAGTTGGGCTTTAGTCTTTATTCACTTTTAGTAGGCCAAAATAACAAGGCTTTTTTCCCTTCTTCCACAATAATATCGGTATGCTATTACCTCTTGTGGGCTGTAGTCCAGTAAAGCTTGACTCTGTAGACTATTTTTTCCCACAAACATAAATTGTTATTTGTAACTAGAATTAAGTCAAGATCAAATAATATAAAAAATTTCCCACAAACATAAAAACATAAATTATTTTTAATTACAATTATTTTAAACGTGGTGGACGATGTTTCTTTCATCAAAATCGTTCTATTTAATTTCATCGAATTAGTACCTCGAATAGTCATTCTGCAACACACCAAAATCCAAAAAGGAGTTATAAGTAATTAATCAGATTAGCCGAACTTGGTTAATTAGTTCGTTAATCTTATTAAATACAACCAGACCATAAACACTCAGTTCAAGATCACTTCGAAATTCATTCAGGCCCATTTGGATGGATGGATTTGGGTTAGGTGGATTTGAAATCTCTTATCAAATCCATCATGCTATTTGGATACAAAATTAAATCCATTCATTTGAAATCCTGATTTTTAGTCCAATGAATTTCAGCCCAATTTTACGTGGATTTGAAATTCCTCCTAAAACTAGTCATTTGAAATCCACTTAAAAAAGGTCCATATTGAATTTAAAGTCCAGGGTTGTATGGGAATCAAAAAACTCAATTTAGCAGTAAAAATCAAAACAAAGATTCTGCTAATCATATATTGATCCACTTTCTGTTTTAATTAGGTAAGGAGACTCAATTACCTTTTAGTCATAAAACTAGCTAAGAGTGTAAACGAACCGAGTGGTATCAAGTTGTGTTTGAGCTTTTGTTCAAATTTATTTGATTTATTCAACGAATCAAGTACAAACAAATTTTTATCAAATTGAATATAGTAAAATATCGAATAAATTGATTTAATTTAAAAAAAAAAAAACCAATTAAGATCAAACTACCCCTAAATTAAGTGCCCAAAATTCAAAGGAACACAAAGAAAGATCGAGGCAACTGTTGGCTGCAATAAAAGCAGGGGCCAAGTCCCTCACGTGCTACTATAATGTAGTACTGTCTTTTTTATTTTATGTTATTATTAATCTACTAACAATATATTTCACAGCGATGTTTGACTTCAATTCATTTCTTTTGATCAAAATACTGTTTTTTTCTTATTTTGATTTATTTTATTTTACTTAATAATTATCTATAACCACCTTCAAACCCACTACATAGTCCCTAACCCATGTTTTTCTCCTTATTTTATTTTACTACCTCCAAAAATATAACCACCTCAAAAAACACGTACAATCCCAAACCCAGTTACAGTTCAATTTTCCCCATCTTCTTCTCAAAATATTTTACTCCTTTTTCTTCCATATGCTCAATGTTTGTTAAGGCAGTATGAAGCTTTTCAATAATTGCCAAAGAAATATGCTACTAAAATTTGTATAAAGAGGTAAATTACGCTCAATGTTTGTTAAAGCAGTATCAAGCTTCAATAATCTATATTTTAGTTGTCAGAACTTGTGATCTTTATGTTCACGGTTAATATATACAAGTTAGATACATTTTCAAAGTTCTCTGCTTTCTGTTTTGGCAGGAGTATGTGGTACAAGACCGAGAACCCAACAAAAAACCAAGTGAATGAGATAAGAACGGTGGTCTCTAATAAGTTTTTTGCTACCATGATGACTCAATGAATGTTGATTGTCTCGAATTTATATCGTTTATCCCATTAATCTCTTCGCCACTGTCATTTATTTTTGTGTCGCTACAACTTCAGTTATAAATTCAGTGCAGATATGAGTTTGTTTGGAGCATAAAATTAATACTTAAAGGATAGTTTTCAATTCTTAAACTCTCTTTTTCAGTTTCTTATCCTACCACTTTTGGTCCATGTACTATTTTATGCTTATGCCGTTTACTCTTAATACATGAGTTAGTCCCCTTTTTAATATGCTGCTTATTTTTTGTATATATATGTTTACCTGATTAGGTTGACAATCAAAACTTAATGGAGCGCAAAGTTACTATACACCAAGCAGCGACATTGTGTGCAAAGACTTCGGCATTAATTGTAGCTACCTAATCGAGTGGTGTGTGCTACATTGTGCATATTTGTTTTTTTAATGATAACAGCAGTGGCGTAGAGAATATCTTAGGAAACCATTTCATAAGATTTCAAACACGTTATTTATTAAAGAAAGAGGTAAGTATTACATGCCACTAATTCTTATGTCGTTTTTATATATATATATATATATATATATATATATATATATATTTACGGTAATTAACGGGAACATTAATTATTTTCTCCTATGTTCACTGTAAATTTTCTAATATTATTGAATATCTGCAATCAATTTAACGACCAATTAGACTATCATTATTATTCTAAGAAGCTTTTAAAAGCATATATGGTAATTAATAATTTACACATCTCATAAAATTCCTGTGTCCTGTTTATATAGTTTTATTCATTATGTGATCATCTATTCTGGTCTCAACTAATTTTCTCCATGTTCTAACACACACTTTCGTTTTTTCATATAAGACCAAAAAAAACCAAGTGAATGAGATAAGAACGGTGGTCTCTAATAAGTTTTTTGCTACCATGATGACTCAATGAATGCTGATTGTCTCGAATTTATATCGTTTATCCCATTAATCTCTTCGCCACTGTCATTTATTTTTGTGTCGCTACAACTTCAGTTATAAATTCAGTGCAGATATGAGTTTGTTTGGAGCACAAAATTAATACTTAAAGGTTAGTTTTCAATTCTTAAACTCTCTTTTTCAGTTTCTTATCCTACCACTTTTGGTCCATGTACTATTTTATGCTTATGCCGTTTACTCTTAATACATGAGTTAGTCCCCTTTTTAATATGCTGCTTATTTTTTGTATATATATGTTTACCTGATTAGGTTGACAATCAAAACTTAATGGACCGCAAAGTTACTATACACCAAGCAGTGACATTGTGTGCAAAGACTTCGGCATTAATTGTAGCTACCTAATCGAGTGGTGTGTGCTACATTGTGCATATTTGTTTTTTTAATGATAACAGCAGTGGCGTAGAGAATATCTTAGGAAACCATTTCATAAGATTTCAAACACGTTATTTATTAAAGAAAGAGGTAAGTATTACATGTCATTAATTCTTATGTCATTTATATATATATATATATATATATATATATATATATATATATATATATATATATATATATATTTACGGTAATTAACGGGAACATTAATTATTTTCTCCTATGTTCACTGTAAATTTTCTAATATTACTGAATATGTGCAATCAATTTAACGACCAATTAGACTATCATTATTATTCTAAGAAGTTTTTAAAAGCATATATGGTAATTAATAATTTACACATCTCATAAGATTCCTGTGTCCTGTTTATATAGTTTTATTCATTATGTGATCATCTATTCTGATCTCAACTAATTTTCTCCATGTTCTAACACACACTTTCGTTTTTTCATATAACCAAAAAAAAATGCATCACTAAAAAAATTAAAACTCACTAAATTGATTGGTCCATCACTGTAGATATTATTGGATTGGTTGTGTCTGTTACCAATTGTTATACAACATGTGAAGGTTTTTCCAGACGAGAACTCCTTCTAATTGATACCACGTAAGTTTAGTTGTATTATAAGTAGATTTATCTGAAAATATTTTCTAACTTTTTTATTTTGGTTTCTTATAGCATGATAGTTGTTCGTATGGTATTAAGTGATAATTTTGCCATTGAAGAAGGTGAAACATTACTCCGGACACTTGATCGGAATTATACGATATTTGCATGTGGAGTTATAGTGAGAGATCTTGAAGGTACACGACATTTATTTGTTTGACAAAAGAATGTATCATCTCTTAAAAGTTTACTTTTAACACAGGTTTATCCATGTACACGCATCGATTTTCAAAATTTTACCTCAATACCAACACAAGTTCTACATATGATCTAAAGAGCTGGTATATACAAACTATGTATGATTTATCTAATTTTCATGGACTTATTATGTATTTAGGTTTAATTATAATTTTGATATTTGAAATTAGGTTTTTTGAAGATCGTTATGCTAAAAAAATGGTCTCATTTATACGTTCAAGTGGTTTCACTATATCTAGGTCGTTACAGATTTCAAATGCCAAACGAATTTGGATTCGTGAATATGGACATCATGAGGGTGTACGTTATTCCTTGAATTTTTCGTTGTAGTCATAGTTCAATATGATTGTTTTGACACTTCTCAATGCATATTAAATTTTTTCGGATCATTGCACGTATTCAAAGTATTGATGTTGACGACATGTGGGAAGCACATTGTGTTAATTGTAGAGGTTTATGCGTATCTTCGTTTGGCAAAGTGGTTTGTCTTACATGTGAAGATTTGGCCAAGGCTAATTTCAGGTAGTGAATTTTTTCTTTTCTTAAACTAATTTTTTAAATCCAATTAGAAGAAGGTTTGTACAAAATTTCAGGTATTGATTCAGTATATAAATCTTTTTTTAACTATTTATTCTTACATTAACACAAATGTATTTCTTTTAGATTTCGCGTTCGTCTTACAGTAGCAGATGGCAGTGGAACTATGAACTTGAAGTTATACGATGACCAAGCAAAATATATATTTCGCAATGAAGCTGTATATCTTAAAAAACTACAAGGCCAGGTATAAATATAATTTTGATATTAGTTTTAGATTTAACACTAATCATAATGCTACTCTGACTTAAATACATGTACTACTCAGCAAAATGGCATCAAAATATTAAGGGAGAGTGTCTTTTCATTACTGTATCGTGCATTTACTTTTATCATCCCAGTGCCACCGAAGTTTGTAAGGCCACATATTTGTGCGGTGAAATTTGTTTTGACTGTTGACTTGTCTGAAGAATGCTCGCATCTTCCAAAGAGACGACCTATTTTAGGCTAAAAAAAGTAAGTCGTAATTCAGTTTCTTACATAATATCCAAAACATGCTTATATTGAGAATAACTAAATTATTACATGCATAAATCGGTTATATTAAACTATTATTAACATAGCTTTTGCTCATTATGCAGGTATTAGTTTAACATCGATGGTGTGTAAATATTCCTATGTAACTTAGATGTCTAGACTCTAGAGTGATATATTTTTAAAGAATATAACTCCCATCTTCTATCCTTTTTTGTTAATATTTAACAATTTATTTTTCTTTGTATATAAATATTGTTATTTTATTTTATATATTTTAACCATGTCGTACAATAAATATTTCAAATATGTTAAACAAGGTACTTAACATATATATTTTTAAATTCCCGTGCATAGCACGAGACGTATACTAGTTGAAGTATATTTTACTACATTCAGATTGCAAAATGAAGAAGGTTGAAACACTTGGACAATATACATAGTCTTTTGTTTGAAGTTATGTGCAATTTTGAGCGTAATTTAATCTTCACTCTCCCAATTTGATGGTTCAAGCCTTTGCTATCTATGTTCTACATCAGTTTTATATTAATTGGCTCATTTCTAGTTTTAACACAAATTAAAAAAAAATTTATCATTACATATATTTTTATGATAAAATATCTCAAATACCTTTCATAATAATGACTACTTTTTAATTTTTTATTAGTGACTGGTGGCCATTGAATTTTAAAAATTATTACCTACAATTCAATTACCTTTCATAATAATGACTACTTTTTAATTTTTTATTAGTGACTGGTGACCATTGAATTTTAAAAATTATTACCTACAATTCAATTCAATTGGGGTTTTGAAAATTGTTATGAGGTTGATTAAAGTAATATATACTAATGTCTTTTGGATTTAATTTTCAAAAATATTTTCTGAAATGTGCAGTAATATATCAAGTGCATAAGTGCAGCTACTAGTGTGAATAGGGCTGTCAATCGAGCCTTGTAAGTCGAGCTTTAAATAGCTCGAACTCAAATACTACCAAGCTTTATAGTTATAGACTCAAACTCGGTTCATAAATATTCTGATTTATCTGGCTCAAACTTGGCCCATGTAATTTTCGAGTTTCGGATCTATATTGGGTTTGTTAATATAGGCAAGAATAATTTGACATATAAAAAATTTAGATTACCGAAACACGTATGAATAGACTACTATTACTTAATACACGAGTATATATCATTAAATAATATTTTAACTAAAAAATCGGGTTATCTGCCCACTTATTTTAAGATAAGTTCGATCTGTATGAACAAGCATTAGAGTTTTAAAGTCTCAAGACTCCAATTTATTGACATTTTATGTTAACTTTTGTCTTTTTTTAATCTTTTATTGAACATTTTTCCTTTGAATTTTGGTCCTAGTACGTGATTAACATTATAACTTTTTGTCAAAATAAAAACAATAATTAGTAACTATAATTATAATACAAATAATTAATCATAATATTTAAAATAATTATATGTTCGAGCTTTATTCAGATTGAGCCATATTAGGCTCAAAATCAGCTTATAAATTGATCGGATTTAATAAAACTCAGCCCAACTCAAAAATATTCGAATAGACCCGACTTAACTGACATTCCTAAGTGTGAACTATCAGTTCAGCCGGCATAGTTGACTCACTTATAAAAACCATATTTAATTATATTTTCTTTTAAAAACAAACATTTGAATAGGAAGCAAAATGATGATTTGCTTCACATATATTTTAAAGCATTAATGTAAACAGTAAAATGAAATTGTTTTTTTTTCCCTAAAAAAAATGTAATTCATACACGAGGCCCTTGGGAATCTTAGCTACCCCAGATTTTTATTGCCCCATGGAAATGGACTCAAAATTCATTTGTATCTATCTAGTGCCACCATCCGTCAATTATAAATCTGGTTCAAATAATATCTTCACGAATAAAATCAATTGATTATATATTTTTCACCTATTTTTTTTCTTAAACCCCGATGTTGATATTCATTTCGAATCGTTTTAAGATTTTGCTGTAATTAAATTAAACCCCCAAATTATTTTATGAATTAAAAAAAAATAGAAAATGAAACCAACACTAATCCATAAATAGCCAAAGCCCACAATGTTTTTTATTGCCGACCAGCAATCTTGGAAAATGATGTCTAAATGACGTGGCAAAAAGAGAAATGGGCCATTAATTATAATTATAAGAATAGCCCTTTTGCTCCTCATTTCAAACTCAACAAAAACAAAATTTGGGTACGTACAATGAAACCCTTTTACCCTTTTGCTTCTTCTCATCAATCTTGAACAAAAAAATACAAGTACAAAAACTCCTAGAAATTAAACCCCAAAAATTCCCATCCATTTAATTTGTACCCTTATTTTTTTCTTCTTCTTAAAATAATTATCATGGAAAAGAAAATGGGAAGCAATAATATTGATGAATCATCAAAAATATGTCCAAGAAACAGCAAAGAGGAAGAATCAAAGAGAAGATCATTATCAAGCAGAAAATTGGGAAGGTTTCTCAAAGAACAAAGGGGAAGGCTATACATTATGAGAAGATGTGTTGTCATGCTTCTTTGCTGGCATGATTAATTAATTAATTAATTTATTTATGGTTATTAATTATCTCCATTAGCTCTTGATTAATTTTATGCATGGCATTTAGTGCATTTAATGACTCAGGTTTAATTTAGTACTAGAAATTTCATTCGGGATATTTTAATTACTATAATTTGTGTCATTATCACATATTCATGCCATAATTATTAATTTGTTTCATATCTATGTAATCATCAGTAAGTGCATACAAATTTTAAATAGGACACTTATTAGTGGATGAATATATGTGACAAAATTATGTGAAATACAATCAATATAGATCCTATTGAAAAAATCTAGCTAACTTCTAGGTATATATGTTTCCATTTCTAGGTATATAAAATTTTGACATCAAAAGTGATCATCATGATAATAATTTCTGAGTAAAAGAGATGTCTTTATTATATAAGTATTTCAACAAGTTATAAAGTGAAACAATAATATTTTTTTTCTTCACATAGTTAAGTATGTATATATATTTTTTTTACTTTCTACTATGCCATATATAAATGAGAATTTTAAATGTTCTAAATCTCTAATGATGGTGAGTTTAGCAAGAGATGGGAACTCTTAAAAATATTTATACACCTCTATTGTGATTTTAAAAGTATTTGATCATAATTATAAAAATTATTTTTGATCAATCCTGATTTTTATGGTGTTTGACCTTCAATATCATAATCACTTTTGAGATCTCCAGAATAAAAAAATCAATTTATTTCAGAAGCTACTAAAGTGATACTTTTGCAAAAACTATTATACAGAAACAAAAATATTTTTTAATTAATTTTCATTATAATCAATTATTATCAAAATACATTTTAATAAAATTAATTCTCCTACAATTGCTTTTCCAAATCTCTAGTTCAAACCCATCCAACTCAAGTAAATTTAATTTTTATTGCATAATTGTTCAATCTCCTGAAAATTATCTACCAAAATAACAAAACATATATGAAATTTACTTTTAAACATATGGACAGTACGACTTAGGGTGAGTTTGGCCTAGCGGTTGAACCTCATAAAATCACTTTTAGATCTCTATTGTGATTTTTGAAGCGTTTGGCCCAGATTATAAAAATTGCTTTTGCTCAATCGTGATTTTCATGGTGTTTGGCCCCCAAGATCATAATCGCTTTTGGGATCTCGAGAAGCAAAAAACCAACTTATTTTAGAAGCTGCTAAAGTGTTACTTTTGCAAAAGCTATTATACAAAAGCAATTATTCTATAATTAATTTTTATTATAATCAATTATTACCAAAATCAATTTTAGTAAAATTAATTCTCCTATAATTGCTTTTCGAATCGTTAGGCCAAACTCACCCTTAATCATCTTTCAACTAAGTGTAAAATTTCTTCCTGAATTTAATTTGTACTTTTCCGTATATTAATTAATGAAGGTTAAAAATATTGGAGACCCAGGCATGTGGGTTGGACCCCATGAAAGGACAGTCAAGTGTCCTTATTTGTGTGAAGTCACTGAATTGTCTTTCTTTTCATCACACTGAATTCATATTGATTTCATTTTCAATTTCATTTTATGAATGCCAAACGTGAATATATAATACTCGAAAAGGAAAGCACTCATTATGAAGCTACAGTCGTTATTGAATGCACCGGATTCTTATCTGAATGGGTCCTAATCCGACCCAATTTATATAATTACTAGGATTTTCGATTAGAAGATCGAAAGGAGATAATTTGATTAAAAAGATTCCGTAATCCAAAACATATGGAATGAATATGAATATGAATTGTTCTTATTCGTTAAAGATTATATTTTATTTCCATAATCAACAATATTTTATCATCATGTTAACAAGATATGAGTTAATTTTCAGTTATAATATCATTTTTAGCGTACTTTCGCCTAATTATAATAACAAATTGAACCGTATAATGTCTCCTTATAATATGATATGTTAAACCATTTGAATGATGCAAGTGGTTAGATGTGTTGAGCATTGATAAATATAAAGAAAGTTTAAAATTTAAGCATGTTAGCTAAATTGAACGAAATATGTACACTCTTTGGTAGAAAAATACGTTGGCGGATTGAAGAGGAAAATTTCTTGTATATAGAAAAGAGTCGAGATCCAACGAGATCTAGACAAGGCTTGGTGGAGAAGATACTTTAGAATATATACAATAAGATCTTATCGGAGTTGGATCCGACCCAATGTAAATAAATCTAAATAAATAATATATAATATAAAGCAAGTAAATCCCACAAATTGATATATAGCTTAATTTCTTGAAAATAACAAAGGTAAAAATTATTTTGGCTCCTCGTAATTCAGTTTCTAGCCCCAGTAAATGACAAATCTTGTCAGTGGACCTCCCCAATACTTTACAAAAATAACAATTTATTATACTCTATTTCAATTTTTCAACCCTTCATTTTTTCTTAAATTTTCTTAAAGAAAAAAAAAAAAAGAGAGATTCTTTAATTCGTGCACGTGCACGTGCACGTACACGTGCGTGTCATTGATATAGTATGGTGTAGACTAGTCAGACTCAGAATATAATACTAATACTTACTGTTTGTTTTACAGAATAATTTATTCATTACGTTTTTGGGGCTCAAGATCCTCTGTACCATTTTTAGTGTACCACTCTTGTGTATCACTAATAATTAATTGCCACTTGTACATTTGACAATTATTTTAATTGTCAAATGTACAAGTGGCAATTAATTATTAGTGATACACAAGAGTGGTACACTAAAAATGGTACAGAGGATCTTGAGCCCCAAAAACGTAATGAATAAATTATTCTGAGATAATTGTCAAATGTACAAGTGACAATTAGTTATTAGTGATACACAAGTGTGGTACACTAAAAGTGGTACAGAGAATCTACACCCGTTTTTGGGTTAATTATATGGATATTCACTGTTGTTTGGTGCATTTTAAGTTCAATCATCTTGAATTATAATTATAGAGACCTTCCTTGATGTTTGCAAAATCTTACATCCGTAGGTCCACCGTTAGTTTTTCCTGACGTCATTGACCTAGTTTTATAGAAAATTCTATTTTATCCTTAAACTTATTGTAGCTATTTTCGAGAACAATTATACCCTTGTTATGTTTATTGCTTGAAAAGGGTTTCAATGCAATGATATGGTTTGTTTTGGGTGTAAATGTTTTAAATATCAATGAAATTTAAAACTTTAAATTATTTTATTAATGTGTAGATATTAATATCAAACTTTTTTCATAATATTTTTAAAATTGAAGTACAAGAAAAAGTGAATAATTATTGTTAATCATAAAAAAAAAAATTTAAAAATTAATCAAAAGACCATTATGAAAATACAAAAATATTTAAATATTATTCATATTTAACACGTAATTTTAATAATTATGATTTTTTTTCGAAATAAAAAACTAGCAAGGACAGGATGGTAATTTCATGCGTTGCGTCCACCTTCGTTAGTCTCCATTAGGAATTTGTAAGGTTTCGTAAACCTTAGGAGATGTCTCTGTAATTATGATTCTTCGAATGAATTGGATGCGTAATACACCAAATCACATGGAAGGTTTATGTAATTAACCCTAATTTTTTTGATTAGTAACATTTCTTCATCCTTTATAATTCTTTTCTTCCAATAGATTTGATGGGAATTTTAAGAATTAGTCAAAAACATGTAATTAAACTTTTAATCATGATTTCATTTTCGTACATTCTAAGTATAAAAGTATAATTACATTTTTCAAAAATTACAAAATAAAATTTTATGCCACCATAGATAAACAAAAGCAACTCTTCTAATTAGTTAAAATCAGCCATTTCTTTTTTTTAACCATAATGAATTAATATGGAAAATATATTTATATTAAAATGTTAGTAACTTAATTTTAGAATTAATTTACAAGTGAAACTCAGCAGAATAATTTTTCAAACATGCATGGGGTCCTTTAAATATGAACCATTCAGTCCAGAAATCTTAATTTTAATCCATGTTCAAAGAGAAGTTTGGTTGGTCAATATGACAGCCTTATATTCAGATTTTCAAAGGTTTGGGTTTTTATTTATTTTTTATTTTTTATTAAATACAATACAAAGGCCCATACATATGTTGCCTCTGATCAGTGCACATGAATGCCTCCCCTTTCCCATTATAGACAGAGCAAATACGAATTAAAATTCAGTAAATGTGACATTAAATTGAATAATATAAATATACAACTAACGGTTCATTCATTGACAAAGTGGAGTGCAAGTCATAGAATAGAAATTTGGAGATGTGGGGCTTTTTTGGTAATCTGAAATGTTATGGGGTAAATTATCAGTCAACAAAAGTTATGGTATCAAATGTGTAAAGTATTAACGGCCACATGACATTCTCGTGGCAATTCCGTCATTAATTTGACGGAAGTATTAAATGTGTAAAATTTATTTGAATTATGATATCAAATGTGTCGGTATAAAAAGTTGTGGTATCAAATCCCTAAAATAGGTAGCATTATGGTATCAAAAGTGAAATTCTCTTGATATTAGTATATTAATATGTTTAAACATGGATCGAAGAATACTATTTTCGATCTAAACCGAAACTCATTTATCACTTGAAAAAACTCATTTGGTTAAATTTAAGCTACTAAACCACTTAGGTTAAGTTAAAAAAAGAAAACTAGTAATATTGCTTATACTCCCTCTGTCCCAATTTATGTGTCATTTTAGAGAATTTTTTTTGTTCCAAATTATTTGTCACTTTAGAATTTCAATACAATATTAATTACATATTTTTCCATTTTGCCCTTATTTAATGTATCTAAAACTCTCTCTTTAAGAGAAAAAGTAAGAGAGAGAATGTAAGGGTATTTTAGGAATATTATTTTTTTTCCCCTAAGATTGAGGCAATTTAGTGAGTGCCTTACTATGTGTGAAAACACCTAAAACGACACATAAATTGGGACAGAGGGAGTATTAAATTGGATTATATAATGAACGTGAGAAACTAAAGAATTTGGATGAAGAAATATTTTACTATGAGATTATTTTTTAAAAGTTTGTGAGACTTCAACTATGTAAAAAAAAAAAAGCTAATTATAATTAATGGCACTTTAAAAAATATTATTTTTCCAATTTTTTAGTGAAAGGGAAACGCCTCCAAAAGCGTACTGTGAATCACTTATATATGTTGCATAAATGAAAAACAGAAAAGATTTCGTAGAATTATTGTGATTGTCTTTATGACTATCATATATATTACAAGCAGAGGCGTAAATTGGGCTCAGCCCTAAAATAACAATACTTGGGATTGGGTCGGCTTTACCAATTTGGAAAAGAACAATCCAAATTGAGTTGGGCCAGGTTTGGACTCGTAGGCCCTGATTCTGGACATAATGGGGTGAACTCATCCGACTTCAATTCTTTTTCATTAAAATTGAAATTTCCTACCAACATATTTTTGAAGTGCATGCTTTCTCTATTAAATTAAATCTATATATTTTTCATACAGCCGTTTGGTAGGACCTAATAGGGGGTATTAAGTCATATTATATGAGTTAATATGGCCTAATACAACGTTTGATGGCATTGCTCTAATACCGGGTCAAATGGATTGAATCCTTACGACCCGGTATTAAGACTAGATTATAATCCACCCAAGCATGGGTGGATTAGTTAATCCTGGTGAATATGGATTAGGTAAAATGTCACTAATAACCTCAAATTTACATATTTCCTTTTTTATATATCATTAAATATCATAAATTCTTCTCAAATCTTTGAAAATATATAAATATATATCTAAAATCATAACTCTACAAAATATATTACGGTAGATTTTTTAATATAATATGACTCAATCAAATCCACCAAACATATTTTTAATATGGCCTTCAATCCGGCTCCAATCTAATCCACCTTAATCCCATACACCTTACCAAACGGCTCCGAAATATATATTTTATAGGGATAACTCAACTACCATTTCAGGGGTTAGATGAAATTACAATATTGAGATTTGAGTAATTACAGATAGATATCATGCCACTAATTAAATATATAACTAAAAACTGATGCCATCATAAAATATTTAATGAAATGTCCTTTTTATCTATAATCAAAAGTGATTTATAATCAGGGATCAAAATTTCGTTTCGAGTGTATATTTCGGTCAATCAAATATTGAAAACTTTTCGAGACTTTTTGGAAATATTTCGGAAACATTAAGGAGAAATTGTAAAAGAAGTTACTAAATTTAGAAAAATACCAAAGTTTAAGGCAAATAAATAGTTTCGGAATTATATCTTTTTTTCATTTTGGTTGATTCAAAAACATAAACTTTTCGATGTTTTCGATGAAAAAGATGAAAATTTATATTCATGTTTATAATTTGACCAATATTTATGACTTACACGAAAAAGGGCCGGTGGCATTGTCTCCTCACGTAACGGAGTGTTAAGAATGGCTTCAATTTTGATAAAAATATATACCATAAATATATATACGAAAATTAAACTCTCATTTAAAATAAAAAATCATTTTCTATGATGTGAAATGGATCATATATAACCAACTACTCTAGCTAAGTCATACCACCTTTTATTGAAACCAATGTTTGTGCCCCAAATATATGACAAAAAATAAAACATAAAAAAAGATTTTTCACTTGATTTTTGTTTTTAGAGAAAAGCTTTATCGAAAAAGTTAAACTAGTGCGCCCGTAACAGATCAAATCAATCAATTATTAGAACATATATTTATCTAAACTCATTGGATTTTATTGTTTAACTTAATTAATAGTAAGATTATATATAAGTTTCATTTGAAATTGTTAAACTAATGAAGTCAAAAGAGGAGTGGATTTGCCAGTCAAACCTCCAGAAAATTGGCAGGAGCAAGGCCAGCCCACACATAATGGGGTTCTAGAAAAAATCTTTATTAAAAAAATGTGTACTCAACTCAAATTTATATTTCTTAATTCTTAAAATATAAAAATACCAATTAAATTTTATTTTTTAATATATTATTTTTGAGGTAGGAAAAATAAAGATGCACTTGCTGTTTTTGACGGAATCAATTCTTGATATATTTTCAACTTTTTTTAATTTTGAAAGCATTTTTTTAGCGGAAGAAATTAAGTTTTATAAGTATAGTTACTGAATAAAACGCCATAACAAATGTAGGTGAGTTAGTTTCATTTTTTACTTATCGAGATCAATTGTTAAATAACTATAATATAAATAGACCTTTTATATACTATTATAATTATACTACACAAAGGCCCGTACGACTTTCATAATTGTTAAACAAGTCTGCTTAGGTTGAAAAATAAAACAAGCTAGCTACTTGATTATGGGAAATGCAAATATTTTGGGACAAAAACTTAATAACTTATTTTTTCTTGCTTATCTTAATCATAATTTTGCGACACATGACGCTTGCAAAATCCCATTTTGGTTTTTAGGAGAACTTCAAATTGTGATTTTGGGACAAATACTTAATGTATTTTTTTTCTAGCTTATCCTAATCGCAATTTGGGACAATATTTACTTCTATTAAACTTAATATTTAGGAAGGCTCCCATTGAACAAGATTTCACTTTTATAAAAGTCATTTTTTTTAAAATCGCGATTAGAAAGATCATAATTTTTCTAATCTAAAATTTGTTGTTCCTAAATAGCAATAAGAATGTGAAAAGAAAATGACTTTTTTTTTTTAATACAAAATCGCAATTTGGAAGAGAAAAAAATACAAATATATTGGCCTAAAATCGCGATTAGAAAGTGTAAATTTTACTTTTTTTTTTATAAAAAGAAGGGTAAATTACAAATACCCCCCTCAAGTCAGCCCTAATTACAAAAATCACCCTCACGTATTGGGTATTAAAAAATCTCCCTCAGGTTTGTCACCTTCTTACAATTAACCCCTTGCTCCTATAATGTTCCAACTTTACCCATGTGTGTTATTTGTATTGTTTGTAATATTTTATAAATGTTAAAACTTGAGTTTTAATGATTATAGCTCATAAATTAGAAAAGAGATAATTACATATTTACTACTAACATAATTGACAAAATTTATAATTGCCCATAAGTTCTAATAAATATTGCAAAACAAAAAAGGTATTATTTATTAGCAATTTAAATTGTAAAATATTAAATTAAATAGAATTTTGATAATATATTTTATATTTATGAACAAATTGTTTACAGATTAGTTAAATGAATTTATTTTATAAATTAATAAATTTAATAAAATTATATTGTATTAGAAATAAGATATTCTAATTTATTGAAGTATATATTGTATTATAAATTCAAATATTTATTGAAATTTATGTGCAATTATGAATTATATCAATTATTTTGGTAGTAAATATATGATTATTATTTTTATAATTTACAAGATATAACAATTAACACCCAGATTTTAAAATTTATTGATGGAATAGTGTCCTGCAAGCCAACTGGTTTTGCTGCATTTAATTAGTAATAATTAAAAGAACTATCCAATTTGATTAATAAATGCATTTATTTATATGGTCACCTTCATCTTATGAATAATTATCTAACATAAGGATGGAAGTCCTTAGATCACAGTGCTATGTGATAACCCGTATACTGATCTCTAAGGCTGTGATATAAAACTAATTCAAGGGTCATAGAATCCATTTGAGATGTGACATCAATGGATTCGGTTAGACCCTCACGAGTGTGTATACGTACTCCGATGAACTAGAGGATGTTGGAGTCCACGAGGATGACTGGAATAGTCGATACACATGAGTGGGTGGCTTGCTGGGATAGCAAGTGCATTGAATACCCCACCTAGGAAATAACTCACCATGGAAGCGGTAGTCGCATATCGAGGATGAAGTTATTCCTATTTACAATAGTGTACGAGTAAGAATCTTTATTACTTGAGGTGATAGGGTTTATCTGGTGCACGAACATCTATGCTTTGATATGAGTCCCGACTGACTGGAGTCTACCAGAAGGTCTCTGTGGATTCATGTTGGCTATAGAGGAACATGTATGCAGGTTCATATCATCAACAGATGATCCGTTGACCCGACTTGATAGGATAGAAGCTTCTCCTATGAATCTCTGTGAGAAACGTATTACGGTAAATCCTTGGCCAAGGTATCTGACGGCTTTATGAAAGTAGTTCATAAAGATTAAGTCAAATGGAATAGTTTCGAGACCAGAATACATATAGTCGAGACAAGTAAGGAAATGATGAAAATCCATAACCTTAGTCTTGATTGGGAGACCAACTAATGGAAGGATTAAGACGTACATGGTAATTGTAAAGGTTAAAGGTTCACTGAATTAATTCACCAGTAATTGGGCTCCACGGGCTTGTGGCAAGACATCGACTGTGGAGTGTAGGAGAATTCTCAAATTAGCAGGGGTGCTAATTTTGGAATGGTCAATCGACAGAGTGTTCGATTGATTTAGAGTATATGTTTACTCGAATAATTAAATCTATATTTAATTATAACCCGCGGCCAATTATGTGGTGAACCTACGGGGACATACAAAAACACATCGAGCGGAAACAGGAAACGAAGAAAGTTGGACTCGATTGGGTCGATCCATGTGGGCGCGAGAATCCGATCCAATTGAATTGGATCAAAATGTCAAATTAAATAGATTTTTAATTTGATAAGAATAATTAATTAAATTAGATTTAATTAATTGAGGAGAGAGAATATTTGATTAATTAAACTTGGAGTTTAATTTAATTAAATAAAGATTAATGAGAATTGATTAATTGGGCTAGGAGTCCAATTTTACTAATTAGGATAAATAAGTTTTTAATTAGTGGGCCAACTAATCTTGGAGATTTAGATGGGCACAATACTAATTAAAAGACAACCATTTAATCAATGAAGTTTTGCATTAATTAAAAGGTTTAGCCCATTTATAAGTTAGACCTTGTTAGGAATCCTAGTAGGACTAGGATTACAAGATCTATAAATAAGTCTCATTAAGTATTGGGGAAAACAGAAGACACAATACTAAATACACACTTTGTATAACTCTTCAAAAGCAAGAAAAGAAAAACTCACTTTCTCTTCCCTAAGCCCTAGTTGCCGCCCCTACCACTAACAGAAGTCGATCGACTTCTGTCTTTTCTTCTCAAGTTTCGTATGTTGATTTCTTCTGTGTTCTAGCCAATCAGAGATCTCAAGGATCGACTTCTGTCTTTTCTTCTCAAGTTTCGTATGTTGATTTCTTCTGTGTTCTAGCCAATCAGAGATCTCAAGGTTTTCGTGTGTGGTGTACTAAACCGTAGAGGCGCAACACGTGGAGCGCTAAGTAAAAACTTGGGACTGAAAGTGAAAAGTGAAAGAAGTCGACTTCGTGTCTCCGGGGATTTCCTACATATCAGAGTTTGGCTTGGATTTGCTAGGAAGCAGGTATAACTTATTCTTGTGATTATTATACTTGTTTAATATCAGTTTAAATATACACCGGATTGTATCCTGGCCGGTAAGATTCTCATGGGGAGCCTAAAAAATTTTATATTTCCGCTGCCTGAGGCTCGTTTTCCGTATGAATCCCAACATTTATAAAATATTATAAACATTACAAGTAACTTGCAAGGGCAAAATTTGAACATTTTAGGGACTATGGTTTAATTGTAAGAAGGTGACAAACCTGAGGGGAGTTTTTGTAATACCTAATACGTGAGGGGGATTTTTGTAATACGCGAGGGCAAAATCGCAATTAAGAAAATCATAACTTTTCTTTTTAAAATTTTTTTGCTCAAAAATTGTTATTAGGATTTTATGACAATTAAAAAGATTTTTTCTTTTACATTTAGTTCCGAAATCGCGATTAGATAGAAAAAAAATTGTCTAGAATCACAATTAGGAATAGCAAGAAAAAAATATATTAAGTTTTTGTTTCAAAGTCGCGATTGGAGCCCTCCAAAAAGCCAAAATCAAATTTTGCATGTTTCAGGTGCGCGACACATGATCCATATCAATTTTCTTTTATTTTTTTTAAAGATATCATGGTCTAATTGTTAAATTCACCTTCATAAGCCTGAGACTGAAGCTCACTCTATCAACTGTGCGAAAAATGTCCCATATTTGTTTCAATTTTATGACTTATGAGGTAAAATTGTCAACACAAAAATTTATGAGCAACAGTCAGATATGAAACTTGTTTTGCCTTTTCCCCTAAAATAGGACCAGACATTAGGTTAAATTGCCTAGCACTTGGACCGATTTGGGTAGGTGTTTACCGACCTCTCCTTAATTTAAAAGCGAATAATTAACCAATGAAAAGGTCGGGTTTGCATGACTAGCTAGTTTCAGAATTAGGAGATGCTACCTGCTGGGTATTGTCTTATGAGTTTCCATGAATGACACATGTCCAAAGTGGACCAACTCATTATGCTTTTATATTAAAAAAATAGACCTACTTAAGACACTTGTAAACCAAAGAGAGCGGAAGGCAATACCCAGCAGGTAGCCTCTCCTAAATCCTAGTTTCACGAGAAGATTACCAATCACAAATAACGAAATAGCCCAAAAACCAGCGAATTCTTGCTAGTTGATATTATATGTCATAAAAAGGTACAATTTTTAACCTAATCTTCAATCATGCGAATTATACACCATCTGACATATACTCTACGGATAGTTGATCAAATATGTTTTCAAAAAATAAGCTGAACTATCACTAAAAGCCTTACTCACAAGATGATAAAATTATTTGATCTAGAAAATAAAATAAGAATAAAATTCTGCAAGGATAAATAAAAAAGGACAAGTGTTAATTACAAGTCAGAAGAAATTACTCAACAATTCATTTCAAACTTGATGAGATCGAAAAGACTGAAACTAAATATGTCTCTTCATTTCGAAGATATATGTTTTCAACTCAACAATAAATTTATCACTTTTTCAGATAATTAGAGTTTGTTTTCCATGCCCCTTAATTAAATGTGAAGCTTTCTGTAAAATTAAATGGGTTAGTCCAAAACACAATTTATAACGTACAACAAACTTCAAGAAACCTGAAACCCGTCTTCAAAAATCAAAACCCAGGTAAAAAATTACCAAAAAAGGAAACAAATCAAAACCCACCATCAATAAAGAATTAGCTAGCTAGGGTTTACAAGGAAAAGGGCTTAAAGAAAATCAATATTCTTTTGATCAATTAATTTATTTACAGCGCGTAACAAAAAAGAAAGCTGCAGTACTCAAAGAGAAAGGGATATGATGATTTTGTTCCGTGTTGCTTGAAAATCGACATACTGAAACGGAGATGAATTTCTTTTATTTACTTTGTTGAAATTATTCAGAAATCGAGTTAGGGTGAACAAGACACGGAGTCAATGGGCCCTTCCCAAAAGCAAAGAAATGAAATAAAATTTGTCCATTCCGTAGGGTTATAGACAAAGGTACGTGCAGTCATGTATGTAATGTATAGACTCTAATTACATTTACATGATGATGTACAGCTTTAATTTATTTAAATATTCTGTACTTTATTCTGTATTTTATTAGATATTTTTCTTCCCTAAACATGCAAATGTCACACCTACAAAAAGCTCACGGCCTTTTCACACATCTCAATCTGTACTTAAGATATGATGAAACCCTATCTTTCTTTTATATTTTGACCTATTGTATGTATAATTAACATTGCATCAAAACCTAATTGCAAATAGTGTTTTAGGTAAATTGTTTGTCTATTTTGTATGTCTAAAATGTTAGGTCTTTTTTTTATGGGGGTAAAAAAAGAACAGTCCTTATCAAATTGGTCGTTCTCATTTATTTCATCACAGTAAGAAAATAGTATAGCTCTTTCAATTTCTTCCATGGCAGAAAATGGAAACACCAAGTACAAATGAAGAAATCATTATTTTGGACTGTTTTCTTCTGAAACTGAGCATGACCTGTAGTTTGCTTATGGTATTTGAATTAATGCGTGGTAATAAAAGGGAACAAGTGAGGGAGTACTATAAACGAGTCGAATTGTTTTCAATTCTTTTGAATTTTTAACAAATTGAGTTAGCTAGAAGGGGCTTAAACGAATACAAGTCGATCTCGGGTAGCTTGATATTTTTCAGTTGATTGAGTCAAACTCGAATTGAGCTCCAAGAGTTATCAAAGTTCAAGTTTAATTATCTGATATGTATAATGAATCAAGCTCTAACGAGTTTATATCTAATGAAGTCGAGCCGAATATCGAATATTTTGTTAAACAATTTGATTTTTCATCATTTAAAACATTTTCTTTATAAGTATTTTTGTGTATTGGAGAAAAAAAGGTACATCACTTTAGCTTCTGAAAAACCCAGCTTCCCTAATTCATCATATCTTCGCCCTCCATTTTTCCCCTACAGCCTAGCCTTGTAGTCTTTCTTAGGCAAAGTCATTTTCCATGTAAATAAGAGAAAAAGACAACTTTTCATATCTCTTCAATAAATAATACTCCACTCCTTTAAAGAGATACTGACCTCTTGAAAAGCCCTTTTCTCTATGGTCACAAATCTTTCCAGGTTGAAAGCTAAAATTATTTAATTCCAAGAACATCTTCAAAGCTTTCAAAAACAATGAAAAATAAAAATTAGGGTTTGTTTTGTTGCCCTTCTTTCAATCTGTACACAACCCAAAATTACAAAATGTACAATAGGAACAACACATACCTACACCCTTCCACTTCTGTTGTTGGCCTCAATGCCAATGAAATCCTTCTTCATCACCACGGCCACGTCGACTTCCATTCCGGGAACCACTACTTAACCGGCCTCGGCGCCACCAACACTCCTGTTCTAGACGCCTCCACCTTGTTCAACGACATCAATGGCCTAAACGGAGATCATCCTTCTACCATGAGCACGTTCCCAAGAAATCAAAAGGCGGCCAAAAAAGACCGCCATAGCAAGATAAACACGGCCCAAGGGCCGCGTGACAGGAGAGTTAGATTGTCCATTGGCATTGCTCGAAAGTTTTTCGATCTACAAGAGATGTTAGGTTTCGACAAGCCAAGCAAGACCCTCGATTGGCTCCTCACGAAATCGAAGACGGCCATCAAAGATCTCGTCCAAATGAAAAGTTGTAAGAGTACTAATTCTACTTCTGGAGGCCCTTCTGATTGTAATGAGGAAGTTGAGTCCTGCCCTAATGACTCAAAGGGTAAATCGGTCTTAATGAACGGTAACAAAGTTAATCTCGCGAAGGAATCGAGGGCGAAGGCGAGAGCAAGGGCGAGGGAAAGGACTAAAGAGAAAATGTGCATCAAGGCACAACTTAATGAAGCTAGTAGGTACAAGGGTAATTACCAATATCAATATGAAGTTTCGGGATCTCGTGAGCCGATTCTTCATTGTCCGTTAAGTTACGAAGAAGCTACAATAGCAACTCAAGAAGAACTAATTCAAGAATCTATTGTAATCAAGAGGAGGTTCAAGCAACTTCACCCCCAGATTTTCGGGTTTAATGGACAGCAAAACCTCAATGTTTCAACTGCTAATGGTAATGAGAATTGGGATTATAGTAATTTTAGTACTTCACAGTCCAACAACCAGCTATGTGCCATTTTGGATCACCACAAGTTCATCAATTAGGTAACCAAAAAAATTAATTAATTGATTTATTTAAATATTAATATGAAATAATATATGAGATGTAAAAGTGATTTTTGGTTTTGTTTGTCTGTTAGACAGCACATCAAAAAAAGGCAAGAATTAAGGTCAGTATTATGGTGCTTGAGGAATTGAATGTAAGTTTTTTTTGCTACCTTGTTTATTGATCTTCTTCAGAAATCTGAAATAACAATTGAAAGGATGTGATGATATATATATATATATTTTTGTCAGGGGTTATTGTGTCAATCTAATCTGGTGTTAATTAAATGGTAAATGAAGTGTTTGTCCAGTGATTAATTCTGTTATATTTTGATTATATCCATTCTTGTGGTTAATTGGTTTTATCTAAAACCTATGGATATTACCTAAATACTATATATGGTTTTAATTAGTTTTGTCTTTGTCAATATGTATTTATGAATTTGATGATGCTAAGTGAGTGATTTTCTTGACTGTTAAATCTCTCAACTAATATGTCAAGATTTGAAAGTCGCTAGACAATGATCAATTTAATTATATGATCAGAATCATTAAATTAAACCTTCATGCAGTACTTAATTAAAGGTAAGTCTATATATATTATGAACTTTGTGCAGTGATTCTTAACATTACATGTAAAATCCAACTTTACAAAAAGCCAAAAGGCAGCTATTTAAATGGAAAGGGATAAAAACAATTGACATTGACATATACCTGAAATACCTGGATTTAAATTTATTTCCCTATTAATTGTTCCCCTAAAATAAGAACATTTATTAAAGCTTATATTTGATTTTGGCCCTTTACCTTGATTAACACATATACATAATATATAGCTAGAAACCGATGTAACATAAGGATGATAAATTTTTTTTTTTATTTCAAATTCTTATATATATTGTATTTAATTTCAAAGTCACGATAATGTTGATTAATTAGTTCAGTTATTAATAACTGTCCATGTGATGATGATCTTTATTCATGTATGTATGCTCGCTCAAGAAGGGGTCAGTGATTTTATAGTATTAATTATTTTGAATCATGTTATATATATAAGGTCAAATTAAAAAAATTAGTAGTACTTGATCAATTCTATCTTGGATATAGGTGCGTGTGTAATGTAAAAGAAAATTAGCCTACGTATATCATTAGCATCCTCGCTTCATGTTGAATTCAAGTAGTATATTTTGGAAATTAAAGAAATATGTTATGTTTAAATTAAGAAGAATAATGTTTCTTCTTCAAATACTTATATGAATTTCAACTTTTTTATATTTACTATTAATCCTTAACTAATGATTTCATCTTCATCCTAAAACCCTTTTGAAGTTCTTTCCTCTATATTCATATATATACATAGAAATGAAGACCTAGTACCAAAAAAGAAAAAGAAAAAGAAGACCTAGTTCTCTTTTAGCTTTTGATCATGCTAATTAAAGTATTTCCAATACAGGAGCTCTCATGTTTTCTTTACATATTTGGAAATTCCTTTCTTTACAGAAATGTCCAGTGTTTATTATCTAATTTGCAATAAAGTCAAACATTCAACTAATATTCAATAAGTACTAAAAAAAATAATCTATTTTACATTGTTACATGTCACAGTCCAATGAAGTTTCGAATGATGAAATATAATTAAGTTTGTTCTAATCTGTCATTCTTTTATGCGGCATCTAAGTTCATTCATCACATGGAGATGTTAAGAATTTGATCAAGATTGCGAACTAAAGTTACAATTCACTTATATATCAAAACTTGACCAATTGTTAATTTGTAAATTCGGTGAATTAATTGTATCATACAATATGACCCTTTGTAGTCTTGGTACCACAATTAAAGTTTGGTTGCAAAGTTTATACCGTCAAATTATTAGACAAGAATGGACAAAATTGGTTACGTACACCGCATATGGCTCATATCTCGTCTTCTCAAGAGAAAATAATCACGTTTCCCTCATATTTTAAAGGAAAAATTATCACAATATTTCATCTTTTGGAGAGAAGATTATATATGCATTTATGTATCAAGTGGTATCAATATATATAAAATGTAGTACTAGTACTATATATGCATTTATGTATCAAGTGGTATCAATATATATTACAAACGGCTATATTGTATGTTATCAAATTTACAATTTCCCCCCATTAATTCTCACAATGGGTACATAAAAACTTGTTTCCATGAGCTATATACATGTGCCTATTTTTTTTATAACACAAAATATTATGAAACTAATGTATAATTTTTAGGAAAATAATAGTTGTTCAAGTGCAGACAACTAAATGTGGTACCGAAAATATAATTTCACATAAATCGTATAAGTATATATACTTTTTTTTTTTCTAAAATCAATTTCTACTTTTTATATATATTTCTTAGATTTTTGTGGTGAATTCATGTTCCCAAAATAAACTTCATAATTAAGTAGGGAGGTGAAGTGTCTTATTACTCTTGGTTATATTGAATTGTTCTTGAAAAAGTCTTCAATAATTCCATCGGGGTAAAATGCATCACCTTTGTTAAGGAAAATTTGAACTTAACTCTTCATTCTGTAATTTTTATTGCATAAAATCTTTTGATATTACATACTATTTTATTGGAAAATTTGAACTTAACTATTCATTTTGTAATTTTTATTGCATAAAATCTTATAATATTACATATTTTCTTTCAAATATGCCAGACAATGTTAAGATTTTAACTCCATAATATATTAGGTGATTTACCATCTTACCCTTCATGTTTGAACTAATTTACATATATATTATTAAGTTATTAAAATATAAATACACTATTTTATTTAAAAATGTTAAAATAATAAAAACAAAAACTCATCCTATCCCATCCCATACCAGCATCGCCTCCACCTTCCACCCCATCCGACCTGACGGAACCCACCAAATCAATAAATAATTGAAGGGTATATTTGTCTTTGAGCTTCCTAAATAAATTAATTAATATATACAGTATAACTTAAAATATTGTCTCGTAATGTTGAAATCATGGATTAAAATTTCCATCTTTTCCATCGGAAACATCAAAAAGTTTCCGTTTTTAAATCAGTCGAAATGAAAACAAGATGTAATTCCGAAACTATTTATTTGCCTTAAACTCTGTTATTTTCCTAAATTTAGTATTTTTTTACAAATTTTCCTTAGTGTTTTCGAAACATTTCTGAATAGTCTCGAAAAGTTTCCAATATTTGACTGACCGAAACATACATTTGAACCGAAATTTTGATCCATGGTTGAAATGCTCTCATTTAACTATTTTTTAAGAGTTGACAATATTGTCTTATAAAAATGAAGTACGCTCTCATTTAGAGAGAGGGTGATTACTTACTACATTGTAGTTAAAAGTTGACGGATATGAATGAAAAATGTAATATGTGAAAGGGGGAGATTTAATCAATATAAATTGTAGAGGGTTATTTTGCAGATTTTCTTTAATATGGGAGGTTTCGATGTATTTTAATTAGGGATGTTAACATGTCGGAGTTGGATTGGATCAGGTCTGAATCCATTTATATTAGATCGTATTCATACATGTGATTCTGTTGAATTTTAGATATTTTTCAGTCCAATAAAATTTTTATTATCAAAATTCCCCCAATTACATTTTATACAAGTTTGTTAATGTTTCATCTTAATAGTTTCAAATTAATTGTTAATCGGATAAAAATCTTTAATATCCGATGGAATTTTGACCATATTTGAATTAAAATTAATCCACTCCGATCCATTGATTGACAGCTGACCCTTTCAAAAGGGCAAAAATCTAAAAACTCAAACATATCATGTGAATCACTGGAAAGAATGAGATTTGCTGTTTTTGACTTCACGTTATAAACAATCAAGTGAAGGAAATTGCAAAAGGTTATTGGAATCCTTTAAATGTTAGTGAACAAACCACGCACGCACATGTTCTGTATAAAGGTAGGTATACGTACATATTATATATATTAGCAACGAATGTTTTCAATTTACTCTTTTATATTTTATATTGTTCAGTAGATTGGATATTTTTCAAATTAGAATACATATGGATTAAAAATTCATTTTAAATGGTTCGAACCTAACTCACGTAATGAGTTAGCCCAAGAGTTGTGAACTTAGTAATGTTATCTAATTCAAGTGACACATTTAATCTCAACCCTCTCCCTCAAGTGTGAGCTGGTTAAATATGTGGGTAAAATAAGTTCAACGCCTGTCATGTTATAATATAATACTGCAAATTGCGATATATGAGCCTAACACACGAATAACGATAGTCCAGACCTTTGTTAACTAGACGAATGAACAACACATGACTTGATGTCATCTAGGCGAAATGTGTGGGTGAAGGATAATCTCATCATGTGAATAAGAGAGGTCAATTATGGAAAGAGTGACTCACTTTAACTTAAAACTCTGATACCATTTAGATGACGTAAAGTATACTAATGGATTGAGCTAAATCACTCTAAATGGCATGGATCAAAAGTTGATGATTGACCACGCACGGCCTTATAAGGTGAACTTAGTATTAATGTTATATTCAGTCAACGTTGAACATTTAGTCTCAACATCTTTTCTTAGTTAATTATTATTTAGAAATTTTAATCTTGGTTCTTGCTTAGTTGATTATTTTATTATCTGAAGGTAGATGATCGAGTCAAAGTGTTGGGGTCGTTTCCGTATATTTTGTTCAAATTTTTTAAAATTCTGGGTTTTATAATTTTGATTGAGAAAGTACTGTTGAGTGTCGTTAGTTCAAGGAAGGCAAGTTGCTTTTAGTGCATTTCCAACAAGATATGTAAATTTCAGCATGTATATAAAATTATACATAGTGAATAATGTTTGAGATATTAAGTTTTAATTATGTATTTAAAGAGTCATTATTCAAATTTTAGATAACTATTATCCTCCTACAAATATGAAGTATAAAATATATTACAAATAATATTTTATTACTTTGTATACGCCTAATATAAATAATTAATATGGATTATAATTAATGATTTTTCTTAAAACAATAGACTTAAATCATAAATTAATAACTAGTTTTTAATATGAAAATAAATTGGATAATGTGGCTACCTGCCATGTATAATTAATATGGTTGGGGAATTAATTGGATGATGTGGCTACCTGCCATGTATAATTTCACATGGCTATATAAATTTAGATAGCTATGTAAACTGGATACACAAATGACAAAACCTTAATTGGAAGCCGGATTTCTTATGTTGCTTTTGTAAATTTCAAATTTTTGCTCTCCAACAAGCAAATGGTTTTGTTGAAGGCATGGATCAAAATTTCGGTTCAAATGTATGTTTCGGTCAGTCAAATATTGGAAATTTTTCGAGACTATTCGGAAATGTTTCGGAAACACTAAAGAAAATTTGTAAAAAAAGTTACTAAATTTAGGAAAATAACAGAGTAATAAATAGTTTCATAATTACATCTTGTTTTCGTTTCGCTTGATTCAAAAACGGAAACTTTTCGATATTTTCGATGGAAAAGATGGAAATTTTGATCCATGGTTGAAGGAGATAATTAGTAGAACATTGAAATTCATATAAAATTTAAATGATCCAAACAAAACTATGAATTGAAAATATTAGCTTAATTAATTAATTTCTGAAAATTAGACAGACCTGATCATGTACAACAAATTAGTAGCAATTATTAAGTCTAGTCAAATTAATCAGATGGATTTCATCATAAATAATACTCCTATGCAACTTCCTTCTGGGCAACAACGTTATTTCAATTTCAGTTTCAACCAATTAATGAAGCATAGCCGATTAATCATATTAAAAACTTAATTACCTGGAAAATTAAATAAATGCCTCTAGCTAGCTCCTTTTGTTTCATTGTTCATAATTTAGTCTCTCCACTGGCCATGATTAATTGTTTTCTGATCTGCCCTATATATATGAAATTAAATTAGATCAATATTAGTTAGAATAAATAAGAACTAAAACAAGCAGCTAGATATATAGCATTATATATGGGATGGGAGCCTGGAAATTTAAGAAGAAAATTGAAAGAAAAAGAAAAAAAGAATTTTATCCATCAATAGTAACAGTGATTTTACCATATAATCCAAAAGCAGGAAACATGAAAAATATTTTCAAATGATGATGAAGAGACAGAGATCCAACTGCAAGAGGGAGAACATAATGCCTACATATATATGTATATATATAACATATGATTTATATTGAATGAATGAGAGAAAGATATCATGCATATATGGGACTGATAGATTTGAAGGAACTAATTCTTGAATTGAATGACAGATTTATTTAATTTGATTACATATTATTATTGTATTGTATATATAGCTAGCTAGTTAGGTATAATGATTGTATTAGTACGTAGTAGTTACATGGAGCCTTGTGTAGTCGATCTAAGTTTGACTCATGATTTATTTTCCTTTGATTAATTTTAAATGTGGATATATATGTACCACAAAATTTGCTGTTAATTGATTCTGCGTGCATGTTTTAGATTGAATATTCTGCGTGAAACCTGGATGATTAATTGGAGCTAAACTGCTAAAGTCAATATCTATTTTTTGACCCTGTACTAGAAAATTTAATTAGAATGTTTCCAGCTTTTCTCTCATCAGATTTCTTGTATTTGTATGGCTCAATCACAGCTACCCTATACATATATTCTTCTAAAAAGTAAAGATTATTACCCCTTATTCAATCAACAACGAGAGTTCGGATATTTTGTGCCTACCTCGATTGATTCAATCAATTGGGGTGATTAATTCCTATGAATATAATCCATCGGTGTAGAATGAATGTAATAAGAGAGTTCATGTAATATGTGTAATGTTGACTCGAAAGGAATTATTAAGTCATATCTAACACCTGAATACCGTTGTGAGACCAATCAAAACCGCTTAAGTTTTTTTTTTTTTTTTCTCGCATTATTTATCTAATCCTATTTTATTTTATTTTATTTTATTTTGGACAAAGGACGATTACTTAAGCCCTAGTTAGGCGCGCATTTTAGGAAATGGTTCATTGTTTTGGAATGGTCCATATTATATACCAATAAAAAAAGGACAGATGAAGCAATTTTCCCACTTAGTAGTAAAATATTATAGGCTTTTTAATTTTCTTCTTCTTTTTGCATAATTTAGCATTAAAAAATTAGGGGGGAAAAACGTACAAGCTCATTCTCTTGCATTAGTATAAATTTGATTGTTACAGGAAGACATATAGTACGTACAGGTTGAGGCGCATTTCCCCTTTTTATTCTCTAAATACATATTAATTAATCTATCTATATACCCTATTTTTATAATATAATTTATTACTGACAGAAATACAAGTACATATCTTAGTAATTTATATCACAGATATTATAGTATAGTCTGCATTTTGGTATTTTATATATACTTTTACATGTACAGCAGAATAAAAAATGAATTAGTTGAGATCTTCGTTCCAGTGTTGTTGATGTACAATTATGTATAGTCTGGTGTACTAGCCTCTGTTCAAGAGATCTAACATATCTATCTATAGATCAAAAAACGAAATTACACTGTAAGATAATTTCGCTCAACTTTACTAACTAAAAACAAGAAGAAAAAAAATACTTTATGATGGATCAACTTTCGACGAAGTAATTGGGGTAGTAAAGATAACTTTTTGACTTTTTGTTTAAGAATCTTGTAATAAATAGATATTTCATACCAACTTAAAATAATGTATGCTCCTATTTTCTTTTAAAATTTAAATATATTTGTTGATACGGGGTCGAAAGAAAGAAAAGAAAAAAATGATATTCGAGTTTGGCTAATGCATGGATCAAAATGATATTTTCATCTTTTCAATTGAAAACATCGAAAAAATTTCTGTTTTTTATCAATCGAAATGAAAATAAAGTGTATTTCCAAAACTTTACTTTTGTCTTAGAACTTTATCTTTTTATCAATTTAGTAATTTTTTCATAATTTTCCTAATTTTTTTGGAAAAGTTTCACTATCCTGACTATTGAAACTCATTTTGATTATATAAATTAAAGTTAAATTCACTATCAGATATATATACACTGAGTTTGGGCTGTGCGCATCAATTTATAGATCATGAATTCATGATCCATATTAACAACCATTAACTTCCTCTCATTGATCTTGTTATCTTGGAATGTAAAGAAAAATTCCAAGCCTCTGCTTCCGAAAATTTTGTTTGTGGTCAAATAACCTTCCTCTCATTTCCAGTTCCACAAGGGTTTAGGTTTAATATTCAATTTATAGAACTTATTAATTTAAAAAAATATATAAATAACCTCATGTACTATTTTTCTGGGTATGTATATATATGTTGGTAAAGTTTTTCTAAAGATTTATGGATTTTTATTTCAAAAACCAATGCAGTAAAACGGAAAAATTGCTTTTTTGGTACTATATGATAGACTTACTTATAATTTTGGTACCATTGGATACGAAAATGCAAATTTGGTACAATAGAATATGTTTTCATTGCAACTTTGGTACTAAACCCAATGTTACCCCAAAACTAATGATAATTTAACCCCTTGAAATGTATAATGCTCAATTTATTCCCTCGTAGTTTAAAAAAGAGCATTTTATCCCCTGAAATTTTGTAAAAGTTTCACATCGTTTCCCTGATATTTTTATAGGCGGCACTTTATTCACATTTATTATGATAATGTGACATTTTACCCCCTGTTTTATGATAAATGTGACAATTTATCCCCCTATGTTATAAAATAGTTTGCATGCATACTCTCAATTTCGACAAGTGAGTTACACTCTCCGGCTGAAAGGGGTAAATCGCTTCATTAAAAAATTTATAGGGGATAAATTGATTTTTTTTTTTCAAATTATAGAGGGGTAAATTGAATATTATGTATTTTATAGGGGGTAAGCTGCCATTAACTTTGTAAAAAATTTGGGTTTAGAACCAAAATTACAATAAAAATTTATCTTATGGTACCAAATTTATATTTTTGTATTCAATGGTACAAAAAATGCAAATTAGCATATCCTATGGTAAAAAAAATCAATTTTCCCGCAGTAAAACGCATTGAATATACACGCGTAATGGGTAGTAATATTATTTGAACGCGAGTACTTTGGGCCTTGTTTAAAAATATACTTGGACCTAACGGCCCAACCAAATAGCAAATCGAACGACACCGTTTCTGCTCAAATAAACTTTTCCTTTCTCTGTTCTTTTTCTTGTGCATAAAGATTTCTCAGGATCAGGAATTAATTTATTGTGCATACTTTTCCCCCATCTCTCATTGCTAACATTCTCCAATAGCAGAAAAGAAACAATAAGAAAGAATAGCTCTAATGGATTCTGAGAAGATGATACCATTGGAAAGGCTGAGGGACGATCCACTCAGATACGGAATCCACGGCGTGAAGAGCGATATCATTGAATCTCACCCCCTTCAATCCGCCTATCGCTCTGTAAATTTTTCTAAATTTAGCTGCTTTCTGTTATTATATATATATTTTTCTCAAATTTCGTTTACTGATGTATAGGCGAGGTCGAGGGAAGAAGACATGAAGAAGAAAGTCTTGACACATACTTACGGTGCCGCGTTTCCAATGAAGATGGAGCTCGATCGTCAGATTCTCTCCAAGTTTGTGTTCACTTCAGCTCTTATAGTTTTCATTCGTTGTTTCTACTTAAAAAATTACTATTGGTATAGTGAATTGTTGATGCTAGGGTTTTGTCTGAAATTTAGGGTTTATTTTATTTTAAACTTGTGGATGTGTTTGCTTTTATGGCAATTATAATGTTGAACAAATTTGAAAAGTTGAGCTTGCTAATATGCTTTTTTAATTGTTGATATCTTGTAAAAAACATTGGCATTTAGGTATTGGGGTGCTGATGAAGTACACTGACTTGAAATTGGTTATTGGGGAAATTAGTTCTATATAGATGGAAATTGAGTGGCATGACCAATACTCGAAAGAAACTAGGCTCACTATAAAAGACTGAAAGCATACACATTTTCTATTCTTGTATACTCTTCCAAAGCTCGAAAGTGTGCAATCACCTTCCACTGACATTATACTGAATCAATGAGTTACTCTTTCTAGTTTCTACTAAATGTTAACTCATTGTTGTCATTATAATTATTTTTATTTTGAAAAGGTTTAAGTGATCTGTTTGATTATATGATTATATATTTGGAGTAGAATGTTGAGTTTGCATCCAATTAGTAAAATTCGATTTTGCGGTAGTGGATATGACATGAGTACCTTCTAAGAGTGATTTTTTTAATAGAGAATAAGATCTTCTCATGGAAAACTCCTGTAGTTCTCATCCTTATTAAAGCAGGTTAATCTATTATGATGTACATAAGTGATACTTTACTTTTCATGTTGACTAATATGATCCCTACTTAGTTATCAGAAAAAATAAAAATATGAACGCTGCAGTTTGATGCGCATCATTTTTACATATTTTCCATATAAGATGGCGTGCTGGTATTTTTGGAACTGCAATGAGATTGAGGATGGAGTACAAGTAGAGTAATGGAAGTAAAAATCTGGCAGCAAATCCTTTTTTTTCTTACTTTATGGTTCTTTTCTGTCGACATGTTTCTTAAGTAGGTAGGGATCCTGAGTTTGATTTTTCTTTGTTTCTTGGAATAATAGACTTATTATAGTATCATTTCTTAGAACTTCAAAATGGTTGCATTATATATTATATTGAATAATGCCTCTTAGCTGAAAACCTGAAACTAATTTTTCTGATGCAGGTTTCAAAGGCCTCCTGGAGCTATACCATCTTCTTTTGTGGGTTTAGAGGCAATGACTGGAAGTTTGGACGGTTTTGGTTTTGAAGACTATCTCAATGGTAATGAAGTAGAATATTATTTCTATAAATCAATGTTTACTTGTTCTTATACAAAGTAGAAAATTACATTAAGCCAAGTGCTTACATGCTTGTTGTCGCTGTTCTTACATGCTTGTTATTTGCTTCAGATCCTAAGGATTCCGAATCATATCGTCCAGCTGACATGCATCATGCAATGGAAGTGCGCCTTGGACTGTCAAAAGGACCACCATGCCCGAGTTTCATGTGAATCATTTGTGACTGAACTTTAAGTTTTATGATTAGTTATTGCTAAAATTTAAGCTTTTCTTTACAAAAACCAACCTGATCTGTATTTGAACATATTTATCGGTTGTCAAAACAAACCAATGTGCTCTGGTTTATTTCAGTTTGTTTGTTACAATGTCATTCTCAATTTTAGTTTATTATTATCTACCTGTGGTCGAATTGCTATAAGGTGACACATTCTATCTCACAATTGCTTTCAGGAGTTACTAAAAACAAGCTGGCACTTATCATCTTAAATAATCCTTATATGTACAGAGTTGACCTTGAATATAACCTGAGGCTAATTTTACATAATCCTTATCTCTATCCATCTAGTTTTTGGTGATAAGATAATCACCAATTATTGACGTGGCGTAAAAGTGTTTTTTTTCTTTCAATTTTGTGTTTAATAGTTAATTTTGTGTACATCCTACATAATATTATTTTCTTCATTTATATCTGAAAATTCTTTTCTCTTTTTGATGAAATTTCGTTAAATTTTCAAAATAGAAGGTGAAACCATTATTAATTTGCATGGATGGACCAGAGTTTTTCTTTGTTTTAGTCAAAAACTTTGAAATGCTTCAGTTTATAAATCAAAATAAAAAAAAAAAATGTTGTTTTGAGATCTTAACGGTTTAATAAAATTCAAATATTTTTCTTAAAAAATAAACCTCAATAATTTTTATCAAAAGAAAAATCAAATGTTTACCGATCAAAAGATTCACTATAAATTTTTTTATTATACTATCTTAATTTGAAAAGACCTTCCAGGGCCCCACTTTGCACGGGGCGTTCTTCTTTATCCCCTGCAACTATCCGCACCTTAATCCCATGGGCCCCCAATCTCTGAGTCCTATATTCCCTCGTGTTCCGCACCCGAGAATAAAGGAATGGGACCTCAACCAAAATAACAAACATAACAGAAACCCCCAAAATCCCATTTCCCTCCAAACCCCACCCCTTTCAAAAATGGACCCCAACCAGCACGTCGGAAACAACTCCCCACCCGATCGCTCTCAACCGGCACCACCCGCCGACAACCCCACAGCACCCGTACTGATCCCGCGGCCTCGCCGCTTTCGCGGTGCTGGTACCTCCGTTCATCACGGAAATTACAATCCGCCCGCGTTTTTACCCCCTGCGCCACAGAATGAATATATCTTCCGGGATCAACTCTCCCCCAGGTATTATCGTCGGGAGGAGCATTCTGACGAATCCGATCACTCAACTCCAACAAACATGTTTCATATGGACTTTAGCGGTTGATTCTCTCTCTCTCTCTCTCTCTCTCTCTCTCTCTCTCTCTCTCTCTCTCTCTTTTATTTAGTTATTTTGTTTTTTTGATGATTTGTTTGAGCGAATGTTGATCAGTTTAGGTTATAAATGTTAATGTGAAACAGATGAAGGGGAAAATGTGGAAGTGCAAGCGAGAAGGCAGGCTGTTCGTCAAGAGGCACAGCGACCTGTGTATGCTGCCGATACAGGTTAATAGTTTATGTTGTTTTGTTCGTTTCTTCGAGGTATACGAGCTTTAATAGTGGTTTTAGATATAATTACGTCTCTGTGGCTTGTGGTTTTGTTAATATACTTATTTGCGTTCTGTTCTCGTTTGTATTTTTAGTGAAATTCATGACTATTACGTCTGTGGCTTGTGATTTTGTTAATGTACTTATTTGTGTTCTGTTCTCGTTTGTATTTTTAGTGAAATTCATGACTATTATTAGAAGTTGAAATTTGATCATTTTCATAGCCCAAAAATCAATGATATACTATCATTTGAGGACTCTATTAGGAATTATATATAAGTTCAACTTGTTTTGTCGCTCGATAGGTCTTTTGGCTTCATGACTATATTAATCTGTTCTCGTTTGTATTTTAGTGGAATTCACGACTATTAAATTAGAAGTTGAATTTGATCAATTGCATGGCAAAAAATCAGTGATATACTATCATTTTAGGAATTTACTACCATATAAGTTCAACTTGTTTTGTCGCTCGAGGGGTCTTTTGGCTTCTGATATTGTTCTTGAAATCTTAGATGCATGAAGCCACGATGTCTTGCAATTAAAGTCCTATTTGAGTATTTACTGTTTTATCTTTGAGTGGTCTCGTCTGTTTGCAAGCCAATTACATCAATGAGTGGAGCATTCTTATGGATAAGTAATATATAGGGCGTATTTTGTGCTGGAAGTATCGTTTTACCTTGTCATTTTCTGCATGATGGTAGTGTTGGTGGATGGTGATGCTCATGCAAAGATGCTGAGTAATGATCTTCGTCTAGAAAATTAGTTTTAATAGTTCTTTGGTTGTTTATTGGAGAGAAGTGTTTCATTACTTGTAGTTAATGCCTTTGACCATATCATGCATGGATATAGTCTTTACCCTTGGAAAATGCATCTTTGTACGTATAGTATATAGTTATCATTTATACATTGCTGAAAATGTTGCATCTTCCAGGTGAAGGAAGTACATCTGCTGCTTCTGTGGTCAACACAGTGAATGCCAATTCAGGTGTCAACACAGTAAATGCATCTTTGTACGTATAGTATATAGTTATCATTTGTACATTGCTGAAAATGCATCTTCCAGGTGAACGAAGTACACCTGCTGCTTCAGGGGTCAACACAGTAAATGCCAATTCAGGGAACCCTGTTGAGGCTAATTCACAAGAGAAAGGCAGCTCTTCGACTGCAGTTTCACAAAATAAAGACAGCTCTGCTATTGCAGCTTCACAAAAGGAAGACAGCTCTCCAATAGCAACTTCTGATATAGAAGGTTGCGTTCTGTTCTCGTTTGTATTTTTAGTGGAATTCATGATTATAAATTAGAAGTTGAGTTTTGATCGATTGCATGGCAAAAAATTAGTGATATACTATCATTTTAGGAATTTACTACTATATAAGTTCAACTCGTTTGTTGCTCGAGAGGTCTTCTGGCTTCTGTTATTGTTCTAGAATCTTAGATGCATGAAGCAATGAGATCTTGCAATTATAGTCCTATTTGAGTATTTACTGTTTCATCTTTGAGTGGTCTCGTTTGTTTGCAAGCCAATTACATAAATGAGTGGAGCATTCTTATGGATAATTGATATAGGGTGTATTTTGTGCTGGAAGTATCGTTTTACCTTGTCATTTTCTGCATGATGGTAGTGTTGGTGGATGGTGATGCTCATGCAAAGATGCTGAGTAATGATCTTAGTCTAGAAAATTGGTTTTAATAGTTCTTTGGTTGTTTATTGGAGGGAAGTGTTTCATTTCCTATAGTTAATGCCTTTGACCATGTCATGCATGAATATAGTCTTTACCCATGGAAAATGCATCTTTGTACGTATAGTATATAGTTATCATTTATACATTGCTGAAAATGTTGCATCTTCCAGGCGAAGGAAGTACATCTGCTGCTTCTGACCCTGTGAAGGCTGATTCACAAGAGAAGGGCAGCTCTCCGACTGCAGTTTCACAAAAGAAAGACAGCTCTCCAATAGCAACTTCTGATATAAAAGGTGCTGATCGTGATCCAGACAGAGACAGGAAGAAAGATGTCCCTTCTCCTCAGATGCAGTTTGATGATGCAAACAGAGTTGAGAAGGCGAAGAAGAGATCAGTATTAAATCAAACTGAAGCCCGGAATAGGGTTGAACTCTTTAGGCATCTACCTGAATATGAACATGGAACACGATTGACTAACCTGGAGTCGAAATTCTTTGAGCTTGATACACTGCATCCTGCTGTTTACAAGGTAATATTCCGAGGCACTAATTTTTTTCTGTTTGCTCCTGGCATTGCTCAGAAAAGAAAATAAATTGTAAAAAAGAGCATGTATAATCAATCTACAAGGTCTCTTCTTGGTGTTGATATTTGATAAAGGTTTACAGCTTTGCCCATAACTAATAAAAAGCAAAAAGTAATTTTATACGTTTTTGTTCTTAAATCAATTTACCCTTAACTCTTCTTCATGCATGTCAGGTTGGGCTGAGATATCTAGCTGGGGATATATCTGGTGGCAATGCCCGCTGTATTGCTATGCTTCAAGCATTCCGAGAATCAATCAATGATTACACTACACCACCAAAGAAAGCCTTTACAAGCGACCTGAAACAAAAAATCAATAGTTATGTCTCATTTCTTATTGAATGCAGACCGCTTTCGATCAGCATGGCAAACGCAATTAGGTTTCTTAAAACTCGAATTACCAAACTGTCAGTGGACCTGTCTGATGTCGAAGCAAAAGCCAGTCTTATTTCTGATATTGATAGTTTTATAAGTGAGAATATCACTCTAGCAGATAAAGAAATTGTTAATCATGCTGTAAGCAAAATTAAAGACGGTGATGTTCTTCTCACATACAAATCGTCATCTGCTGTTGAAATGCTATTAGTGCATGCTCATGAGCTTGGTAAAAAGTTTCGAGTGGTGATAGTAGATTCACGTCCGAAGCTTGAAGGACGAATGTTGCTTCGCAGACTTGTGGGAAAGGGTATTAGTTGTACATACACTCATATAAACGCCATTTCTTATATCATGCATGAAGCCACAAGAGTATTTTTGGGTGCATCGTCGGTGTTTTCTAATGGAACAGTTTACTCAAGGGTTGGCACTGCAAGTGTTGCTATGGTTGCTCATCAGTTCCACATCCCAGTCTTGATGTGTTGTGAAGCTTACAAGTTTCATGAAAGGGTTCAACTTGATTCAATTTGCTTTAATGAAATTGGTAAGGAGAAGTTTCTCTTTTATTTATGAATGTCTTCTTAGAGTTTATAGCACGTTCTGCTTCTAACGTCAGTAGTTGCTTTTGCATATCGTTGCAGGTGATCCTGATGTTATTTCAAAGGTTTCTGGTAGAAAAGAAATCAATTATTTGGATGGTTGGGCTAATAGTGAGAATCTGCAACTATTGAACCTGATGTAAGTGTGCTATTAGCATTGACTAGTAAGTTTTATATTATGCATTCAATTGGCTTTATGCTGGCTCACCTTCTGATTTTTCATTGTACCAGTTATGATGTCACACCTTCAGATTATGTTTCATTGATCATATCCGACTGTGGCATGGTAAGTTTGGAGAAGGGTAATCTTATTCGTACTAACATTTATTGCATTATGTTAAACTATGATTCTACAGTAAAAGAATCATGAGAAAGTAGCTATATAGATGCATAGTAGGTCTGTGATTTCTAAATGAAACATAAAGATGCAAATTTTTTTGATACTTAGGCTATGTTTGGTTCTTCTATTTAAGTGTGTTAAATGACGAGGGAACAAAAAATAAAGCCCAATGTTCTATCATTTATCATTTGATAAAAGAAAAACATTTTGTTAGTAATTGCCATGTTTGTGTTATGATCTTATAGTAATGCTAGTGATGTCTGTCAGCACGAGGGTATTTTATGTCATTAGATTCTTGAAGCTCCTCAATCTCTTTCTTTATTCTATTTTGTTTATCTGTATCCTTTTATAATAAAGATTCTTATGTGTTCTCAAACATTCACTTTTCTTTTTGAACTGGGTGTCCATGTTGTTTTCTTGTCCGGTTCAGTTTCTATATTTTTGCGGTAGTAATTCATTTATTTTAGCATTAACTTACTGATGTTTTGTGTGATGTGTTTAGATCCCAACTACAAGTGTTCCTGTGATTGTTCACGAGTATCGCAGAGGAGATCTATGGACAGAGAGATATATCCATCGAGCTTAACATTGTTGCTTAGTTCTTACTGTATTCCCAATTTGGAATAAGGATGTATATCGTCTTAACTTGAAGTGAGTTCATTTTTCGCCTGACCCCCTGACTCAGTGAAGAGTGCTAATATTCCGCCTCTCCGGGCAGTTTCCGGAATGTATAATGCAGTTTTGATGATGAGCTTTTTGTTCCTTTATGGAAATAATAATAGTGTATGATTGTGATTCCATAACCAGACTAGAGGTGCTTGTTGTTAATGTGTAGTGATTCTGTTCAAATGATTGGATTCTTTTCTGGTATATGATACGACAATTATTTTGAAGTTTTTTCCGCCACTATTTACTGCTTTTTTTTTTTATTCTGTTTTACCAAATGACTAAACTCTCGTTACGTATTATCTAATTAGCTCCTTGAGTTTAATATGAATGTTTGATTTTGTTTAGTATTAAACCAAGTTCTTGTATATGAATTGTACGCCAATTATGAGTATGTACTGATATACTAGGGTATTCATATATATTGTGAACGAAAAAGAAAGTATTCATAATTTCATTTGATTTTATCTACTTTATTATAATGACATTGTAGTTTACTCGTTCAAAACAAATTGAACTCTATATTCTATTTGAGACATCATTTTGATAATAGAAAATTTGGACTTCGTCTCTATCTTTTGGTTTTTAGTTTTTTTTTTTTTTTTTTTTTTTTTTTAGAAACTATCTTTTGGTTTTTAGTTTGACATTAGTAGTAGCAGAAGTAATATTTTCAGGGTACTTTTAAAACTGAGAGATTAATATTATATAATTACAAAGAAAAAAAGTTCTATTTTTAGTAATAATATGTATGGTTTTTTTTACGAAAAATAAATTTAGTCACACATAATAGCAAAAAGCATTGAAATATAACTACAAAAAATAAGAATTCAAAAAAAAAAAAAATATATTAAATATTGACAAAGAAACTAGGTCTCATCTACTCGTTAAAACAGCAATAGATGGAGTTTTAATCACTGAACCAAAACTGACATGTAAATGTAATCATTTTTCTTCTGAGAGTATGCAAACGTAATCACTGAATCATACAAGAATGTCTTCATTTTTATATTTGTTGCATTTCTCTCTTTACACATTGACCTTGTTGTTTTACCTATTCTCTGAGAACCTCACCTTTTCCATAGACGGGAGATACGACCCCGAGAATCACAAAACCAGCCAAAACGACAATCAAAATACCCAAAGAATTCACCAGCAATGCCTCGGCTGAATACCGAGCTATAACCTTATTCGTTTGAAGAAATGTTGCCTTCTCAAGAAAACCAGTGGTGCAGGTTGCTACAGCCAGAGCATAAATATAAATGCCAAGGAATACATGCCACGGCATTAGGCTAGCTCGACTGTTCCTTGATCCACCAGGGTACCAAAAGGTCATAAATCCAGCAGCCCACTTCAGAAACAAGTTATTTAAATCATATCAATTGATGCAAGAAGAAAACAAATATTTGGCAAAAATGGGATTGTTAATTACAAATATAGTAATCAAATTCTAAACCGAGTACCTGAATTCCAAACAAGAAAAGGCAGGCAAGGCCTAACCACGAGTGGAGGCTATAGAAGTTATCAATGCCTTTGTCAACGTGAAACTTCCAAGCAGCCCATAGTCCAATGAGGCTAAAACAGAAAGCCACGCTTTGAAGGGAAAGATGAACTAATTTCTTGAAGTTTTTTGTTCCCGACACACTTTTGTATGCTAGCATGGCTGCAAGAATCTATGCCGAAAATTAAGACATATTTCTGATGGATTAGGGAAGGATGAGTATTTTCAAAGGCTAACAAGTTTCAATAGAGTCAACACATGTCCTCCAGAGTGAAGAGCATGTTTAAGCCAAATAAGATAAGTGAAAATGGCAAACATCCAAACGAAATCCCAACAAGATCGATCATTGAAAAGTTTCGAAAGTTTTTTTCTTTTCTTTTTGAACCAAAAGTTTCGGAAAAAAGTTACAACATGAAGTTCATTCATTTCATACATGCACAAAAATGTATCTGCCCATTGACACCATCCTGATCTTTTAAGTTGTTTCTTCATCAATTCAAATCAGTATACACTTAAGATGCCAGAATGCAAATTAATGTAGAAGCAAACAGTAATTTATTTACTTTAAAAGTTTTTATTAGTATATAGTCAAATCTTCATATCCTTCTCTATTTAAGGATTATCTTGTTACGAAATTCACACTTTATTTCTATTTAAACATTTGAAGGCACTTTTCACATAAGATGAGTCCTTCCATAGTGAGTAATCTTTCTACCTATGGATGCCCATCTCATGAATGCCTTTATGTTGTTAGCAGTTGACCTACTTTAAAAAATAATATTTATGGGCCTATCCATCACAATGCTCAACAATAAGGTGCTCACACTTCGATCCAACATGCATACTATGATGGGCTTAAAATTGAATCACATCGCCAATTGGAATAATATAAATTATAATCGATATTCGTGTTTAAAGTAGGCCAAGTCCTATCTTCTATCCAAATCAAAAGACATTCATTCATTAGAAAGTCTTCTACACAAAGAAAGATATCTCATCGAAGAAGGATGTGTCTCTTGTGAAAAATTACACATGTTTTTTTCAAAACGGAAGTACACCATAAGAAATTCATGTTTCCATGTACATTAATTTGTGTGCTTGCGTTTGTATGTCGATTTAATATCTTACGAGAAGTTGCACCCATTCAAGTAAGGAAGATAAGAATCACATAATGTTTATGAGGCATTAATCACATCATCTTTTGGATAAGCGCCTTCATGATAACAATCTTGAAATTCATATTAATATTCCTTACTAGTAAGAAAAAACAGCACAAAACAACTTGAATGACACCAATCATTGTTCATTGACTTGACATATCCTAAAAATTCTCCGCACAAGTAATTTGCTTCTCATCACACATACAAGCCACAACACCAATTTGCACGAGCAAGGGCAGATTCAGGAACAGATGCAATAGGTAATGTAAGAACATATTCTGAAATGTTTTCTTCATCCTGATTCTCCTCCTCAGAGAAGCTTGGGGGAAAATAGATTGGAACTTCAAAGAAAGTAACATCAAACTCACAAACTCGATTAGAAATAGGGTCAAACATTTTGTATCCCTTTTGAGTTGGTAAGTAGCAAGAGATACACATTTACGGGCTCTTGGGTCAAGTTTACTTCGAGCATGGTTTTGATCATGGACAAACACACCCAAAGACTTCGGGAGATAGACCGGTAAGGAATCGTGCATGGGATAAGTTTACAAAAAAATAACTAAGTATCAAATACAAGTCACATTTCATATTGATTAAACTAATCCATAGGCAAGGCATTATTAGTTTTTTACGATAAACGAGCAAATACCATCAACCAAAACTATGCTGATTCTACTAAAGACATAGCATCACTATAAAGAATTCAAAAAAGGGTGAGGTTTGTTCATATCTTACTACTATATTTTAGCACAACAAAGAAACCTTGCAATCATGGTAACACAAAAGGGACATTTAGACAAAACAACAAGTGTCAAATGAACCCAAAGAAATTCATTAGATATACTGTCAACCTGGTTAATGTACTTAATGTTGTTCATACCTTCGCCATTCAGAAGCACAAGACCTATCACCATTAACACAGGATGAACCTGCAAAACACATATCAAGTATTACTCGATAACAAAAATGAAATACGAAATTTATAAGCCAAAAAGGAGAAAAAGGAGAGAGTATTTACGTTAAAAATTAGATCTTTTTGATCGGAGACGAGAGCCAAGCCACCTCTGTAATGCACAGTCCATACTAATACAAGTAGGGCTACTGTAATTCCGATTATTCTCACCACCGGTAAGATCGGGAAGCGTACCACCGGAACCGCCATTAAGTAGATTCAATAGAAATAAAAAGAGAATTCTGAAGGAGAAGAGACTGGGTTTTGCATTTGTATTCAGATCTCCGCTAAGAAAAGAAAAGAATAATCAAACGGCGTAGGCTAAGCACCAAGAATGAGTTGACTTTTGACTTTTTATTATAGGGTGAAAGGATTAAATCATGAAAATTTAAATGTAAATATTAAGCTTATTTTTTTTTTTTTTTTAGAGATTATTTAGTGCAATTGTTGCATCACGTTATCACATGGTGCAGTTCACCAATATACTTGGGACATGTGGAATGATAATATTAAGCTTCATGAATGATATATTATTGTGGAAAGAGAAATGTTTTCCTCGACTATAATTGTCACAAGATGTGTGTATACATATGATTTTGTGTGCATGAATATGCATTGGTTTTAAACTACTCCCTCCGTTCCATATTACATGTGGTTTAATGTTTTTTTAACAATGATTAAGGAATCATTTAATGCTCTAAATTTTAGGAAAATAAAAGTGTAGTTGGACAAAATTACCCCTGAGATAATCCATCTCTCTATTCCAATTTTAAATGAAGAAGGGTAAAAATGTCAAAATAGCATTTAATTTTATCTTGAATTACTAAAGTGACATGTATTGTGAAATTTTTTTTCTCCCTAAAAAGACATGTATTGTGAAATGAAGGGAATAAATTTTTTTCTCTACGGATTAGATATTTCAGTAGTATTAGTAATATGCAAGAACAATAAACTAATCTAGAACAACTTTGCCGCTCACAACCTAGCTTTCAAGACCGTCTACAATCCATGTAAATTTAATTCTTTGTAATGTTTTTTGTGCTGGTGGTTACCCCATTTTTTATTTTATTAAACCTTTTGTATGATATTTATTTTTTATTAAAGTATTGAATTATAAAATAAATAAACATGTATATATAAACAAATTTTAAATGACGTCCAGAAAAGTTAAACACCATATTGTCCATTATAGCTTAAAATAGAAAAAGTCACTTGGCTAGGAAATGAAGGAAATTGTTGGTCGAAGCAATTTGTCGTCTCTTGACACTAGTTTTACCCCCTCATTTATAAAAGAAGGATTCACTTATATATTGCATGTGAATGAAAATAAATATTTTAAGTGATTACCAATTGTAAGTGATTGCGCCTAAGACTTAACACATATTAAGGGAAAGTTGATTTAGAACAAAATGCCAGCCTGAATTACTGGACGGCTTGAATTAATAAAGTTATGTTTTCAAATTTTTAATAACGTTCACATATTATCTCTATTCAACTATATCACGGTCTACATATAGTAAATAGACTACATACATACACGGAATAGCATTTAGCACGGCAGAATTCACGAACTAACATTGTCACAAGTCATGTATTACCATTAAGCAACTAAACAGATATGGTCGGAGACACGTCCCAGAATGGTATGTACATCTCCAAAATGAATAGTAAAAGAATTCTCTCTAATCTCTCTGTCTTCCTACTGCTCATGAAGTCTTTACTACCACCCCCTCGATCCAAATGAATGTGCTCGTACCTCACCTTCCTCGGACATAAAGCAATACATTGTCCTCCTTTCCTCACTAGTCTTTGAACCGGATACCAAAACATTCTACTTTCACGGACACAAGTCTATCTGGAATGTGAATATGGATAATTACCACTTTGACCATATTTTGGAGAGCCATCCTGTAATAAAGGGCTTCTTCTACCTCTATCATATGAGGATCTACCATGATTTGGGCTCCAAGGTGCTGATGGGCCACCTCGTGGACTAGGAGAGGTGTAACTAGGGTCATAATCACTATGTCTACGGAAGTGATTTGCAAGAGATGGGCTGGTTCCAGGATCACAGCCGGGAGGCCCATCGTCTTCCACATCCCTAGGCCACCTTGGCTCGTGATGATGCCCTCTGATGCTAAGATTTTCAGATATTGGATTATTATTATATCTGCGGTGTGAACGATCTCGATCTCTAGACGAATTAAAGCTTGAAGAAGTAGCTGCCCAGAGCCATCCATCAGCATTTTCTGGGATTGGAGCGTTTATTCCTGGAAAGTCAACGCTCTTTTTCTTAGATGGCTCGGCGGTGTAGCTTGCATCGAGAATTTCCCCTTCTTCACCTTCTTCCTTATTTGACTCATCACCAAATATTGTAATTCCTGAAGGCTGATCGTCTTCATCAGGGTCTATAAAATCAAAAAGATAAAAAGTATGAGATCAATAAGTTGATAAACCATATGTCATCCATGAAAATATAAATAAAACATAAAAAAGATCAAGTCCATAGTTGGCATAAATTCCCGTGTGCCAGTGAAGAAAAAAGCATTTGAAGTACCAATTTTTACCTAAATAGCCAGGTGGATACCCAATTTCACGCATTCTATTAAGCCATGGAGGTGGATCGAGCTCCTACAATTTTTTATAACAATTACACAATGAATTAATTTTGACATTACTATGATGTTCCAGAAGTTGAGGTTAACAACCTACTCAAGTAAGGTTCAGGCTCGTATAAACATTAATGAAGAAAAAGAACCATCCTTTCATGTCAGAGCTAGAGTATTATCTCACCCCAAGGCCTAAAAGTTGTCGTGTTTCAGGATCAAGGACACCAGGCATCAACCCATCATATTTTCCCCCACGAGAGCTTTGATAATATCTCGTTGAATTACGAGAATTGGCATGTTGATTTCTCAGAGACCTGTGCTGTTTCCGAGCATTATTGACAGCAACAGTATTCCGTGGCTTAGGGCAATCTTTTAGTGCATGGCTGTATGAACTACAATTGAAACAACGGGAAGTATCCAACTTCTCAACTCCTCTGCATGACAAATGAGATATCAGACTGTGAATCATATGGTGGTTATATTGAAACATATCAAGACAATTTAGTGAGCCAGATAATTGTATAAATAATGCCTTTTATCTCCTAAACAAAACCATAAAACTCAAGACTATAATGCTTTGGTTTATCATCCACAAACTGCAATAGCCATTCTAAGAATTATTTGACAGACAAGACTATGGTAGCAGCAGCCTGCAGGTTACCATAATTTCTCTTATGTGTTCATGAAATATAGGACCATTATGAGAGAGAGAGAGACAGAGTAATTATCAAAGTTTTTTTTTTCTTTTATTGATTAATACATGCTTTTTCACTGATATTTTACAATTTAATTTAGATTTTCATTATAAACGAGAATTTAATATCATAAACATACTAGAGAGAAAAAGAAAATTAGTATCATTGAAAAAAATTATGTTATCCAATTAAAATGAAATTTGGAAAGTGTATAACAAAGCAAAATAATTAAAAGTAACCAGATAATTGTAAGGAAAAATAGACCATTATTTATTTATGAGAAGTTGTAATAAATTACATTTACCATACTTCACATTATTTTATATTCGAACTACACCCCCATATTACTTTGATCAAGGACAAATTCAAAATATCTCAGTGACGATGTCACCTAATACCGTTAACAATGGTGATGGAGGTAAGGTGAAGTAAGATACAAGGGTATTTGTAAAGGTGCACATAACTTACAGGGACTTATTTGTGATTTCAAAGTTACAAAATGATTTCTCAGTAATTTGTAAAACTATAAGGAAAGTTATATTATATGAAAAAAGAATTATAGCAAAGAAGCTCTAGACCAGCTTAAATAAAAGAAAAATGAAAAACAAAAAACCATGTACGTCAGTTTCTTGAATAACACAAAACAAACTTATAATATAGTAAATGAACATACCCATCTAAACTACTAGTGCCTTCGCCTGAAGTCAAAGCTAAAGCATATCCACGATCATAAAGAGGAACAGAAGTGCCATCCAATGGTATAACCTCCTTACCTGATTGAATCATTGTCTGGTTGTCCACCCAAAAGGTCTACATAGTGTGAAGCACCACAAAATTTAGTCTAAAAACAAAATAGTATAGTTCTTAATAACCAAAGCAGGATTCCAAGGTATTCATGGGTACCCCAACAATGAAGGCAGAGTGGTACAAAAACTTAGATTTTTATAAGCAGATATTTCATTATTGCAGTCACAACAAGGATGTAAAGCAATACCAAATGCGTCCCCAAATCAAAACTCTAACCTTTCTTCTGACTAGATCAGGGGGAAAGAAAGAGTATGCATAAACGGGATACAATTAAGAGCACTTATAAGCATCAGATTATAACAGTTTCTGATGTCACCATTACTAGTTGAAATGCTAATAGTCGTTAAAGGAAAGCGCCTTGCTCGCCTTTGGGCAAGGCTAGGCAAGGCAAGCCCTCATCACCTCGCCTCGCCTCGCTTTGCTACGGCAATCCCCAAAACACGGCGCCTTTTGGGGTGGGCCCTTTTTTTTTAAAAAAATTAAGACTTAAAGTCAATCTGACTTTTTGACTTAAAATAATTTTTTCCTAATCTGCCTTCACTCTCTCTCTCTTCGACACCCTCAATCTTCAACACTCCCTCTCTACCAAAACCCTAACCAAGCCCGCTCACCTGCGCCGGCCGCTGTCCTCTGTCCGAACCCTAGCAGCGGGCCCCACTAGAGAATTTAAGCTGCTGCTGCTTCTCTATTTATATCCTCTATTGAAGACTTTTAAGTAATTATATTATATAACATTATAACTAACTACTAACACATATTTTAATTAATAAGTAAATAACAATTAACAGGGGAGTTAAATTGGAATTGGTCATCTAATTTAATTATCATGTATTACTTAAATTCAGTAATTACTATATTCTACTATACTTATATAGAATATTATTATAATCATTCATATATACTTATATAGAATATTTGTTGATAATTCGATATATACTGAGAAACTTGTATACAAGCGCCTTATCCCCAAAAAACCCTCGCTTTTTGCATTGCATCGCCTTGAGGCAAGGCGAGACCTCATCGCCTCACCTCAAACAACTATGAATGCTATTGACAACTCCTATGCCTACCTAATGACACTTAAAGTCTATTATCAAATCATAATTCTTTGCACTTCGCTTAATATTTGGTTTACCCTGTTACTCAAAATCCATCGATACTATTAAATAAGTGATTCAACGGTGATGACTACGTGATCAATGCTTATTGATCTTAGCAGTAAAGTTTGTCCGATGCGATCAATAATAAATTCAACTAATACCTAACCATAGTATTCGCTCGGAAACAGCACACTATTCGCATGACTATTACCAAAAGCTACAGGCACCAGAGTATGTCACGGTGCTAGGGCACCAGTGATCAAAACTCTACTCATCTAATAATCCAAATAAACATATGTTGCCATGTTGGTGCATGATACATAGTTCATGTGATCTCTAAAAGCAACAGGTACTGTAACTCTGTAGCCAAGCTAGCAAGCCCCATGTATCTATCTAATGTTTACCTTGATTCTTAGCATTTTCCATCAACTGCCAAGCAATTAAGCCCCATGTATCTTTCTAATTTACCTTGATTCTTAGTATTTTCCATCAGCTTTTTTTAATTCAAATCTATGCTGTCATGGTTTCTTTACAAAGTTTGTTCTCATTGCGATTTACTTTCAGTTTTTTATTTTCAATTAAGATTGCCAGGCATAGCCAGGTACACATTGGCAGTCAGTACATATAATACTTAACAGTTGAATTATCTCCAGCTACTAATAATGCATCAATATCTCATCCACTACAATTGAACTGCCAAAACATGTTGTTTGCCAATAAACACTGCCAGAATACATCAGGTGGAGCATGCAAAGTCCTCGAATCATCTTGTTTTTGCCAATATTTATGATGCATTCATGATGCACAATATATACTTAATTCTTTGAAAAGTAGAAATTTGTGGAACATGAATTTGTAGGTTTCTAGTTTCAGAAAGAGGTGTCAAGTTAAATACTTAAATTGGGTCAGTTCAATAGTAAACTCAAAAAAGTACAAAAGAAAAAGGAAAAGGTTATACCACAGCAGAAGATTTATCTAAGCCAACATTAAGAGCTGGAAAGAATGTCTCTTCTCCAGATTCAAGAACTACATTTGAATCCTGAAATTGATAAGAGGTAGAGATCAGTAATACATTGTTGAACAGTGATAATGAAAACAAAACATAGAAGGCCAAATAATTAATACATAAGTCAAAAATAGTAGTAGGATGTAGCAAACTTACATTTGCTGATGAGCAGCTTTGTGCATGCCATCGAGACCACTGCTGTAATAACTCCTCCAGCTTCCTTTTACTTTCTCTGAGAATGTCAAGGAAGATTAGAGTTTGCAGTCGTTAACAAATTTAAAACAAAAATGAGCATCACATGAACAATACCTTGTCAAAGAGCTGTAGATTACATGTACTGAAGATTGTTGCTCATCAACTGTTAGTCGGGGTCTCTTAACACCAGACAATGCTGAAAGGTCAAGTTATGGAAAGTATAAAACCAGAGAACTTATAATTCATGAATAAAGGGTAGATAAGAGGGGGGTGGGGGGGGAAGCAAAAGTGAACAACCATGACAGAACTATTAAAAAAAAGAAAAAAAATCATGATAGGAGTTCTCATACCATAATTTATCTCTATAAATGACATACAAGTAATAAAAAGAACTATTGTAAAAGGATACGGATAGTATCTATCTCACGACTACTAAAAAGGGTTTCATTTTTCTTATTATTGCTCGAAATACTTTCACTTTGTACAGCTATGGATCCATTTTCAGTATTCACATAACTGAAAGATGACACTTCATTTAACACCTCAACTGCTTCGGCCAATTTAACATCAACTGCCATGGCAGGAGTGTTATTATCTGCATCTTTTCCAGTGTCAGTTGTCAACGGACTTTCCACAATTTCATGGTCACCATAAAAAATGGTTTCAGATCCATTGATCTCATCTTTTACGTCAAAGTTTAGAGGTAGAGAATCAGCTTCAATGGCTTCATAATCAGGATCGCATGGATTATCAAGTATGTTTCCAGGGGCATCCCTGGTGACCTCATTTTTTAACTCAGAATCAGTTTCTATTGCTTCATAACCAGATTCACATGGACCATCATCACCGATTTCAGGTCCTAAATTACTGGAAGCAGGAAGTTTGATTAAATCTTCACTCTCCATAGTTGGGATTATCTGATCCCAATAAGGCTACAAAATTTCCCTGCAAATATTGTATTCCTCAGGTGAATATAAATGAAGTGTTCAAGGGTGTTATTTTGACACAAACTCAAACTTCATAATATTTTCCAGAGGTATATAGTAACAAATTGTTAAAAAGACATAAGATGCAGCTAGCAGATGAAGTGTAAACAAGTTACCTAAATAAGTCCAAAGATTACTAACAATCCACATTCAAGCAGATTCATTAAACCTTGCTTCCATTTATCAAACACACTTCTTAAAAGTAAAAATGTTCCTCACTCATAAGGCGGCACTTACCCGTTGTGAAACTGGAAATCCAGTTTAAGAACTGCAGGCATACAAATTCAAATTCAAATTCAACACAAAAAGCGTACATTCCAATGTCAACAAACAGAATACCAATCTACTTAAAAAGTAAATCTCGACACCTAATCACCAAAAGAGCTTGACTTTGACCATCAAGGAACCAGTTATCCCATTTAAGTCGTAACACATACAATCAGATTAAATCTCCAATACCTAAAGTCACAACACCATATTTTTACATCACATTTGGCTTGGGCAAAAATTGCACACCCCATGGTTAAAAACTGAAAACTAAACAAAAACAAAAATAAAACACAGCCAGACAAACACTATGGGTTTACTGAACTCCAACAAGATTCGGAGATTCATGTTTGAACTAAACGTGGAGTGACTTAGCTTATAAATGGGGGGAAACGAAGTGAACACAGAATTAGGGCTTTAAATTTACCTTAGTTAAGGAAAGCCGAGTACATAGATAAATGAGAATCTGAGGTACCTCAGCAAATGAGAAGAACAGTAAAGGCAGACAGAAGTGAGCTGAAGAAGAAAAGATTTCCTGGTATACAAACCGATTTATGCGCGTGTGTGTGTGAGAGAGAGAGAGAGAGAGAGAGAGAGAGAGGGAGGGATATTTTGAGATTGGCGAAGGTGGCCGCCTTTCTACTTAATTCATATTCATTTTTTTATTTTTGGTAAAGAATTCATTTCAATTTAATTATATCAATTTTGGTATATAATCGCTTATTAGTTATTAGAGCACAAATAGAAAAAACTTCAACATAATAATACTACTAGGGCCGGTTTAGTATGACCTAATAGGGGGTATTAGGTCATATTATATGAATTAATATGGGTTAATACAATATTATGTGGCATTGCTCTAATATCGGGTCAAATAGATTAAATTCTTACGATCCGATATTAAGACTATATTATAATTCACTCAGACATGGGTGGATTAGTTAATCAGGGTAAATATGAATTAGATAAAATGTCACTTATAACCTCAAATTTATATTTTTTTTATTTTAATATATCATTAAATATTATGAATTATTCTCAAATATCTGAAAATGGAAACACATGTTACATAAATAAATCACAAATAAAAATTTATATCAGTTTACAATTAACATGGTCTTTAATGTAATATGACTCAATCAAATCTATGAAACGTATTTTTAATATGGTCTTCAATCCAGCTCCAATCTAATCCACCTTAATCTCATATTCTCATACACCTTATCAAATGGCCCCACCTCTATTAGATTAAAAAATAGAAAAAGAAAATGGACATCTACAATTCTACATAGTATTGTATTTTTTATTTTATTCTTTAGGAATACAAAGTATATTGAGTATATTAGATGGTCTTTTATATAAATATGTTATTATGTTACACTTTTTAAGGCATGTCTAAGACTATTACCAGTGAGTTTGTTTGTTTGGTGTTTGATAGAGTAGTTTAAGAGAGTAGTGGATGTTTGTGAAATAATCTCGATTTGTATAATGTTATTTGTTTAAGTTTTGAAAGAGTGATTTATAAAATAAAGTAGGTATCGAATTTTTTTAAGAGTTAGGTTGTATCGTGTAGGTGTAAAACTTTATATCAAATCGTATTTGTTAATTGAGATAAGTAGTGTAAGAGATTGTTATAAAAAAACAAAAAAAATAGTGTTAAAGACGAGATATTTTATGTCAAATTAGATTAGCTTTTCTAAGATATAAGAAAATTGTTGTTTGTTAAATAAGTTTGAGAAAATTGAGAGACAATAAATTTATTTTAGAGAGTAATTAATATATATGTGTTTTAATTTTCACAAATACAAAATATTTAAAAAAAAAAAAACATAAACATATACATTTGATCCACATATATAGATAATTTATCTATAACTATTTTATGTCTACGGGTCTAAAACCACCAGGATAGAGTTGGGCCTATCCTCAAATGTAGTCAAATTGAACTGATTTACGATATTGGGACTTTATATAAGTCATAGGAGATTTTAAAATTTGAAAATGTGAAATAGAAAATACTTACAATTTGGGGTTCTAGGAAATATTGCAAGTGTCGTATTCTTTTACGAAATGACAGGAGATTTTAAAATTTTGAAAACCCACTTTTGAGCCAATATAAAATGTACATGCATACGAGCACATAGTTAATTTTATAAAAGACTGTATTTACTATTCATATAATCATATCATAACATAGATGGGTGTGAATTATTTATTGATCACTGATCTTTATACTGTTTTACCAAGAAAATTGTTGAAGTTTACACAGAAAAGAATTCGTATGTTGCCATTTCCCCATAATATAAGTTATTTTTTAAACCTTTTTCAAAAGAATAACTGAGAGATTTGCTGATTAGTGATTATCAAGTAACATAACATTTACTAGTTCTTCAGGAATCTCCTTTTTCTTGCTACATCTTAATTCCAGTACATAACGAAAATCGAAATTGTAATCAGTTCTATGATTGTTTGATGCCTAAAAAGGGCTAATTTGGCGAGCCAATTGCAACAATATTTCTGGCACAAATCGTCTTCTTGGAGGAGCCATAGCATCCTTAGCAAGAGCTTCATCGTCACCAGCATGTATAAACGAGACTATGTAGTCAAAAAGCTCGTCTTTCCCACCTCGGAGAGGATCCTGCATTTTGAGACAAATATTACAGAGTTTATGGAATGTTTGGTAGCAGTTATTCAACCTATGTTCACCGGAAGCTTTACTTATTACATTTTTACTATAAGCAGTCACATCGCTATTTATTGAATGTCTCTTGCTCTGTGTTGGACTACTAAAACAGGATACTAGTATTTAATGAAACCGAGAAGAAAACAGAAAAAGTAAAAATGAACACTCACTTGGAGAAATAAATCTGTGTGAGTTTTTCCATTGTACAAGATAAGATCTACTTGAGCCCCCATTCTCCGAAGTGTATCAGCAAATGTTACACTGTATATGCAGCACAATTAAAAAGGCCACATTGTCAATTTGTCACATAATTTACTTGTTCTGGTTGAAGGTCAAGAAAGTCTTGAATTATTAAGATACGTAGAAAGCCATTTATGAAAACTGCTGTCTGTATTAGTTTATTCTAAACCTAAAGACGCTTTATCAAACCTCATAACATGGTCATGTAATAACTAGAATTTATCAAGCCATTTAGATGCAAATTACAAGTAAATATTAATTTATCAAGCTATAAAGAAGTTAAAAGTTATAATTTGAATTATAATTGACAGTATGTTCTAACTAGAATACTCCTATAGAACTCATCGAGTCTGAAAACTAGACAATATTAAATTTCATGTACTGCAAGAAGGTTTTCTAAAGTCAAGGCAACTTATTCATATCAGTCTTAAATAGGTAAGCAAACCTTGCTTCTGATGGTATGGAATAATCTGCGGTACCGTGGAATAGAATAATACGAGGCAGCAGAGAAATTGTCTTTTCCGAGCTTGCCTTTTGTAAAATAATTTCAGGAGAAAACTGTTCAAATGATTCTTCCCCTTCCATAATACTGTGATCATAAATAAATTGGAAGTCAGATATAACAAAGAATTGTAACAGGCCAATATTCATACACAAGTATGCATAGACATATGCAGTAGCTTTTGGAAGAATATTCAACACCTCAAGAAGATGGAGCGGTACAAGCCTCGACCATGGAAATGATCAACTAGTTTGTGTAAATTGTACCTATAGACATGATGATTGGTGTCAATATTTAAAATATAAGAAGAATAAATTGAAGAGAGTGAAAGTATAATACTATTCATACGTGGTTTGATCTCCATTTGACCTACATCCACGGATAAAATACCCACGGAGCTATAATTCTTTTGTTACTCTCTTGTAGTTACATTACATTTATTTTGGTGATATGAACACGTGACTAATTTAAATGAAGAAAAATCAATCCAATAACATCAAAATACAATCATAATGTGATCCCATAACTATTATGAAGATCTCAATCAAATCAACTTGAATTTTTGACAACTAAGAACTCCAATCATCCCACAGAATAGCAATTAGGAATATTGGGTCATTAAAATGAAGAAATGAAATGTAGAAACCCGCAAACTGTGAACTTACCCCCCAGACAAACCAAAATAAGCATTTATCTGTGATACACTCCAAGAAATGTTATCTCCTCTGGATTCTTTGACTGCCTGTTGTAGTAGGACACAGGCAGAAATATGTGCACCAGCTGATTGACCCATTAGATAAATCCTGAAAATATGAAAGGCGCACTGTCTTAAAAGAACTATGATGATTGACCATTTACCAAGGTTGTAATAGAAATTGAAAAGGAGATAGACTGACCTGTTTGGGTCACCTCCAAAATCAACAATATTGCTGCAAATATATGTCATTGCTTCAGATACATCATTAACCATATCACTGATTGTGCCCTGTGGAAAATTTCTGCACCAAAGTTAAAACAGAACTATGAACACACATATTTAAATACGATATGTCAATTCAAACAAAAAATCAGGACTAACATCTTAAACTCAAGCAGAGTCAGTTACCTGTAATCAATGCATGCAACTATTATGTCTCTCTCAGCTAATTGTAGACCTAGAAAGGAACCCCATGCCTTGTATCTGCATTAAAACTACGCCATGTCTTCATTGAAGTAATATAAAAAGTTTGCTTCATTCACGGAGACATCAACTATTGCATAGAAAATTGCAAAGTACAGAAGAAAATCTATCAAATCTTTGGACTGACGGGTTATTAATAATCTGTCCTAACTTCAAAAACTGAAATCGCAGTTCATTTAATTACAGAAAAAAAAAATGTAAAGGCACTCATGTTCAAGATTAAAACATATCACTAAGTAAAGAAAAAGCCTGGCGAACTGATATTTCCTTTTTATCTTTGCAGAGACAGAGAAAAAAAGGTAATGTTATCGGTTAGAAGTTGCTTCCAGTAATAATTCCAATCATGTCATTACCGTGGCATCTGGTCATACTATGCCAGCAAAGAGATACCATAAAAAAAAAAATACATATCATCGCTTCAGGATATTAGATTGTCTTCCTCTCTCACATATTAACATTTATCTTTGCAAAGAAAAATGTCTCTTTTAATATTTTCTGATATGGCGTTATTGTAGGTAACTGGTGGCGGCACTGCCACTTATACCGGAGATTAACATAGTTTACCTTACATCCTTAACTTTATTTGTTTTGTCAGTGTTTAAGACTCTATCCCGGAAAGTTCAAGAAAAAGGAGTTTAAGCAAAGGACCTCAAATACTCACCCAATAATCCATGCCCCACCAGTTACAAAGGCCACCACTGGCTTCAGACCATCACTATTCGTAGGTAAGTATAAATCCAATCTACAAGGATATTTGTTTAGTAAACAAGATGAAAGTACATCAAGTTTAGAAAATGAGTATAATGATGTAGAGAGATCAAACAATACCTATTTCTTGGTTGATCTCCAAACACTATACTTCTGCGGACTTGTTTTGAAAAGAAATAATGAAATGCAACTGCCAAGACGCAATTTTGGAAATAATTTATTAGTCACCAAAACAGTAAACTGTAAAAATCAACACATATTTGCCGCAACATATTATGGACGCTCACACCTTAATTACAGATCAAATGAAATTCATCAATCAAAATGAATAGTAGATTGATATGAAACTCACCTTGGAGAAATCCAGGCATAAGCAACATGGCGTAAATTGCTAGCGCAAGGAGTCTTGTCATCCAACGATAACCTACCCTGAATAAATTAAATGATTAGGAAAGGTACACGTTTAACATATTTAGCACTATAGAAATTACAGTAGTTGAATATGTAATCATGGATCATTTCCATACATTTTCAGTGAGAAAAGTTTCTGTAAATGAATAAGCAAGGTAAACATTTAACTTAACGGAGCAAAATTTCCATATGTTTCCAGCCGAAACACCAAAAAATTGTTCTAACCGATATTTTTCTTTCATTTACAATTTTTTCAAAATGTTTACTAATAACATCTAACTCACTAAAGCATACCAATGAACCAAATTTTAATCCATGCATGTAATTAAAAAATCAGCCAACAATAAGAGTTAATTAGAAGAAAAAGAGATACAAAAATAAGAAAAATACCCGAGATATCTAAGAAGCTTGAAACTAAGGTGAGTGAGCAAGTAAGTCTCAGCTGCAGCGTGGCTGATCTCACGGCTGAATGACTGCTGACGACGCGGCCGAGCAGCCAACGACGCCGTCTTGTTGCCGCCTCTCCGCCTCGGCTGCGGGTCCGATGAAACAATCGGAAAACTCGATACCCTAAGCAGAGAATCGGTCTCCGCCTCCTCCGTTATCTCGTTGATGGAATTTCTGGAAGGAAGATTCGCCGGCAAAGACGCCACCGATTCCATCGCCGGCGTTGGGTTCAATAATACGAATTTCGAGGTTTTGAAAAATCTGGATAATGTGAGGGATTGCTGCTGTAATTCGGGACTGTCGTGTTCTGCAATGTGTGTGTGTTGATTTTGATTTTCTGTTGGAAATAATTTATTTATATAGTTATTAAAACTTAAAAGTGGCGATGGTTGAATTTGCATTTGCAGAGGTTAATTGAGAAATGGAATATGACAGAAAAGGGAAATTTGGGGTACTTCAGTAAATGCAAATGATTCGGGGAGAGTCTTAAAACATTTTTTCTCTTTCCAGATAATTCCTGGTAAGGGGGGGGCGGGGGGGTTATCAATTAGGTGATTACCCAATAAAGTATTATTTGTAATACTGTTATAGTTTTGTAGATTTTATTTTAAAAATATTCCCGCCCTTTTTATAAATAATAAATTTTTCTATTAATTATGACTCAATTCATTCACCAAATATTATTATGTTTCATTTATCTCATTTATTTAGTTTCCTTTCTTTTTTCGATCCCAAATATTTTCTTAATTTTCATAATATTTTTTTCTAACCGAAGAAAATCAAAGAAACGAAGAAATTGAAACAAATATTGTTTGGTTGATAGATGAATTCAAAATTAATAAAGTTTTTTTTTTACAAAAATGAAAAAACTGACATATGTTGTTTGGTGTCAAACTTGAATTTTGCGAGAAAGAATTTGAAGGAGTATTACTCAAGATTTTGAATAATATTTTGTACATAATGAGATAGATATCACCAAATAAAAACTCAGAAAATATAAATAAACAAATTTACATAGAAATAAAAAAAATTGAAACATACAATAAAGAAAACGAATTGAAACAAAAATAATGAAAAAAATGAAATGAAAATAAAGAAAAAATTTGAGACATAAAACCGAATGAAACACAAGAAATGAAAAAATTAAAATATAATATAGTTTGGTGGATGGATTGATGAATTCGTATTAATAAATATTTTTTTTGAAAAATTAATAAAGAAACAAATTATTTGTTTTAAAAGAGGCGGAGGTAGTTTTGGAATATAATTTTTTTTTTTTTTTTGGTGGGAAAAAGTTTGGGTGGGTTCGGCTTTCAGGGGTAAGTGTTACAATTGTTATTTTAGGGGGTAATTAATATCACCCCTATACTTTAAGGGGAGAAACTGTATTTCACCCTTCTTCTACCACTGCACCAGAGTTATCAGTGGGTTGGATTCGGATCATATCAGGCTTGACCTAGATTTAACTCCATTTGTGTCGGATCCGATCTTGCTCGAATCTAAATTTTTTATCCCAATATATCTTAGTCGGATTCAGTTAGATATATGATCTTTTTTGATCCAATAAAATCTTATTGTTAAAAAATTACAACAATTTTTTTTATTTTTTTGCTAAAACAAGTTTGTTACTTTACGATATTTATTAGCTCACATATTCGAAATTTCTCTATTAATATTAATACTTTTAGAAGAAAAATTATGCATAAAATGAATTTATGAACTAGTTATTAATATCTTCATAAATTAATAGTAAAATATTATGAATGTTACTTATTTTTATAAAATATTATATATATAAAAAAAAATTTATTGTCGAATACGAAACTTTAAAGAATCGAATTTACCTAAGTTCATATTCGCTTCACGTGTTTCATATTTTGGATCATTATAATCGAATTTAAAACATACAAAAGTTTAACTAGAAAATAGAACCAAAAAAGAAGACACTTGAGACTTTTTCATGTCATCTTTAAAGTTATTTTTTTAGGGCACACATGCTATTTCATTTTCTCTTCTTCCCTAAAATGTTGGATTTTGTATGTTATAGGAAAATGTATTGGTCCTTGCATTAAAAGGATTAATACTTAAGAGAAACATGTATACTTAATTTAATAAACTACTCCCATAATGGTTATGCAAATGTGATACAATAGATTAGGCAAAAGTCGATATGTATATAAGTCTCTTTTAAAACTAGCCCAAATGCATGTTTGTTCTATTCTCATCCCATAATTTGGATTGTATGTCGACCCACACATGTTTAAAATCTATACACTTGTCAATATATTTATGCGGGACTTCTGGCATTTTGTCCACTGAAATTATAGAATTTTGGCAATTTGCATTCTAACTTAAAAGTTTTGGCACTTCGCACCCTGAAAATACAATTTAATTGACACTTTACACCCTATGTGTGTTTTGAAGAAAAAAATCATTGATTGAAGAGTATAATAGTTATTTTCGAATAACATGTTTATGATTGTTGTGCATAGAAATGTTCATTTTATCTCTACATCGCTGACATTCATGATTTTTTTAGAGAAAAATACATTAGGGTGCAAAATGTCATATACATTATACTTTTATTTTAGGGTACAGAGTGCCAACAAATTTAAATCGGGGTGAAAAACGCTAACATTTTATAATTTTAGGGTGCAAAATGCCAATATTTTATATTTTAAGGGTGCAGAGTGAAAAAAATTGAAAATGAGTATTCTACCTTCTACCAATGAATTTTCTCACTAAACTACACTAGGGTGCCATAGTGCCAAATAAATTATATTTTTAGGGTGCAAAGTACTAAAACCCTATAATTCCAAGGTTCAAAATACCAAAAATCCAATACATATGTGTAACACCAAAATGTGATAGAGTATCCACTCACAACTCACAAACCTTATCTCAAACTTTACGAAAAAGGACACAAAAACACTTACCTTTCTTAAAAACTCAATACTCAAATTTAATCCAAATTTAATCTCAATATTTTACATTTCATAAACCTCACATTAAACCAATGAGATTATAGTTTCTAAGGCTCAGTAAAATCATCTATTCAAACTAAATTTTCCCAATATCATATGTGTAACACCAAAATGTGATAGAGTATCCACTCACAACTCACAAACCTTATCTCAAACTTTACGAAAAAGGACACAAAAACACTTACCTTTCTTAAAACTCAATACTCAAATTTTATCTCAATATTTTACAATTCATAAACCTCACATTAAACCAATGAGATTATAGTTTCTAAGGCTCGGTAAAATCATTTATTCAAACTAAATTTCCCAATATCAACCGAGAAATGATCAACACCAATCACTATAAACCTTTATATTTGTAAATTGTAAATCTAGGAGGTCTCATTTAATTTCAGAGTCATTCTAAGTTGAGAAAATCGGCAAGTTTTGGATTTGGGAATCCAACACGTTGTCTACTCACAGATCAAAATCAAGGAAAGTGATTTACTCTATATAATTTTAAACATATCCTCCGAATAATGTGACCACATGTAAAAATGATACTCGATTCTTCATCTTTAATATTATTAAATAGACAACTATACATTTTTAGAAAGCTTTGCTGTCATCTAACCTTCAAATAATGTAACCACATGCAAATTTTGATACTTGATTCTTCATCTTTAATAATCACTTGTACGTGGTTTTTCTATTTCGGCGAAAATGACAATTCGGTGGTTTAAATACTTCACAAAAATGATTGCTGGAATTACAAAAAAAAATGACTATTTACTTAAAGTATCACATTGAAATCTTGTCAGTCCCATCATTGCCTGAACTTTTGATTGGAGGAGATGAATGTTAGACTAAATTTATAAATTATTAGTATATGCTATTGGCCCCATAAGGTAAGATAACATTTTTATAGTCACGTGGTAGTAATTTGCAATTTATAGAGGCGAATTTAAAGTTTGAATCCTCTTGAAGTCATCACACTAGAGAGGACATGTACACAGTACGCTTCTTTGATCTGGACTGTGATCCACAATTTAATTATTAATAAAAAAAATTATGCAGTTGATTAGGTGAGTATAAATTTATCACATCTTTATTCTTCATATTTATTTTTTTGGTTTGCTGACTTTAATAGTCACATTACGCCTTTCGTGCGGGTCAAAATTTATCAAATAAAAAATTCTCTCTACCTTAACTGTATAGCTACGACCATGGTACGATTCTGTCGAAAACACTGAAGAGTTTATGTTTTCAAGTCGAATGAAACAAAAAGATGATATAGTTTCGGCTTCACATACTTATTTATTTTAAAAAAATTCAAATGTTTCCCGAAAAATCTCGAAAAATTCTGAAAAGCTTTATGATTTTTCAGTATTCAAAACATACCATTCCGCCGAAAACACTGACGAGTTTATGTTTTCAAGTCGACTGAAACAAAAATATGATATAGTTTCTGCTTCACATACTTATTTATTTTAAAAAAATCCAAATGTTTCCCGAAAAATCTCGAAAAATTCTGAAAAGCTTTATGATTTTTTAGTATTCAAAACATACCACGAAAACCAAACTTTAATCCCTTGTTACGGCTTACGACTGTGATTCGCCAAGACTTAGGTCTGCAACTCCCTATAATCATGTCATCAATTTAGTTGATCTTCTGCCATGAATCAAATCGCCTATGAGTGTTTGATAAAGAAAAAAAAAATGCCACGCCTATGAGTGGCCGAGAGTTTTATTTTATCAAAATTTGTATTGAATCATTAAATAAGATTATTTGACCTGTCAAAAATAGGTTAAATAATAATAAAGACTCAATACATAAAGATAACATTTTTTGTCTTGCTAGATTCATGTTTCTTTTAATTTACTTATTTTTTTAATGATAAATACATCAATATATCATTATTACATCATAATCTATCCAACAATACACATCACTATTACATATAATTAAATAACTAGACAATAATAATAATAAATTACAAGAAAAATCAATGATAATACGAATTTAACATATAACCTCTAAATTCTAGGGACTCAACCTTATCATTGGACTACGATCACATTGAACCTTAATTTACTTATTTTTACCAAAATACAAAATAATAGATATAGCATTCGAGAAAAACCTCTAGGCCATCTCCAATGGAGAGGGGCGGGCTCGGGGTGGGGAGGGAAGTCATCTCCAGTGTAGATGGGCTCGGGGCGAGGTGGGGAACGAGGCGAAAATGGGTCGAGGCTCCGTGGAGCGCTGGCCACGGCTCGTTCCCGCATGGGAAATTTGGGGAAGAAGAGGGGCGCGTGAGGTTCGCTCACGCCTCTTTAAGTCAGCGGATGCCACTTCACGTCCCCTGATTGGATCCCTTCTTTTTTAATTTCCTTTATTAAAATTGGTTTTTAAATGTTTTTAAATATATATATATATATATATATATATATATATATATATATATATATATATATATATATATATATAATAAAATTAAATTTAACACCTAATAGAATTGAATTATTTAATAAAAACAGAAATATGGAGATACTATTTTTGCATTTAATAAGTTCTAATTAATTGTTTTAATAAAAAAATGGAGATGTGCAAAAATTGGGATTGTCCGAAAGCTAGAGAATTGGACTGCATTCGTGGGCTCACACAAGTCTTGAAGGTCCGGAGTGAATTTCAATCCATGATTTGCACCACCCCTGCGCATGATGGAAGAGACTTTTGGTTGCTAGATTGGGAAAATTCTTGTGTAGACCTGATCTATTAGCTTTTCATAGACCTTGTGATTGTAAATGTGCCACATCATACATTTTGATGATGTCATGCTCTCAAAATGTATGATGTGGCGTATTTACCACCACAAGGTCTATAAAAATCTCATAGACCAGGTCTATGCAAGAATATCCCGCTAGATTGTTATACCACTACATTGTCAAATCATATATAAACCTCAACATTTTTCCTTCTAATTCTAATGTGAGATAAAACCGCTTCTACTTTTTTTCTTCCATTTCAAAGGGTAATCTTTGAGAATCAATTTCTCATTCACCCGAACTCCGATTTGGACATACCATATACCGTTTTAATCTAATAACGGGTAGAATATAATTCCAAAAAAACCCGAATGAATTTTATATTTATCAAATTATAGATGAGAGTGTGAAGGGAAATAAAATAAAATTAATTCCATTCCGAAGCCCTGTCATTGAAGACGACCAGACAGAGCTCGGGATGGGGGCAAGAGCAACCCCAAGGCTCCGGAGCCCCAAGCCACCTCCCCCCACCCCACAATTAGAGATGCTCTTATAAGAAGTGGGTCAACCAAGCCTAGTTTGGGATCAACATGTATTACCAGTGTTTTAAAAATTGGACCGGACTGGCCGGTTCGACTGATTTAACCGGGAACCAGTTGCCAATTCGGTCCGGTTAACCCTTCAAAATCAGCTTTGTTCCTGACCAGTTTGAACCGGAAAAAACTGGTCAAAAACCGGTAAAACCAATGAACCAGTGAACCAATTAACCACTGGTTCACTTATAAAAATAAAAAGTTTACGCTACGGATTTTTATTTCTCTTCCGCGACCTTTAAACTTAAACAATACTCTCACATCTCTTTTTCTATTTTTCACTTTGAATTAAACAAAATCAACAAAAAAAAAAAAAAAAAAATCTTATATAAATAAGTTATATAAATATAGTTGAGTATCAAATTCATTAGAAAAGTCATTTTTTTCACAAGCTTCAAGTATTTTATTTTTTTATATAATTCAATGACAAAATTCATCAATAATCTCTCTTTTTCATAGGTGATTAGTAATAAAATTATTGTTTTTGATATGGTGTTTATTATAATTTCAATTATTGCGTTGATATCATGTTATCATACTTGTAATTTTGTTGCTATCATTCATTCTTAACTCAAATTTTGTAGGAAAAATAATTGATCATGAAATAAACATTTAATTTATGGAAATAAACTTGAAAAAATGAATAATATATTTCAGTGGTTAAAACGGTTAAACTGATCTAGCCAGTAACCAGTAAGGCTACCGATTCGATGTCCGGTCCGATTTTTAAAACATTGTGTATTACCCGGACTATTTTTCACTCAACCCATTTCTACTTGCGAAAAACACATTTCACCCGATCCATTTTCATGCTTCCAAACCCGGACCGAACCCGAGTATTTGTCACCCTTACTCCCCTTTATTTGATTTTTCTTCTAACTACTCCCCACAGGTTCTTCACTCCCACCACTAGTCTCCCCATTTTACTAGGGAGTTCAAAAATTGATGCTACTACCATCTCCTCACACACAAAAACACAGTTGCATTAACAAACCACCCTATCATATATACAATAAATCAGGGATTAGAAGTTATAACCATCCATATAAATGGAAGAAAAGACAACAAAATTGAACTGGAGAATGTGAGCTGCTACATATTATTACTAAGTAATGAATTAGATATTATAGTTAAATAACTGCTTTCTCATATTATCTAATTCTAAAAATTCTCAACCTGTCTTCTTTTCTAATCAAGATTACAAATCCCAAATGACATAACAGCAGCATCATTACACATTTTTCCTTTCTGCCCACCATTATCTTCTTTTACCTAAACCACCATCTTTGAACAGCAGAAATCGGAGTGTTAAAAAACGGAGCATAGCGCTGGATTAATGGATTTGCAGTGCGTCCAATCTTAGCCCATCCGCTTTGATGATAACCAGCAGTAGCAGGAGCATTGTACATAAGCTTCAAAAGCTGTCACAAAGACAAATGAACTTCACCATAGTGCAAAACTAAAGTAGTTGATGTCAACACAGCAACATCACCATAAAAGCATTATCATCTAAAAAGGATGTTGACATGGTACAAAATTGATCGGTCCGTTTAATTTTCTGTAACTGGTATACTCATCAATGTCCGGGTCTAGTTCGGATCTACCCATCATGGTCTAGCAAATAAAAGATTGTGGCGGATAAAAATTTAACGGGTCTTACCCACCCACCGCCAGGCCTACAAGTTGCCCACACAAGAGTTCACTAAGCCTTCTATGGTCAGGTGTGCTCTATCAGCTATCACTCTATCACTAAGTGGTTAGTTTCTATGATCTGGCTAGATGCAAATGTTCCCTACACATTTAACTAAAAAAAATGATATGAAGGGAAGAATAAAAGAGCTCTCTGTCGAAAATCAGAGTAGATAAATTCAGTTGACAACTAACAACATATTTCTACCGCCGCGATATATTAATGAGAATATCAAAATCAATGTCTACATAAAAATGACGCATACCTGCCAGTACATAAATGTTTGTATAATATTCCGCTGCCACCTGCATATTCAAGTAAGAAATTCAGAAAGATAAATAAGAAGTGCTAAGGACAAAAGATAAAATTTCTATAGCATATAGGATAAGAAAACAAAAGTACTTACGAGATGAGGGAAATGATAAGTAGGAATCCAACTCCAATCTCAACTTGCGAGGACAAAATGCTAAGGGTGGTTGTATTTGACTCTACCCAAACACAAGCATCTTCCAAGTACTTCCTGTAAATATTCAGCAAAGAAGTTATAAACACGTGAAATAAACATTGTACTGTTCTTAAAAAATCTGTCTTAAGTTTGTTAAACATGAATATTAACAATGTAAAACAATTTCATATGGTAGAGCTTGACCAATAACAATTGATTAAAGCAGTCAGTCTATATGCTCATGATGATTAGTATCCAAATAATTTACACATACTTTTGATCTCTAAAGATATAACCACATGCACAATTTATCATCATAGATGAAACAATCTCCAAATACTACCTCAATATATAGCTTGGTTTCCAACACAGCCATAAATACGCAATTATAAGCAGAAAAAACACCTAAGTTGTCTGAAACGTGCATTTGACTTTCGGTTTAATGTGATAAAAATAAGATACCGGCAAGATGTGAAAAATATGCTTTGAAATTTGGAGGACTATAACTCAGAAATTTACAAGAATAGAATATCATGATGCTGAAGTATTATGAATGACAGCAGGCAATCACAGTAATAAAAAATAATCTACATGATTTCTCACCTGTACAAAGTGGATCTACTGAAATTACGCCTCAGGAACTTTGCGACATGCTCAAGGGCTCGGCACAAAATGGGGATTAAAGCAACTGACAACATCGAAATCAACAACATATGTGCAACACGGGGAAGAGTCATTCAAATTAAGCATAAAATAGCAGAGAAACTAACAATTAAGTACTCAATTTATACTGACATTTGAGGCACAGATTTGAACTGACAAATGTAAGGCAGTAAATGCAGTAGAGAAAATCTTTGGTAACTATCACCGACTGGAACCATACTTGCAAAGCCTGTAAATTCCATGCTCGAGGTTTCTGCAGAAAGCCATCAGTTGTATCAGCAAATAAAACACAGTTTGTGCACTGGAACTTATTTCAAACTGACTGGATCATTACCCCATATAATGAATACAAGGAGTATGCAGAAGAACATGCAGTCCCCAAGAAGGAAAGCCGATAAGCTCGATTAGAGAGATTTATAGGCACAAGTGGAAAAATTGCAAGAACTGCCACCACAAAGACCTGCCAGAAATAGGAAAAAGATAAGCCTAATAAGTACAGTTAAAAAACCACTTAAGTGATGATAGATTTTATTCGCCCAAATAACTTATTATTTTTGTAAATCAACAAGAACAATAATACATTATACATATCCCCTGAAGTTTAATTTCACCTAAAATATATACCACACCCCAAAATCGATGTTTTAAGTGATCTTGAATCAATGACTCCTGAATCATATATATATGATTATGAATAAAAAAAATGATAGACCTTTCCTGAATCCAGACAAAATGCCTAAAAGTTCCAAGAGGGGCTCATGATCAGATAGCTATAGGTTCAGCTTAGGCCAAAGTAGATCTGACAGCCCAACTTAAAACTAGATAAAGGATAAGTAATAATTCATCAGGGAGTATAAAGATGCAAATATATCAACTAATATATTACTAAACTGCAACACGCAAAGACCAGTTTTGTCAGGACTATGATAAAACCTAATAGACATCCAAACTACAGGTGCAAACACTCGACCTACAAACTATCAAGTAGAGATCATTGATGAAAATCATAGTAGCCACCTAAGTAAGACAACTTCTTGATACACTGTATGGATTATTTTATGAAAGATTTTGTCAAAAAAATTAAAGAATCAGGACTGCCTTCTGAAAATTGTGTTTTGAATGCATAATATCCCTAGATTCATTGTTACATGCAAGATAAAAATTCTAGTCAACAGTCCCATCGAAAAAATAAATTCTAGTCAACATGATGTACTTTTATCATAAATGAGTTGGAAGGTTGAAATCAACAGAAGAGGATTTTGGGCAATTGAGCAGACTACAAAACCATCCAATTTGACAACTTCCGCAATCATAACAAATAATCTTACAATAGAAAAATACATGATTTATCCCCGACATGAAGGTTATGAGACAAAAATATGGCATAAAATACAGACATACCAAATGAGAGAACATTTAGTATGGGTATAGCAATCCACATCATTATCAATCTTCACTGTCATCGATAATAGACTGTAAAAGTATATAAGTTGGGACATACCCAAGCATTGACTGAAAACTGAATGGTCTGTTTATCCCAACGCAGTGGCGTGGAACTAGGAGGTAAAGTTGTAGATGACCCTGATGTTCTGCTTGTAGTTCCTGCAAGACAAAGTTGAGCAATCATATTAAAAAGATTATATAGCTACCAAAGACACATAAGACTCAAATCTGATATGGTTAAAACTAGACCTATAATTCATACCTGATCCCTGTTGGCGCGTATTAGAGCTAGGTGTAGACGATGAAGACGATGAAGGTGGTGGCGCTGACGTTCTTGCTGGCTGAGACGTTCCATTGGTATTCATTGGCTCAACTATTAGATCAGGATCCTGAGCAGTGAATACATTGACTTAGCAATTAATAATGATATCTCTAGGAGCACGACCAAGTAGATCCATATGCCATCAATATTCCCATCTACATATGACAATAAACACTAGGAAGCAGCAAATTTCGAGCAGTTTGTTTACTAATACAGAGAGAAACTTATGAAACACCACCTACACATCAAACTCGAGCATAACAATAAAGCTAAACCAGGATATGATTCATTTTGGTGAGACCTCCAAAAGAACATAACTTGATCAGAAAAATTAATTAATCATCAGATTCCCAAGATAGGTTTTTGACCAGAGTACTAGCCGTATCTTGATTAAATTCCAGTTCAGATCACATGAAAATCAATCAATCAAAACCCTGATAAATTCATCAATCATTAAGCCACTAAAAAATCAAGTTGACCATAACACTTACAAAATATATGACTGTAGATGTAATGCAAATTTACACATATTGCGGCAAGTCATCAAGATGAAGTATGAGGGCAATTACAAATATTAATAAATAAACCCTAATAAGAAAATCCATAAAACTCAGAAGAAAATTAGTACGATGTAACGCTGGTAGAACTTGCGCTTGAAGTGGTTGACGACGTCGTTGCGGGATGCCATGTGGGGTGGAATGAGTACGTTGGACCAATAATCTGCCCATCGTGAATCGTTATCGTAATCATACGCCGCCGCTGCAATTCGCTTCAACTTTTGCGGATCCTCTCCTTCTCCTCCGGACATGTTTTTTCTATCTCTCTGCTGATATTTTGTGGGAATAAAATTAATTATGCAGTAATTGAGGTTTAACTCTTCACTTCGATTTGGATGATATGTATGAAGAAAAAGAATCTTTTCGGTGTACCTAGTACCTACACACTGCTGTCAACGGGTCGGTATCAATTCGGATTCGAACCAACTTTGGCCCGATTTATTACGATATATATATCCAAAAGAAAAATGTTAAGGGCTTTTTGTTTGGTGTTTCGGAAAGTAGTTTGGGAGAGTAGTGGATGTTTGTGAAATAATCTCGATTCGTGTAATGTGGTTTGTTTGGATGTTGAGAGATTGGTTTGAGAAATAAAGTGGGTGTAGATTTTTTTTGGAAGAGTGATGTTGTAGGTGTAAGATGTGTAAGATTTTGTGTCAAATCATGTTTGTTATGTGAGATAAATGGTGTAAGTAATATGTTACATTATGTCAAATCAGAGTAGAGTTTGTATAGGTTTTGTTTGAAAATTGTTGTTTGTTTGGCTTTTGAGAGAGTAGTTTGAGAAAATTGAAAGATGAAAAATTTATTTGAGAAAGTAGAAAACATGTTTGTTTGGCATTTCCCAAACACGAAATTTTTTTGAAAAACGCCAAACAAACAGGCCCTAACTAATTGAATTCGAACAAGAAAATTTGTAAGGATCAATATTTGTATATGATCTAGATCTGATCCAACATAAATGACATCTGATTTGATTCAATTAGAATCCAACTCATTGACAGCCTTAAGTACCTTAGGGGCTGGTTTTGTCGGGCTGGCTCGGGGACTGATCTAGACTCTGATTGATCATCCTTAATAATTGGACTTCTAATTAACCTCAATTACTTTCAATTTAATTTATTTTTCACCCTCATCATTATAATAATATTTTAAATTTTAGTTTTAATATTAATATTAACAATAATAATAATGATTCTTATAACAATAATAACTATTTTGAAATTTGTAATTGCCCTCCCACTTCATCTTGATGACTTGCCGCAATATGTGTAATGTATATAAAATTGAAATTAGGTCAACTATTTTAATATTAAGTATATTTTAACTATTTCAATATTTTTAACAACAATAAAAGAAATTGAAATAAAAGAAATTTTAATTACAATTCTAAATAATTAATAATGATTTCATTTAAAATAAATTTCACTAAATAAAATCAATTCTAAAAATTTAAATATTTTAATGACAATTTGAATTTAAATTTTTAACTGTACTCTATTATTTCAATAGAATTTTGCAAATATAAATAATTCTTCAATTAAAGAATTATTTAAATACAATTCATTAAATAAAAAATTATTTAAAGAATCATAATTTAAAAAAAAAAATTAAACACAATTCATTGAATACAATGAAATACAACTCATTAACAAAAAATTTAAAAAAAAAAAAAATCAAAAAAAATCAGGTAGGTGTGCATGCTCTTCTTTTCCAACAAATTCTCTCCTGTCCCACCGCCGAGCTCGGGCTCCAAGCCATGCCGCCCCACCCCGCCGCTGGAGACCAATCCCAATCCGGGCTCGCCATTGAAAATGGCCTTAACTACACAACAACACCCACCATTTCCTTTGGCTCAACCTAAAATTGCATTTAATTAAGGACCTCAAATTGCGAACACAAAGTTGCAAGTAATTCCGATCAGCTATAAGGCTACTACATTTATTTGGTTTGATCTTTTAAATTTTTTTATTTTTTAAAGAATTTTCATATCTTCAAAATAAGAAATTAGTTTATCTATATGATGTTTTGTATTTATTAAAATACAACTAGATTTAGTTTTCAAATAGAATTCTATTTCGCATAAAATCTACATCATTACATCAGAAATTTATTCTTTAGAATTTTTTAAGATTCACCCTATAGTTCTAAAGACCAAATACAAAGGGGTTAAGAAATTAAAGAGAAAGTCAGGAAATTGCTATAAAGTATAAACTCAATAATTAGTCACAGCAGCAAAGAAGATTGTAGTCAATGTAACTCCTTTATATAGCAAATCAAGAAACAAAATTTCCATTTACATGATAAAGAACATGTTTCAAACTAATGCATCTACAAAGGAGAAACAAAATACTACAAGAATTTTAATAAAAAGAATGGTGGGTATATTCGATTAACTTGGTTAGCTTCAAATTCAAAATTTACATAAAAAAATGAACCAAGAATCTTTATACCAATGCAATGGTTTTGGATTTACAGATTACTCCTCCAGCTGCTCTGAGAATTGTTATAAAACTCTGAACTATTATCTTGACTACCAAATGCCATTCTTTGGAACATTCTGATTTGTGCAGAATGTTCCCTTGAATCAAATATTCCACTCTGGCCTGGTTTCATTCCATTGTTCAAATCAGCCATTTCTTCCATAGAATCTAAAGCTCTCACTATCTACAAAACAAGCAAAAATGAGAACCAGATCAATAATCAGAAAGGCGGACTGCAAACAATAAGGGCATTTATGTAAAACTTACTTGACTCATCTTCGGCCTTTTGGAAGCTAAGTGACGCACACAAGCTGCAGCTGCTTCAATCATTCGAAACATTTCTCCTGCAATGAAGTTCTTTTCTAACCTAGGATCTACTAGGTCTCCAAAATCTTCTGTCTCAAGTGCTTGATGGAGCAACGGTCGAGCCTACAGGAGAAGCGGTGTTATAGTTAGAAAATCAAAATATGATAAAAATGGCATTGAGTTGTAAATCCATTAACTGTTGGAAATTATAATTATTGGTTGGCTTGTGCTTTCATAATGTCAGATACTACACAAACTCGAAAATAAGAAATGTAGACAATGTAAATTGCAATTCAGTTCCAACTAACAACACTTAATTTGTAACATGTATAGAACTCATAGACAAAATATTTCAGTTTCTAATCCCCATTTTCATTAGATTTGTTTAGTAAAATTCAATTCTCTCAGTTCCATGGCTAAAGTTAATGTACTGAAATCCATTAATTGGGCTTACCTCGTTTTATCTCTACTCCGTAGTCTGTTCTTCTATTTTAAGTTAATTTTAGGCTCCATTTGGATTAAGGGATTTGGAGGAAGGATATCAAATGATCCAATTTGGGATCCACCATTTTTGGTTGAAAGTATAATATAAAATGATTACTTAAAGGATTTGAATCCAATATCAAAGTGATCCAAACAAGTGCCATGGATTTGAAATCAATAGCTCCAAATCCATCAACCCAAAAGACCCCTTAGGGAAGTTCGTGAAATATGGAGCACATGGAACATTAGAAAGTATTCGAACTCTGTGATTTCATCAAGAAGGCATAGATGGAGTACATTGACTAATAGGAGGATCTTACTTTTATTATGAGGGTAAAGCAGGATGCTCATAATAATAACTTTGACAACGGACAACCAGAATTTTTAAATTTTGCACCAATAGGATCCTAAAGACAGTTCATAAAGTTTGAAGTTCATAATGTCATACCAAGAGTTGATATTCTTAATGCATGGGAAAAAGAAAAGTAAAAAAATGAACACAGTTGATGGAACTTACCCATTCAACCAAGCTTTCATCCCCCAAGGGCTGCGATGAGTCAACAGGTTTACGACCAGTAATGAGCTCCAAAAGCACGACGCCAAACGAAAAAACATCAGACTTCTCAGTTAGTTTACCAGTTGATGCATACTCTGGAGCCAAGTATCTGCGAGTTATCCAAATATCTCGATAAATGAATCGATACACAATTTACATCAATAAGAAATTATGACAAGCTACCTTATTTGCTATAAATTTAGTTGGTGTAGTACATTGGACTACTAAAAATTTCACAATAAAGTGGAAACTTACCCAAAGGTTCCCATAACACGGGTAGACACGTGGGTATGTAAATCCAATTCCAGTGCTAACCTTGCAAGCCCAAAATCTGCAACCTGTCCATAAGTGACATAAAGGTACTTAATGCGAATGAATAAATCATCTTGGCATAACAAATTATATGGGTGCATTGAGATTTTATGTTGTTTAAAGGAAAAAATAGCAACACGGGAAAAACTTATATATCTATATACGTGCAGGATGAAAAAATAGCATACCTTCGCTTCAAAGTTGTTATCCAAGAGAATGTTTGTTGACTTAATATCTCTGTGAATGATACGGGGTTGACCTGGTAAACACGCAACCAAATACTTTCTTTAGCTTCTTTACTAAAAATTCAGAGCAAACTTCAGAAAAGAACTGCAATAGAGGTTGTCTCGACAATCAACTCTTCCATTCAAGAATAGTTAAAAGTTATACTGCTTAATTTGTTGACGATAATTAAAATGTTCTTTGAGGAAAATGCACAATCAAAATGTCGGTTTTCTGGAACCACACAAGTAAAATGAAAAAAAAAAAATATATGTAAAAAGATGCCTAGAGCTTACAGTCTTCATGAAGGTACGCTAATCCACGTGCAGAACCAGTTGCAGCTTTAACTCGATTAGCCCAATTCATGACTGGTTTGCCTTTACCTGCACATGCCTACTAATTGAGTACTAAAGCACGATCACATAAAACCCAAAAGGAGCTTCTTCTTTAACTATGCCAAATGTTATAGCTCAAGTTGCTAATCCTTTTCAGCTTTAATATGGAATCTAATGTCGCAAGTCAACAACTTAACTTAGTCTTACCATGAAGATGATGATGTAGGGTGTCGTTTGGCACATAATCATAAACCAGCAACCTTTGAGTTTCAGCGGTGCAGTAACCAACCAGTGATACCAAATGCCTATGGTGTATTCTGCTGATGATTTCGACTTCTGCTCTGAATTCTCGCTCCCCTTGTCCACCACCATCCTTTAATTGTTTAACAGCAACTTCTCTACCATCAACCAGAACTCCTTTATAAACACAACCAAATCCACCTTCACCCAGAATTGCTGAAAACCCATTTGTTGCCTCAGATAGTTCTTCATATGTAAACCATGACCTTGAAGAGCCCATGCCACCATCTGGTGAGTAAATGATATTTTTTGCAGAACCAGTTCCACTTCCGGCGAGTTGAGCTGAATGCAGGGGTCTTAGAAATGATGAATCTAAAATGACCAAAAAAAGTAAATAAAAGAGAATTTATTGATCATAGATCATCATTGCTCCTATAAGATATATAACACGTGGCCAGAACGCAATAAATACTGAAGTATTACCTGATTTTTCGGACGCGAAAGGAGAGGGCATCATATAATTGAGACCAAATCTTTCATTCCTTTTCTTTCTTCTGTGGACAAACCACACAGCCATAACCACAAGAGTGAGTGCAAAAAGGCCCACAAAACTTCCTATTGCAGCTTTACCTCCAACTCCTAGACCCCCTGAATTCCCTGATGTTTCGTTTGAAGGTATACTTGGATTAGATTGAGTTGATCCTGCAATGGGTTTCTCCGTAGGCAAGGAAGGAACAGGTGAGGCCAGCGTGCTTCCATTGACAGATGAATTATTGAAGGGAGGGGGAGGAGATGTAGAAGGTGGCAAAGATGATGAAGGAACGGGAGGAGGAGATGCAGAAGAGTCTGGGGGAGGACTGCTAATTGGTGGAGCAGGTGGGGTACCGGTTGGAGGGGGCGGCAATGGAGGAGATGGAGGGGAATGCCTTGGTGGACGTCCAACAGGGGGAGGTGGCGTACTAGTGGTAGGAGGTGAAGGGTTTGTTGGTGGCGGAGGGGAAACAGCTGGAGGGGAAGGAGGTGGTGCCACCGGAGGGGCAGGGGATTCTTGGGGCGGAGAACTTTCTGATGGTGGAGGCGGCGACAATGTTGGTGGGGGAGGTGAATTTGTAGTGGGAGGTGGGGCAGCCGGTGGGGACGGGGGTGGTGACACTGGGGGTGACGGAGGTGGCGATGAAGGAGGTATAGGTGGTGGTGCTGGCGGAGGAGATTGTGGCGGGGATGGAGGAGGGGCAGATGGCACAGGGGGTGGAGAGGATTGAGAAGGTGGAGGAGAGGAGGTAGATGGTGGAGGAGGAGGAGAAGAGGATGAAGGAGGTGGTGTATTGTTTGTCTGATCGGGATTGGACCCTGAAGGTGGCGTAGAATTTGTAGGGGGAGCTGGTGGGATTGCACTAGGAGAAGAATTTGGAGATGGTGATCTTGCAGCCATCTTTAAAAGGTCACTTTGTCAAGTAATGAGGTTCAATTTCAAGTCTACAACATCACCACTGAAATGCAGCAATCTCCAATAATGATATCCAGTCTACACATTCCAATATTACTTCATTCAGCATAGATTATCCAAAAAGCCCTAAATTAACAACTAAAAAAGTCCTTCCTACTGAAAACTCAAATTCTTCAAATACGAAGAAAATCTATAAATGATTTATTTCAAACACCAGTGACAAAATAATAAAATGCGAACAAAACCTAGATCGAGAATTCAGGACAAGGAAAACCTAAAATCAACAGTCCCAAAAGTTCTACACTGATTCAGTAAAGCGAAGATTCAACAATTAACAGTACAAACAAATGTAAACGAGTAAAAGAGATACTCACCTTCAAATCATGAAATTCCAGATAAGAGAAAAGCCTCTTTTCGAAGGACTTTGAATTAGTCTCGTCAAAATATGAATTAATGGAGAGAGAAATATTAGAAAGCTTGAGAATGAAAATGACAATTAAGAAAGAAGTTAATAAAAAAATACAAAGGGATGTTCAAATCTGAATGTGAACGTGAATGTGGGATTATGTTAATAATGATGGAGAAGGAAAGTCAAAGTAAACAACATGAATGCCATGTTCACTGAGCTTTGTGCTCTGTTGTGCGTTGTTCTGCTGCTCAATCATTGCCTGAGATTTCTATGGGTTAGCGTTTTTTCTTTTTCTTTTTTTATTTTTATTAAGAGAAAGAAAAAATAAATATCGATCTCATTCACATAATCAGTCATTAAATTAATAACATTATTTTTTAATTCACTTAATAGCTTTACTATCACTCTAATCTCTTGGGATTATATGGTTTCATGAAAAATGTACTACGAAGCGCGTAAGAGTATTCAATCCCTTTTAATTGGTGGAGATATTTTAAATTAATCAGTCATTTATGTAACATTTTAAAAAATATTATTTATGTCACGTAATTTAAAAAATGTTACATAAATGTTAAAATGTTACATAAATTTCTCTCGTTATACCCATTAATGAAATTTCGTTTTCACTTTTGTGTAGATCAAACCGCAAAAATAAATTCTTATTTTTTATACTTGAAAAGTTTATGCACTCAGGGTCGTTTATGTATATAAATGAAAAATAAAACTCTTTCGTGTTTCTTTTACTCCTATTTTCCATGGCGCCACAGGGGCTGAAGTTTTTTTTTTTTGAACTTAATTGTTTTTTCATCAATTAAACTTATCAATACTGTTTTAAATTGAAGAACTCGTTAATCAAAATTTAAAACCAATCCTTCTTCTCACTAGTCTGTTTATTTGACCAATAAAATAATTTATTATTTCTGACATTTGATTATCTATCATTTTACTGCCATGAATCATAAAATACATATAAGGTATATATATCATATATATTATATTTGTTCAACAGAGAAATAGATAATATTTATTTAATTTTATAAAATTTTAGAACTCGATTAATGTTAATTATAATATCTCATAAATTATATATTTACCACCAAAAATTTAATAGAATTATAAAATTTCCCATAAGTGTCAATTGATATTAAAAAAAATCTTAGCACATATTTATTTTTTTCTAATAAAAAATTAATACAAATTTAATACTAATATTTTATAGATGTAAAATTTTATTAAATAAACTAATTTTTTAATGTTTATAATATTAATTTTAAATAAAAATTTTATTTACACATTTGATTAAAAAATATAAGCGTGTATTTTATTTTCATTTTATGTTTATAATATTAAACTTTATTAAATTCATTAGTACAATAAAGAAAATTAATTTATTTAAAAAAATATTAGGTAAAATTGTTAAAATTGTTAAACTATTATTATTAAAATTCTACTAATTTCATATTATAAAATTTTAATTTTAATAAATATGTAATAAGATTTTTTTTTAATGTTTGTTGCACTTATAGGCAATTTTATAATTTCATCAATTTATTTGGTGGTTTATCAATTTCTCTGTTGAAACATACTTAATTATCAATTTATAATTTATGAGAAAATATATTTAACAGCTAAGTTTTAATTTTTATACGATATTACAAACTATACAAATAATCATCAAGGATAGAATTGAAAATTTTCAAGGGTAAAAGACTGATTGTAAGATGATAACAAATTTGAAGGTGATATTCATAAACTCAATAACGTGAGGAAAATTTTTGTAATTAAATTTTACCTCATAGATATTCATAATTTATCCTAAAAGTAAAAATAAAGATATCATATTTCCCAATTCATCCCCACCTTCCACCCCAAACATGGTGGCTGGGGTTAGGTTTCTATTTTTTCTTTATATTTCTTTGTTTCAAATTTCATGTTTCTAATAAGAGTTAAAATAGTAATTTGGAAGGAATATTTCCATATTAACTAATAAACGAAATGATAGTTTAATCTTTTCAAATCTTCAATCAAGTCGTGTTTTTATATAGGGATAATTTGTCTATTTTCATAAAACATGGAGTTAAAAAATATTAGACACTAGACAAGACGATGATGCTTACATGTTACATGTGTGAAAAATTGGATGTACTAATCTATACTATAAAGATTTAAAAAAAATAATAATCTGAAACACATAAGTTTAAACAAAAATTCAACTTAATGTGAGACTAACTTCGAGTTATGATCTTAATCAAACGAGGAGACTCATTTGGCATTTTAGACGCCAAAATTATGGCAACCTAACTATAGATCTAATTTTTTAGACGATCCTTAATGAATATATAGTTCATCTATATTGCACTGCGTAGAAATTTAAAAAAAAGTTATTAATTAAGCTCTAAAACTTGACATACGGTCATGAGTTTGCATTCAAATATAAATTAGAAAGATATTTTTTTCATCGTTTTCTTGAACTTTAATATTAAGATAGTGTTTTTGGAGTAATTTGCTATTCTTTTTCTATTTTCTTCTTTTTCTTCTCACTGATTACTTTGATCATTGCATCTCTTAAGTCAACTGGATTAAATGTTAGTATTTATTTAATTACTGCAATTGCGTGAAGCCTGATCTAACTTAGTACGTAGTGCTAAACCAAAATTAGTTTTTCATACCAATTTGTTGAACTAACAAGTGAATACTGCACCTTACTTGCAGTCACAAACTTAAGCAAGTTGCATTTTGGTAATTTTTTCTCTTAAATTACAAACATTTAAGTAAGCATTTTTCTTGCTTCCCAATGCCTTGTACAATTTTTTTGATAATTCAGTATTTCATTAAAAAACAAACATCATACAAAAGGTTCAATAAATCAAAGATGAGGTAACCACCATCACAAAAAAATATTACAAGGAATTAAATTAAAAGGGATCGTAGACGACCAATCTGAAGCAAAGACCCACAAAACTATGTTGTGTACAGTTCAAAAACTAAATTATGTTAATAAGCTTTATTTTTTATGTAATATATATAGTCCTCTTGCTATGCACAAAATCATACTATATTATTTTATATATTAATTTAAAGATGATATTACGAATAAAAGGTGCAAAGATTAATGTTTCTTAAACATTTAGAACTTAGATATATATAGTTATGTAGACATGCAATAAAAATCAAGAATAAAAGAATGCCCGTTTGATGAAATACAAAATTAATGGTGTGTTCTTTTGGCATTTTTCTAAGAACATATTCATATGGTCAATATTTATGAGAAAATGATCTTATAGAAAAATGAAATAATTTATTAATATTGTGAAATTGTTTTCAGAGAAAATTTGGAATTTCTCATTTCCCTAAGAGGTAGGGCCGGCCCAAGGGTTTTGGGGGCCCTAGGCGAAATTAAAAAAATGGGACCCTAATATACTTTTTTTTTATGTAAAATTTATTTTTCTTGTTCTTTTAGATGCGAAAGTGTTTATTAAATCTTCGTATTCTAATTCTTCTAACATATCTTCTTCTATAGACAAAATAGCTAAGTCACTTAATCTTTCTTGGGTCATTGTCGAACGTAAACATGTTTTTATTAATTTTAATTTGGAAAAACTTATTTCAGCAGAATCCACTGTTACAGGTATAGTGAATATAATTCTATAACTAATATACGTATTTGGATAAGAACTAATCAAATTTATATGATTAAATATATCAATTGGTTTGTCTATTTGGGTAGGAATAACTTTTGGTAGTACTTTTAGTTCATAATACAAATCGGAACCATCTACGTCTGATATTGAGTCATGTTTTAAAGCATTTTCAAGATTACTATAACATTCTTTCAAAGTTTTATCATCTAAAGACTTTAAAGCTTTAACATCTAATAAAAAACCGAAAGTATTTTTATAATTCTTAAATTGTTCAAATCTACTTTTAATTGAAGAAATAGCTCGATCTACAATATATAAGAAATATTCAAATCTAAAAGATTCTTCGGGTAATAATGTAACATCATTATTTTGAGTCTCATCAAATTGTTTTTTTTTCTACGAATTACTCTTTTTTCAAGAAATATTGGCTCGATTCCCATTTTTTTTTTCTGTTTTGAACTGAGTTGGAAAAGAGAAAAGGAAAAATTAGCATTATATGATTAAGTTGGCTGTCGCTTTCTCTACATAATGTTTCAGTTTTATTTTATTTTATTTTTTATTATATTATATGGGCTTTTAAATTGAGCCCAATTTATAAAAAAAAACTAACAGTTTGGGCCCTTAATATAGATAAGCAAGGAACAGGCCCTAAAAATTTGGGGGCCCTAGGCAAACACCCGAGTTGCTTATGGGCTGGGCCGGCAATGCTAAGAGCATAGAAATTTCCTACCTAATTTATTTATAAAATTAAATATAAACTTATTACTAATTATTTTCTTTATATACACTCAATATAATAAAGAAACTAATTTACATGCTATTTTCGTCACGTGATGGTGCCATTCAACACCCATAACTTGGCCACAACCGTGTAAGGTTCTTTAAAGTGCTAACGTAGATATAATTATGAGAGCAGAATCATTGACATAGTAAAAACTCTTGGAGTGAGAGTGTGAGAAACATAAATTTGATAATGTCTTTATAAAATCGTAACCATTATGGGTGCATTCTTCATACACACTACATGTGAACATTTTGATTTTCGATATTTTAAGCCTTTCATAGTAACTCTTAAATTTGATGAAGGCATTATCAAATTTGTGGAATGAAATGTAGAAAAAGAAACATTTGGACTATTATTTATATCTAAAATATGTGGCCAACGACCATTTTTTATATGACCATTGGCTATACCTATAGTATAATTAATATCATTACATAGATACCCTATATAAGGGTATATTAGATCAGGGATAAATTTGAGAAATCAATAAAGTTTTTGCTAACATCATCAAATTCCGTCAGTTTTATCGTCACAAGTTTTTTTTTTTTTTTGTTAAACAGGCCATACCGGATGGAGTGTCCCTGTAATTTTTAAAACAATGGGGGATTCATTTTTATACGTCCAAACCTGAAGTTTTCTGAACGTAAATCACCATTTTTTTAAAAATCTAATACTCCTTTTTAAACATACCACCCTAGTATATATATATATATATATATATATATATATATATATATATATATATATATATATATAATCCATTAAGACCCTAGATAAATATTTTGTATTTGCTACATATAGTATGGATTGAATTTTTTTATTGAGACATGCTTTAGATTGTATTTTGTATTTGCTACATATAGTATGGATTGGATTTTTTTGCTGAGAAATGCTTTAAATTGTATTTTTGTATTTGCTCATTACAGAGTTTTAGATCGTATTTGGATATGTTTGAAATGCTTGTTAATTTGTTATTTTGATATGCTTTCTGTAAATAATAAATAAAAAATGATTCATTTTAGCTAAAGAAAAAAGATGAGAAATTGATTATGTAATTACTTTAAAAAATGATTCATTTTAGCTTTTGTTAGGTCCGTGGAGAATTTATGTTTAAAAAAAATATGAAATCCACAATGATTTGTACCCCAAAGCAGGTACCCGGATTATCATGGGACGAGTTTGAGATAGAAAGTGTAAATCCCAAAATTTACCATACTCACATCTCTAATACCGAACCCGTCCCAACACTCATGCTCACCCCTACATTTTAGGTTGTGAATATTTTTTAGCTAACCTCAATTAAAAGACAGAAAGAAATATATATAATTCAATAAATAATATTTGAATAACATAACTTAATATATTTTAACAAAAATAAAGCAAACCTATTAAAAATTTAATAATTTTTTTAACTTACCTAACAAAATATATGTTTAATAAATACAAAAGCACAAGTATTTATTTATTTATTTTTTTTTTATCAAATTCTGTAATTAGATTTTTTTCAAAAAATTCAAAACACCAAACCCACCTCTTCCACCCCTTTCTGGCATCCCGGTTCATATGGGCGGAGCTCCACCGACTACAAAATGCAAAATAATGCCATGGACAATGTAGCTCGCGGTCAGGGGAGTACAGTGATGTAAATGTTTCTGAGAATGGTGGAGTGGTTTGACCGGAATCGCAAAAGGAAGGTGGCGGGTTTAGGTGGTTCGCCATCTGGAAATTCAATTGCAAGAGATTTAGAGAGCGAAAAGTGAAATTGTTTTTACTTATGAGTTCGCGACGACAAGACAAACAAAACGCCTAAACTAGTTCCGTCGGAAAGCCACCGATGAAGGAGTTAGAGTGACAAGGTCGACAGGGGAGGAAAGGGATAGGGGTTTGAGTTTGGTTTTTAATTATTTATTTTGTTTTAATATTGTTAATAATTAAAGGCATTCTAGACATTTGACGAATTCCGTTAATGTTGACTAACGACCACAAAGTCAAGGGGGTGAGCTATTTCTAATTATAACTATGAGTTCTTTGTATACAAAGAGAACCAATCACAACTAGTTCATTCAATTTCATGTAATTCATAAATTACCATTAAAATATATTGTAATCCTTAGATAGTTCATGAATTGTAGCAATTTTGTATTGAAAAGAGTATGAAATCTTGGAGAGAACAGATGAATGGAAAAACAGTAAAAACTGATTTATGAAAAAATAATAAGTGTTGTGTTACAAACAGGAGTCGAACCCTATATTTATACATAAGTAAGGCGGTATATAAAAACGTTAACACGCCTTTTAAATAAAAGAAAGAAAAGAAAAATAAAACAAATTAAATAAACATTTCTATACAACCCTAAGCCTAAATCGTTTCATCAGCAAATCCCTCTTTCAACTTTGATCTTCAATCCCCTGCTGTACTATATGTGAATCCTCCAATACTCCCTCCTCAAGGTGAAATTGGGAGATGACATGAACCAGATGAAGCGGATGGAGCAGAAGACATTGGAGAAGCCGAAACAAACGTAGCAAGTTGAACAGCAGCCGGAGAAGACGGAGAATGAATATCTAACAATTTCATCTTGGACAATAGCTGCAAAAAACGAGGCAAGTTTAATGCTTTTGTAAATAAGTCTGCTAATTGATTGTCTGTGTTAATTGACAGTAATTTTATTCGTTTATGTTCAATTTGTTCTCTGATAAAATGACAGTCAATCTCAATGTGTTTAGTCCTCTCATGAAAAATAGGTTTATTAGCTATGTGAATTGCAGATTTATTATCACAATAGAGATTGATAGGATTTGGTGTAGGAAGCTGTAAATCCTTTAGTAACTGTTTAAGCCAAATTAATTCACTTGAAACAGTAGCTAAAGCCCTATACTCTGCTTCTGCAGAGGATTTAGAAACTGTAACTTGTTTCTTTGACTTCCATGAAACAAGTGAATCTCCTAAGAAAATACAGAATCCAGTAGTGGATTTTCTAGTGTCTTGGCATGATGCCCAGTCTGCATCTGCAAAAGAAGATAAAACTAGTGAGGAATTAGAAGAATAAAACAAACCTTTTCCTGGACAAGATTTTATATATCTTAAAATATGATGCAAAGCTTGTAAATGAGAAATTCTAGGAGAAGAAACAAACTGGCTCAGTTTGTGAACTGAGAAACATATGTCTGGTCTGGTAATAGTGAGATATAGCAATCTCCCTATCAGCCTCCTATATTGTGTAGCTTCCTTTTCATCTAGAAGAATCCCATCATCTGATCTAAACTTTGTTCTTGGATTCATGGGTAATGATAAAGGCTTACTGCCCAAGTATCCTGTCTCTTCCAGTATTTGAAGAGCATATTGTCTCTGATTGAGACAAATTCCTTTAGAAGATCTAGCTACCTCCAATCCAAGAAAATACTTAAGGTTGCCCATATCTTTTAACTTAAATTTTGTTAAAAGAAAATCCTTTAATAATGTAATTTGAGTCAAATCTGGACCTGCAAGAACAATATCATCAACATATAATAATAAAGCAATAAAAGTAGATCCTTGACCTTTAGTAAATAAGGAATAATCAGCCTTAGACTGATTAAATCCAAATTCCTTCAATGCTTCTGTAAACTTAGTATTCCATTGCCTAGAAGCCTGTTTCAGGCCATAAAGTGATTTCTGAAGTTTGCAAACATTTCTTACAGAACCAGTAGTTTTAGGATATTTATAACCAAGAGGAAGATCCATAAATACCTCCTCATCAAGATCACCATATAAAAAAGCATTGTTAATATCTAACTGACATAAATTCCATTTATTAATGGCAGCTAATGCTAGAAGAACCTTAACAGTAACTAATTTAGCTACTGGAGAAAAGGTTTCATTATAATCTATTCCCTCTCTCTGTGTATAACCCTTAGCAACCAGCCTAGCCTTATATCTATCAACAGAACCATCAGAATTCCTCTTAATTTTATACACCCATTTGCATCCTATGGAGTTTTTATTTTTGGGAAGAGGAACAATTTTCCAAGTTTGAGTATCTTCAAGGGCCTGGATTTCAGAATCCATTGCATCCCTCCAATTAGGATTGCTGACTGCTTGATGATAATAAGTTGGTTCAATATCTGAGGAAATATTATTAATAAAATTTTGATATGAAACAGACAAATTAGTATATTGTAAAACATTAGATAAAGGATACCTAGTATGGAACTTAGTAATGTGATTGCAATGATAATCTGATAAATATGAAGGTTTCTTAATTGCCCTAGTAGATTTTCTTAAAGAAACAGTAGATGGAGCAGTACTGTTATCTGTATGAGTATCAAGTTCTTGTAAGGAATCTAAATTATCAAGGTTAGGAAAATCAGTATTTTGATCTATTGAACTAGAATCAGGCAAATCATAATAAAAAGAATTATCAGAAGGAAAAATATTTGAATCTTGAGTAGTTTGATCAGTTTTTGTAAGATTATGAAAAGGGAAATGATTTTCATTAAAAATGACATCCCTTGATATAAAAACCTCTTGTGTAGTAATATCATACAATTTATAACCTTTTGTGCCAAAAGGATATCCAAGAAATACACATATCCTGCCTCTAGGATCAAATTTAGTTCTGCCTTGTTTTAAGGTAGAGGCAAAAGCAAGGCAGCCAAAGGTTTTCAAAACACTGTAATCAACTGATTTTTTGTATAAAAGAGAATAAGGACAACTGTTATTTAAAACCTTGGTAGGAGTCCTGTTAATCAAAAAAGCAGCAGTAGATATACATTCATTCCAAAAAATTAAGGGAATCTTAGAGTCAAAATATAGTGCCCTGGCAATATTTAATAGATGCTGGTGTTTTCTCTCCACAACAGAATTTTGTTGTGGAGTTTCAACACAAGAAAATTGATGTAATATCCCATGTTGAGCAAACAGATCATTAAAACACAATTCAGGAGCATTATCACTCCTGAATACTTTAATACATTTATCAAACTGATTTTTGATCATATTAATGAAAGTAGGAATAACAGTACCAATATCTGATTTCTTAACTAAAAAACAAACCCAAGTAAACCTAGAATAATCATCAATAATTGTTGCAAAGTATTTATGTCCAGTATGTGAAACAGTATGAAAAGGACCCCAAAGGTCACAATGAACTAAGTCAAATATAGCAGAAGAACAAGAAGTAGATTTAGGAAATGGTAACCTCTTATGTTTAGCTTTTGGACAAATATAACAAGGTTCAGTAGTGCAAGAAGGAAAAGAATCTAAATCTATTACATGTCTAAGTTTATGCATAGTTTTCATAGGTAAGTGGCCAAGTCTTCTGTGCCAAGTAGTATAGGAAATCTTATTGCAATGGGCATGTAGGTTGCTGGAATAAACTCTTGTATCCAGAATGTAGAGACCTTGATGAAGATCACCCTTTCCAATCATCCTCTTGTTGGAATCCTGAATTATGAATGAATCAGGAGTAAATTGAATACCTAAATTATCTATCCTTAGAAGTTCACTTACTGAAATGAGGTTAAACTTAAAATGAGGTATATAGAAAACATTTTTAAGAACTAAATTACTGTTAATAGGAACATCACCTATGTGAGAAACAAGAAATGATGAGGAATCAGGGAGTATAAGCGGAAGAAAACTTACTGATACCATATTGTAATCCTTAGATAGTTCATGAATTGTAGCAATTTTGTATTGAAAAGAGTATGAAATCTTGGAGAGAACAGATGAATGGAAAAACAGTAAAAACTGATTTATGAAAAAATAATAAGTGTTGTGTTACAAACAGGAGTCGAACCCTATATTTATACATAAGTAAGGCGGTATATAAAAACGTTAACACGCCTTTTAAATAAAAGAAAGAAAAGAAAAATAAAACAAATTAAATAAACATTTCTATACAACCCTAAGCCTAAATCGTTTCATCAGCAAATCCCTCTTTCAACTTTGATCTTCAATCCCCTGCTGTACTATATGTGAATCCTCCAATAAAATAAGTGAGGTTTAAGGCATAGAATTAAGGTAATATTCCTTTGTATAGAAAAATTACATCATCTTCTAATTATTGTAGAAGTACACAACTCATAAGCTAAGACTACAAGAGAAAACTACTAATATTAACTTCTTTGGTGCTAAACCCAACTCGCCTCTAAGTGCACATTGACCATCTTATGAAGAAGCCCCATGCAATTCCACATTCTCAAATGATGAATTATCTCAAGAATTGTTGAGGATCTATGTGGTTCATTGTAGTCTATTTGAATCGTTCTCATCGTTTCTTATCTAGAATCAAATGAAATTGAATAACTCGGTACTAATGCAACAAGGAAATTCACTATCTTAGGACAATTAGAGTTATTTATGTTGTTCTTGAAATAAAGGAGAGGACTTGAGCCATAGACTAAGTATTGATAGTTTAGTTTCTCACTATCTGTAAATGTATTTTTAGAGTTGAAATATTTGTAATATGTGTTATTTTGGCAAACATCTTAATTAGGAAAAATCTCAGAGAATTATGAGATAATTTACTCATTTTATAAAAACACATCAAAAAGTGTTTTCAAAGAAGATCTAGAAATATTCATAGAAAAACACAAAAAAGGAAAATAACTCTACCTATTTTATTTGCCAATAATGATAGACCTTAGTTTTTCTTCTATTGAAATACCATATTCTTCCATATTAAATTTTTCTATTTTGTTTGACTTTTGAGCCTAATCGACAAACATACGTATTTTATCCATCAAGCCATGAAGTAGACTCTGACAACCATGTTGTTTGGAATTTTACCTTAAATAGTGTATTTAGTGAAATTGTTGGCTGAAGGTAGTTCACTTGAATACTTCATAGTTCAGCAAGGTTACACAAAATACTTTGTAACTCAGAGTTGAAAATGAGTAATGCAGCGGAATAAGCTACAGAGTTTAAAACCAAATGTTTAGTTCTCAAAACAAAATATTTTTCCTTCAGAAAAGATCTTTTGAGTTTTTTAAAACAGGTTTTTTGCAAGTTAACTCTCTGTGATATGTCTAATGTGCAATTTACCTCCCCGTGAAATAAAAATAGGCAATTTAACTCCCTGTGAAATGAATAATGAGCAATTTATCTCCTCATGATATAAAAATAAGAAATTTACCTCCCCGTGACATGAAATAATGAACAATTTACCTCCATGTGATATGAACAAATGAGCAATTTAGAGGGAGACAATGTGCTTCTTTTATAAAAACACAGGGAGGCATTTTGCACTTTTTCTTATCACATGGAGTTAAATTGCCTATTTAGGATATCACAGGGAGGTATTTTGCCCTTTTATTTATCACAGGGAGTTAAATTGCCTATTTAGAATAACACGGGGAGTTAATTTGCTATTCACTCTTTTTAAAACAGATGACTTGTATAGTTGTATGTTCATGAAATATGCAAATGCGATGCAGAAAGTAAAGAACACGTAACTTTATAGTGGTTCAAACTTCAAGGGTAGCGTAATCCCTCTAATCCACTCTTCTTCCGTAACACGTTGGAAGGTACTGTTTGCGATAAAATTTGGCCCTGGGCATCGAGGAGTTGACATCAGTGGGTGCTTGGCATCGAGGAGTACCAAAATATTGTTTGTTGTAAATATGGCAGTAAATACCTCGACGAGCCAATCGCTCGATGTGAAATGCCTCGATATGATGTAAAATAAATGCGGGCGTGCCAATGTTTGTGCGTGCAAACATAACGATTTAAAAATGGACATGCTGATATCAGTGTAATAAAAATACAAGTGTCCTGATAAAGACATATTGATATATAAGTTGTCCTGATAAGGCTGACTTCTAAACGATTGTGACAGAGTAGGCAAACACTACCCCTAGTTCTTTTTTATGCCTGCCTGGCCGCAGGACTTAAACAATTTATGAAAATCTTTCTTAATTGCCAAAACTCATGACCAATCAATGGCCTGCTTAATATATTAGCGAATTTATAAATCAGCAAATGACTTGACGATCAATCAGTTTAAACATCCACCTTGACAGAAGATATAATCTTGACAGAAAACAACATATCAATGGAAATCAATTGACGTAAGACATATTGTAGTAAAAGAGTCAAGAGGTGCGGGCCCAAATACTTCCGTTAATAATAAAAGAATAATGATAAGTTCCCCGATGTACGAATGTTACAACAATATGCAATACGATGAAAATCTCCTATTTCGGCGTGATCTGCCAGGTGAGTTGATGAATCTATTAAGTGCTGAAAATTAACTCCTTGATCGGCAGGTAAACCCGCCGATGAGCTGATTATGCATGATAGAACAGCTTGTTGACAAAAAGTAACATTGACGACGGAAGACCAACGTCAATGGTTCGCCCAACCTTGATGGGTGACCACCAATCGGGCTCCTGATCAGCGGGTGGCCACTGAAAAGGGCATCGACGGAGCAGATGGCTACTCAGCCGATAGCCGTCAAGCAGATGGCTACTTGACGACGAGCTCATCAGGCAGATGGCTACTCGATGAGTTTGTCATATAAATACGTGGGCACTTACATGACGGTCAACAGCGTGCTACTTGCTGATATGAGTGGTTTCGCTCGAGACAGTGTCAGCTGACGGCAGAAGACGGCGACGGCGGCGGCGGCTAACTTTGAGCGGCGGCGGCGGCGACGGCAAGACTTCAGGCGGCCAGGGATCACTGGTGGCTGAGGAGGGACAGACTGATATCAAGGAGTTGGCAGGCTGATAACTTGACAGAAAACAGCTTGTTATCTGCTTGCTATCAAGGGGTTTCGCTCGAGACAGCGTCCTGACGGCGGAAGCAGCGGCGGCGGCTTATTTTTAGCGGCGGCGGCGGCGGCGGCAAGACTTCAGGCGGTCAGGGGTGGCTGATGGCTGAGGAGGGACGGTTGATATCAAGGGATTAACAGGTGTTTGCTGAAAAAGAAGCAGCGATGTGCTGGACTTCCGGTGAGGCGTTGAGCCGATCAGTGTTAGACTGAGAATTTGTTGATTGAGTTGTGTGTCCCGCGAATGGCTGCCTTGGAGTATTTATAGGTGCTGGAAAATGAGCTGATGGCCAAAACTGCTCTCCTGATGGCCGAAAATTGAGGGGCTGATGGCCTATCTTCCCACTTCTCCCACTACTTTGTAATTGCCCACTACCTCCACTACTTTAATGGTGGTCTTCTCTTTATTTTTGCTGAAAATTAAGGCTAATGGTAGTTGGGGAAGAAGAGACGTGTCTTTTATTTGAATTTGAATTTCAATTAAAGATAACTAACTAGAGATAATTAGGGAAGTTGTTATTTAAACCAACTAATGTGGCTTATCCTTATCCCCTATTGATTATCTTTAATTAATATTAATCATTAATTACAAAATTCAATTGGGCCAAAAACAAGAGCTGGCCGATTTTTGGGACTGGGCCAGGTCGACCTTGGCTGATCGGGCCATTATTGGCCTTGGGTCGAGTGATGCGGTTCATTTGGGCTTTTGATTTTACTTGATAATTAAACTTAGCCAATAAATTATTTAATGGCCTTATTTATCAAGTGGGCCATTTAATTAGATTTGGCCCAATTAATTAACCAACTTAATTAATTAATTGATCTTTAATAATCGAAATCAATTTTGGGTCAATTGGGCCCGCTTGTATTCAACCATAACTTGGTCTTAATTAATTAATTGACTCTGGCCCATAAATTAATTAATTTATTAATTAACTACTTTATGCTTGGCCCAAAAATTAATTAATTTCAAAGATTGGATCGTATCTCAAATCGGGCTCGGTTGGATCAATTTTCGGGTCAAATTGGATCTGATTTAATCCGACCTGCCTGGAGTGACTTGGTTCGGCCTTAGTGCCATTTTTAGTTTGTCATCGAGCCGTCTTTCCTCGATTAATCGAGAATGATTTTTTGGGTACAAACAGGTACTATGTACTATTCTCAAGAACAATACAACACTTGATGTTTACAAATTCTACATCCAAGTGGAACTTTCACTCTTAGTGAAGTTACATTATTTAAACCCCTTGGATTTAATCTCTCAAGCACTCAGGCTAGTAACTAATCTCTCTTAGAAATTAACCTCAAAATTACAACTTTGTTGCGATAAAAACTCTAAGTTTTTATCTCAACTAAATAAAGCTTATCTCTTAGAGCAACTTAGTGGTTTTGCTCTCAAACGACTACTTTGTGTTGTAGGAGTCTCTATCAATGTACGCGGCTCTATCATAGTTCAATACTATTCTGCAGTACGGAGTAGTACTGTAGTGTTAGGTGCATTTAATGCAGTATGCTATACGAGGTATTTTGAATTTTTTTTTTGTTTTCCAAGGGTTTAATCCCTTTCGAGATGCGTCAGGCGCATAAAGTGGGAACCTCTCCCAACAGAGATTCGAACCTGAGTCCGCTACTTTGTAGTGACTAGTCCCTTCCACTAGACCAATCACCTGTTCGTGAGGTATTTTGAATTTACTCATTATGATTTGAATCAACTCCTCTGAACCTCGTATGAGAGACATTAATATGATACGTCTGCCTTTATAATCATCTGACTTAGCTCATGTATCTGGATCTAAAACTACTCAACTGTCTGGACTCAACTGTCGTACGAAGATGTTTGGTGAAGTCTTCACCCATATCTCTTCACTTTTAGTCTTCGCTCTTGGATTTCTTAACTGTGTTTATCAGTAAATCATGCTGATAATCTCTTCAAATGTGTAAGTATAATACTTGGCCTTTCTCAATAACCTTTTTGATTTGAATGTGAATAGTAAGCTTCCGTTACTTGTCTGTTAAATATTACTTGGTTGATGATTTAAGACTTAACTTGCTTGTTATCATGAAAACCATATTTATTATAACTCTTGTAAGCTATATTATCTTTGTTGTTGTTGCTTCTTGAGTTAATGAACTTTCTTCCAACATGGCGTGCCAGGAATTATCAAAAATATTTGAATATATATAATAACTTCAAATTTTTGTATGATATATCCTATCAAGTCAACTTAGAAATCGGAAGAGATATTTAATTACAAGTTTTACCCCTACCCTAATTAGTTTTAATATAAGAATTTTTTTCCCCCAAACTTAGAATGAACTAATTTGCGTAGTTTCTTGGATTTTTCTAGGGTGTGGGCGCCCGAGTTACGCCCTCACATGCGGGAAGGTTAATCATGCCGTTCATTTGACTCAGATTAATCTGGACCGTTGATTAGGTAACTTGGTCAAAGTCATTTGGTAACTATTGACTTTAATTAATTTATAATATACCTAATTTACCCTTTTAATTAAATTTTTTAAAAAAATAAAATAAAATCGGCCAGTATATGAAATTACCACTTTACCCCATCTTATTAATTGAGTTTGACAATTTTGCAAATTGATCCCAATGTTCCGCGATTTTACGAATTTAATTACTTAGCTTGTAAAAAATATAAAAAAACCTCCTTTCATATAAAAAGACCTCGTTACCCCCAAATTTGATAATAATTGACTCTGACAATTTTGCAAATTGACCCCAATGTTCCCCGATTTTACGAATTTAATTATTTAGCATGTAAAAAAATATAAAAAAACCTCCTTTCATATAAAAAGACCTCGTTACCCCCAAATTTGATAATAATTGACTTTGAGAATTTTGCAAATTGACCCTAATGTTCCGCAATTTTATGAATTTAATTATTTAGCTTGTAAAAAATATAAAGGCCACCTCGTTTCATATAAAAAGACCTCGTTACCCCCAAATTTGATAATAATTGACTTTGACAATTTTGCAAATTGACCCATATGTTCCGCGTTTTTACGAAGTGAATTATTTTGTTTCTAAAAAATATAAAGGCCACCTCGTTTCATATAAAAAGACCTCGTTACCCCCAAATTTGATAATAATTGACTTTGACAATTTTGCAAATTGACCCCTATGTTCCACGTTTTTACGAAGTGAATTATTTTGCTTCTAAAAAATATAAAGGTCACCTCGTTTCATATAAAAAGACCTCATTACCCCCAAATTCGATAATAATTGACTTTGAAAATTTTGCAAATTGACCCCTATGTTCCGCATTTTTACGAAGTGAATTATTTTGCTTCTAAAAAATATAAAGGCCACCTCGTTTCATATAAAAAGACCTCGTTACCCCCAAATTCGATAATAATTGTCTTTGACAATTTTGCAAATTGACCACTATGTTCCGCGATTTTACGGATTGAATTATTTTGCTTCTAAAAAATATAAAGGCCACCTTGTTTCATATAAAAAGACCTCGTTACCCCCAAATTCGATAATAATTGACTTTGACAATTTTGCAAATTGACCCCTATGTTCCGCGATTTTACGGATTGAATTATTTTGCTTCTAAAAAATATAAAAAAAGGCATGTCATATAAAAGACCTTGTTACCCCCAAATTTGATAATAATTGACTGTGACAATTTTGCAAATTGACCCCTATATTTTGTAATTTTATAAATTGAATTATTTTGCTTTTAAAAAAACAAAAACTAAAAACGCCTCTCATATAAAAAGACCGCTTTACCCCAATTTTGATAATAATTGACTTTGATAATTTTACAAATTGACCCCTATATTTTTTAATTTTACGAATTGAATTATTTTGCTTCTAAAAAATCAAAAAAAAAAAAAAAAAAAAACGCCTTTCTATTCGTTAACTAATATGACGGACAATTTTTTTTTTTTCAGTTAGGCCATAGTTTTTCTTCCTTATAAAAACTTGGGCTTCTTCGCATGATTGTTGGACCTCTTATTGATTCTGCTTCATCATTATTTGTGCTTAACTTGATTTTAATTATCTTGGGATTTCATTAGATTTTATGATGTTATCTATGAATACATGGTCCGATCTCAAAAATAGTAATATTGTGCACAGATAAATTAACTACTCTAATTATTAAAATTTAAAAGTCGAAACTAACCTTCACTTCAACAAATTGGGAAAGTAAAAGAATTGTTTTTGCTTTTCTATTCGTAAACTAATATGACAGACAATTTTAGAAGCAAAATAATTCAATTCGTAAAATCGGAAAACGTAAGGGTCAATTTGCAAAATTGTCAAAGTCAATTATTATCAAAATTGGGGGTAAATCGATCTTTTTTATATGAGAGGTATTGGTTAGTTTAGGCAATCTGACCTCTTATTCAAAAACCAAGGATCACGATGTAAAGTTTGTTTTTTTAGAAGCAAAATAATTCAATTCGTAAAATTGCAAAATATAGGGGTCAATTTGCAAAATTATCAAAGTCAATTATTATCAAAATTGGGGGTAGAACTGTCTTTTCAATATGACAGACGTTTTGTTTTTGTTTTTTTAGAAGCAAAATAATTCAATTCGTAAAATCGAAAAACATAGGGGTCAATTGGAAAAATTATCATAGTCAATTATTATCTAAATTGGTGATAAAGCGGTCTTTTTAATATGAGATGCATTTTTGTTTTTTGTTTTTTTAGAAGCAAAATAATTCAATTTGTAAAATTGCAAAATCTAGGGGTCAATTTGCAAAATTGTCAAGGTCAATTATTATCAAAATTGGGGGTAAAGTGGTCGTTTTTATTTGAGAGGCATATTTTTTTTTAGAAGCAAAATAATTCAATTCGTAAAGTCGGAAAATATAGGGGTCAATTTACAAAATTGTCAAAGTCAATTATTATCAAAATTGGGGGTAAAGCGGTCTTTTTTATATGACAGACGATTTTTTATTTTTTTAGAAGCAAAATAATTCAATTCGTAAAATCAAAAAATATAGGGGTCAATTTGTAAAATTATCAAAGTCAATTATTATCTAAATTGGGGGTACATCGGTCTTTTTATATGACAAGCGTTTTTTTTTGTTTTTTTTAGAAGCAAAATAATCCAATGCGTGAAATCGCAAAATATAGGGGTCAATTGGCAAAAGTTTGAAAGTCAATTATTATCTAAATTGGGGGTAAATTGGTCTTTTTATATGATAGGCGGTTTTTTTATATTTTTTTAGAATCAAAATAATTAAATACGCAAACTCGCAAAACATAGGGGTCAATTTGTAAAATTTTCAAAGTCAATTATTATTAAAATTGAGGGTAAAGTGATATTTTTATATCATAGGCGGGTGTTTTTTTATTTTTAGAAGCAAAATAATTCAATTCGTAAAATCAGAAAATATATGGGTCAATTTGTTTTTAGTTTTAATTATTTTGATTTAAAGGTTATAAATGTCTTTTATTAATTGAAGATTATCTCAACTTTTATTTAAAATAAAATAAAAAAGGGTAAAAGGGTCTATTTACAGACCGAGTCAACTCACTGAGTCATATAATAGTTACGCACGCCACGTGGCATCATTTCAGGGCCATCCCGCATGTGAGGTCGAGTTACGGTGCCCGCACCCTAAAAACCCCGTAGTTTCTTAACCAATCTTTAAAAAAAAGTCCATAGTTGAAATGAGAATTATTGATAAAAATATGTATAAAGAAAACGACGAAAACTAACTAGAACAAATTCAATAAATAAACTCGAATATTCATGAACTGCATATGTTCAAGCAGGGGGATTACAATGAATGTGGTCAAATAATAGTACAATACAACTACATATGGTAATAGTATTATGGCTTGTTAGGGCATCTCCAACCGTGGGTTGGGGCGCGCGTGAGGGCCGAGCCAGGGCGGGGAAGTGATCTCCAGAGGTGGGGCGTGGCGGATCGGGGCGGCTCACGGGCTGGGCTGCGGGGCAGGGCTGGAATAGCTGCTGGAACAGGGCTCGAGTGATATTTGGGGAAGAAAGAGGGGCACTCTCCTCTCTTTAAGTCAGGTGGTGCCACTTGGCGCCACCTGACTGGTTCATTTTTTTATTTTTTTTTATTTTTTATGACTTTCCAGATTTTCCTCTAGGTTTTTGCTATTTTCTCCTCTCTATTGTGTCCAGGAGATCTGCATATTTGGCCCCAAGACTCTTCTTAATTTATTTGTATGCTATGATTCAACTTTGTTGTTGTAACTGTATATATTATTATGTAGTCAATAGGACAAAATTGCATTTTAGTCTCTCGACTGGGTTTTTTCAGTAATTTTGATTTTGTGCTAGATAAAAATAAAAATGCACTTTTCAATCCGGCTTTTTGAAATATTTTGCATTTTGGTCCTATAACCCCTTCTCTATATACTTTTTGCACTTATAGTTTCATGAAATAGTGTTTGTTTTGTACTTTGATTCATCGTCGTTTGTTGTAACATTTATCTTGTTTTTATGTATGCATTTTATTTAATGTTATAATTCGTGTTTTGAACTAATTATAACTATAATTTATATTTATATTTTTTATATTTAAATATTATAATTATAATATTCTTTAAATTAACTATATTATTAAAATAATAATAATTATTATTCTATCATTATTATTATTATTATTAATATCAATTAAAACTATTATAAAAATGGTGAGAGTGGATAAGAAAAAAATTTGGAAGAAATTGAGTGCTGGAGACCACCATGGGAGATGATCACCCAGAGCCCGGGCTGGCTCCGGAGCTGTCCCGGGGGCTGGCTCGGGAATGGCCCCGGGAAACCATTGGAGATAGCCTTGGTAACCTGATAACTGATAAGTAGGTAACTTATTAATAATATATCATAATTCTTTTGGTTATAACTTACGTTATGTGACGTGACGTCATCCTAGAATTTTCCGTAACTTATTAATGATGTATCATCATAATTATTTTGGTTATTACTTACGTCATGTGAAGTGACGTCACCCTAGAATTTTTCGTAACTTATTAATGATGTATCATAATTCTTTTGGTTATAAATGTGACGTGACGCCACCCTAGAATTTTCCGTAACTTACCCTAGAATTTTCCGTAACTTATTAATGATGTATCATAATTCTTTTGGTTATAAATGTGACGTGACGCCACCCTAGAATTTTCCGTAACTTATTAATGATGTATCATAATTCTTTTGGTTATAACTTACGTCATGTGAAGTGACGTCACCCTAGAATTTTCCGTTAATAATTAAGGCAAGGGCAATTTAGGAAAAAATATTATGTTTGTTGAATATGAAGGCTAAAAAGGAAATTTTCATATGTCATTACCTTTTTGTTCTGGTATAACAATTACCTAGTATATATATCCACACTTGGAAGAGACAGTTCAGACTTCACACAACTGAGAGAAGACTCTATTCAAATTTCATTCAGGTTAGTGATGCGGCTCAAGTTTTTTATTTTTTATCTACTTTTTCCTTTATTTAATATTTTTGGTTTATCTATTGAATTATTATTTAGATTTTTTTGCCAAGTTAAGAACTCGAGTGAAGCTGATTCTTGATTATCACTGAGGCCTCGAGGTTAGTTCACCCGATAATTTTTATTTCGAAGTTTTTTTCAATTTTATATGTGTTTTGCTAATTTTAATCTTGTAAGGTAATATATATGCTTGTAAATCATTAATAGATTGGGTTTAAATTTAATATACGTATATGTTGGTAGACATGTCAAACTAAAACCAAGATCGAATTGTTCATAAATTTAGGAATATACTAAATAAGTTTTTACAAATACATGATTGATGTGTCAAATTTAACACACAATAAGTTTTAATTAGCAACTAATTTTGTCATGAAGTAAACTACTTATATATCCGTTAGATCTATTATTTTTTCTTGATGAACTTTTAGGTCTTTCAATTGTTATGTATAATGATAATTAATTAATTTTAGAGTTCTTTTACGTATTGTAACGAAGATTTTCATTTATCATTTATAAAGTATTGTAGTCAATGTATTTAGAATTTGTAAGAGAATTCATTCTCTTTCTTTCTAGGGGCTTCTAGGAACAGTTCATGTTGTAAAAACTGTCAGCAGTTTTTTCACAAAATGAACTGCTGGAATAAAATATTATTATTTTTGTGACCTGCTTACCCGGTCTCATTTAGCAGGTCACATTTTGGTCCTTTTACATATTTGCCCCTGCAAATTAATAATATATAATAAAAACATAAAATCCCTAATATATAGTAAAAACATAAATTTTACTTATTGTATATACAAATTTATTTAACTAATTTGATTTTATAAATAATAATAACAATCAAATAATACTTTAAAATAAAAAAAATTCAAATAAAAAATTTATATATTGTATTAATTTATTTAATATTATTAAAACAATAAAGTTAAATTTTATTAATATAATAAATAATTATAATTAAAAAAAACTAAACCTTAACCACCCCCACCCAACCCCCACCCACTCCACCCCACCCCACCCCGTAAACCCCCACCTCAACCCCATATCCCAGGCCGTCGGCGGCGACGGCCTGGGATCGTCTTCCCAGGCCAGCGGCGGCCTGGGATCGACCCGTCCCAGGCAGGCGGCGGGGCCTGGGACGAACGAACCCAGGCCACCACGGCCTGGGTTCTGCAAGTAGCAACCCCCAAATTTTACTCGATCTTGATTGCTAGTGAACGATTCATCAATTTAGTAAATTAAACAAAAAAAAAACACCATCGAATGTTTTCTGCAAGTTGCAACCGCCGCCGACCTGGGATATGTTGGTGGCGGCGGAACGGTTGGGTTGGGGGTTTGGGGTTGGGAAGACGATCCCAGGCCTAGGCCGCCGGCCTGGGAAGACGATGGCTGTCGGCCGTCGGCCTGGGAAGACGATCTCAGGCCGGCGGTCGGTATGAGTGAGAAAAGGAAGGGCAGGTGGGTGGGTTTTAGGTGGGGTTGGGGGTGGAAGGGGTGGGTTTTAGATTTTTTTTTTTTTAATTTTCTCCAGAATTAATTGGGCAGTGTATAAAAGTAATTTCGGTTTTGCCTATAGTATATTTTTGCTTTCGGTAATAGGTCACGGTTTTGCCACATGGCGCCCATTGAATGGTGAACTGTGGACAGTTCTGCCAAAGCTTAACTGCACTTAGAAAGCTCGTTCTTTCTATTTGTTTATATAGTGTAGATTTTCATTTACCATTTATAAAGTCTTATAGTCAATGTATTTAAATTTGAGATTCAGTCTCTTTCCTTTTCTTGTTTTGGCAAAAAAAATTAATGTTCATCATCATCAAATCACAAAAGCCAACCTATCTATCATATAGGTTACTAATGTTGGAATTATTATTCTTATCAGTCTAATAATATTGACTTACATTAGGCATGGCAAGATGGGTCTGGACCAGCGGGCCGGCCCGTGACCCGTCCAGGCCCAACCCATTAATTTTTATGTTTATTGGGTTGGGTTGGTCTTACGTCAGCTTTATTATTAATGGGTCTTTAATTAGTCTTCTAGTGGGTTTGTTAATGGGTCTTGTAAAAACAACACAAAATAAAGTATTGGGCCCAATTTTAAAAGCAACTTTGTTACTATTTTTAATTCCAAAAAAAAAAATCATATTATATCTTGGTTGCTATCATAAAACTGAAGGCCTAGACCCAACTTTTATTATTTTGTAATTACTAACCCATTATTTCGAAGAAAAAAATTAAATTATTAAAATATCTTAAAATCGTTGGCCTTTTCTATACCAATTTCATGGTCACTTTTGACTAATAAAATATTTATATCGACTTTCGAAAGGTGTTTTTATTTATTTTTACGCAATAGATTTCTATTCCTTTATATTTCTTAGATATAAGATAATAATAAAAATTATTTTTTGAAATCATATAATTATTGTTTCATAATATGCATGTTAACTTTATTCTTTCAAATCTTGGCATCAATTATTCCCATTTTTCAACCCATGTTACAACAAATTTTTTGTGGATTTTTGAAGTGAAAAAAAGTTAAGGTTTAAAGGACCGACCCAGACCCGACCCAACCCAGGCCCGTTCAAGACCCGACCCAAGATTCCATAACAATCAAATCTCCAAGATTTTCAGATTTATCAAAATAGGCAGAAATAGAGTCCAACCAAAAGTTAGCCAATATGTGACCAATCGAGGATTGCCACGTGGCCAACACACGCGACCACAAAGTCCGCGCGTGGGCTGTCTGTGGCAGCCGCGGCTGCGCGTAGCAGTGCACGGCGGCGCGTGGCTGTGCGTGACAGCATGCGGCAGACAGCCCGTGGGCTGCTGTCGTGTGCCGTACGCGCAGCCTGTGTGCTGCTCGCACGCTGCTGTGGGCAGCAGCTCGCGGTGGCCGCCCAACCGCGGTGCGTTGCCGCGCACCGCCGCGTGCCACCGCGGTTGGATCCAAAAATTTTTTTTTTTTTTTTTTGTGTTTCGATTACTTTTGATTTAATTAAACAGATCTAATTAATTAAATCCCAATCCAAAATAAAAATTAACTTGATAAAATTTCGAATCAAAATTTTACATTAACTCCAAGTTAACAGATCTACTATGTCCTAAAACATATACAGTCATAGAACTAGCCATACATAAATCAAACATATGATTTAAATCACAGAATTTGCAAATTCATATATATACAAAGCCTAGAGTTGACTCTGATACCACTGATGGGATTCGGTAAGATAAACAGCCCTAGGCACAGCGGAATATAAAATTTTTAGGACATCTTACGGAATCTTGCCAGGATACTACTCTAGTTGTATATATATGAATAAATAAAACGATAGTATAAGTTTGCACGTTATACCTATCTCCTTGCAAATCCAAGTTGGCAGTCAGCAAAACGGACTCTGAAATTCTCCTCAGCAAAATCGACCCAAGCTCTGCAGTAGCGCCCCACGTGTTGCGCCTCTACGGGTTGATACACCACAATTACACGAAAATAATAAATCTTGATCAGCTAGAACACAAGATATATTATGATCTAGGATTTAGGAACAAAGTCGAAAACGAAAAATTCTTCCAAAAGGAAGACAGGGTTCGGTCGACTACACAGGGAGAGGGGAGAGAGAATTTTTGCCCTTGCTCAATTTTTGCTTATTGAGTTGTGTGAAAAATAACTACAAGAGAGCTACTTATAGTTATCTCCCTAACCTAGTCCTATTAGGACTAGAGCTCTTCTCTCCTACATGGGCCATGGCCCTCTTTAATTGGAAGACCAAGTCTTCTAATTAATTCATGGCCCAGTTAATTAATTTGACCAGACTTTATTTAATCTCCCAATTAAATAGCCCAATTAATTAACTTAATCTCACATTTAATTAAATCAGACTCTAAGCCCATTTAATTAAAATCCCTTCTAATTAATTAAATCCAACTTAATTAATTAATCCACAAATTAAATTCCAATTTAATTTATGATCCTGATCCAATTCCAATTGGATCCCATTTTGTTCCAATTGGGTCGACCCAGTCGACCCACCCATAATAATCGACCCAGTCGATTATTCACCCAGTCGACCCAGTCGACTCGGTTGTTCCTATTTCCTCGCTTTCGCTTCATGTGTATTGTGTATGCCCCCGTAGGTTCACCACATAATTGGCCGTGGGTTATAATTAAATATTATTTAATTATTCGAGTAAGACTTACTCTAAATCAATCGAACACTCCGTCGATTAATCATTCCAAAATTAGCACCCCTGCCAATTTGGGAATTCTCCCACACTCCACGGTCGATGTCCAGCCACAAGCCCATGGAGCCCAATCACTGGTGAATTAATTCAGTGAACCTTTTATCATTTACAATTTCCATATACGACATAATCTCTCCATCGATCAATCTCCCAGTCGAGACTTAAGGGTATGGTCTTTCATCGGTTTCCCTTTTCTTTTGTCTTGACCTTATGCATTCTGGTCTCGAAATAATTCTCTTTGACTTAACCTTTATGAGCTACTTACATAAAGCCGTCAGATACCTCGGCCGAGGATTTTACCAGAATTAATTTCTCACAGAAATCCATAGGAGAATTTCCCAACCTATCAAGTCGGGTCAATGGATCATTTGTTGATGATATGAATCTGCATACGAGTTCCTCTATACCCAATATGAGTCCACAAAGACTTTATGGCGATCTCCAGTCAGTCGGGACTCAAATCAAAGCATAGACGTTCTCGTACCAGATAAACCCTATCATCTCAAGTAGTTAGGGATCGTTCCTCGTATACTATTATAAATTGGAATAACTTCAACCCCGATATGCGACTACCGCTTCCATGGTGAGTTATTTCCTAATTGGGGTATTCAGTGCGCTTGCCATCCCAGCAAGCCACCCACTTATGTGTATCGACTATCCCAGTCACGCTCGTGGACCCCAGCGTTCTCCAGTTCATCGGAGTATACACAATAGTGAGAGTCTAACCGAATCCAATGATGTCCTATTTCGATTGGATTCTACGACTCTTGAATATATTCTAGATCACGGCCTTGGAGATCAGTCCACGGGTTGTCCCATAGCCCTGTGATCTAAGGACTTCTATCCTTATGCGTAGATAATTATTACATAAGATAAAGATGACCATATAATAATAAAATGCATTTATTAACCCAATTGAATGGTCCTTTCAATTAAATGCAACCAAATAGTTGGCTTGCAGGACACTATTCTATCAATCTCCCACTTGTACTAAAGCCAACTTTTCATACTTCTGATTCCCATCTTAGATAGATGTTTTCGGATGCCTTTGAGGCAATGGCTTAGACAGCGGGTCCGTCGTATTATCCCTTGAGGTGACACGTTCCATCTTTATGTCTCATCTACCAATGATATAACATATCAAATGGTATCGTCTTAGTTCGTGCTTGGATTCTGATGAGATCTCGACTCCTTTGCTTGCGAGATAACTCCATTATTATCACAGAAGATAGTAATGGCTCGACAATGCTAGGTATCACATCCAATTCCTGGATGAAGTTTTTCATCCAAACACCTTCCTTTGCTGCTTCACTCGCGGCAATGTATTCTGTCTCGGTGGTTGAATCTGCGGTAGTGTTTTGCTTGGAGCTCTTCCAGCTTACCGCACCACTATTGGGGCAGAACACGTATCCAGATGTCGACTTGAAGTTGTCTACATTACATTGGAAGCTAGAATCAGTATAGCCTTCCAATTTCAATTCTCTTCCACCGTATACCAAGAACAATTCCTTAGTCCTTCTCAGGTACTTCAGAATTGTCTTTACGGCTATCCAGTGCTGCTCACCTGGATCAGACTGGTAGCGACTTGTAACGCTTAAAGCGTACGCTACGTCTAGTCTCGTACATAACATACCATACATTATGCTTCCTATTGCGGATTCATATGGTACTCGAGACATATTGCTTCTCTCTTCAGGCGTCTTTGGGGCCATAGACTTAGAGAGTGCAATTCCATGTCTCATTGGAAGCAATCCTCTCTTGGATTCTTCCATATCAAATCTCTTCAAGATTTTATCTATGTACTGCGATTGGGAGAGGCCCAGCAGTCCTTTTGATCTATATCGGTAGATCCTTATACCTAGTACAAAGGATGCTTCTCCCAAATCCTTCATTGAGAATTGTGTAGATAACCATGCTTTAGTTTCGGACAACACTTTCACATTCCAATGAGAAGAATGTCATCAACGTAAAGCACCAAAAATTCAACTGTACTCCCACTGATCTTCTTGTACACGCAAGGTTCGAACACGTTTTTGATGAATCCAAAAGTTTGGATTGTTTCATCGAAACGGATGTTCCAACTTCGGGAAGCTTGCCTCAGCCCATAAATGGACCTCTAGAGTTTGCACACCTTGTGTTCATCTCCTTTGGATGCATACCCTTTTGGTTGCTACATTAAGATCTCCTTGTCAATGTCCCCATTGAGAAAGACAGTCTTTGCATCCATCTGCCATATCTCGTAGTTATACCACGCAGCTATGGCCAGCAAGATTCGAATGGATTTAGGCATTGCGACGGGCGAGAAGGTCTCCTCAAAGTCGATGCTTGGCCTTTGAGTGTATCCTCTTTGCCACTAGTCGCGCCTTGTAGGTTATTACCTCTCCGTTCACTCCAAGCTTTCGCTTATAGATCCACTTGCAACCCACGGGAGCTACTCCCACTGGTGGATCTACCAAGGCCCAGACCTTGTTCGAGTGTATGGAGTCCAATTCGAATTCCATGGCTTCACGCCACTTTCCCGAGTCTATGCCTAGCATAGCCTCTTCGTAAGTCCTTGGGTCGGTTAGAGACTGTCTAGTCTCACGCAGCAGACTGTAGTATCTCTCGGATTCTCTACGTTGTCTTTTTGACCTACGAAGTATCGGTGTACTCTCTGATGTACTTTCATGCTCCTATTCTCCCACTGCCTGTGGTGATGGGTCAGCTTGATTGACCTCTTCGGCCTTTTTCAGCTTCAGTGACCTCATCTAGTTCTACGTTGTGTTCCTTCTTGCCTAGCAAGAAATCCTTCTCCAAGAAGTGTGCGTTCCTTGAGACAAACGTAGTTTATCTTGTAGGATCGTAGAACTTGTATCCTATAGAGTTTTCTGAATACCCCACGAATTGCATAAGATGGACTTTACGTCCAACTTATCTCCCACCAGCTTATTCACATAAGCGGGAGACCCCATATGCGCATGAATGCATATGAAGGTACAATACCAAAACTCATATCACGTGATATGTTTTGGATCTGGCTTCAGAGATACTTAGCTCAGTATCTTCGATTTTCTCGATCAAGTTTCATTTGTTTAAATAAGGAATTTCATGTAAGATTTCTTAATGGACATTTACATGTCCAGAATGCTTGACAACATACAACGTCTCGAGCGGGTCTTACATTTCGAGAATCTAATTCTCTATTAAATAATCAATTGCGTGCATGTTCGATTTTGAATTGATCCAAATCTCTTACATGCTTTCATTGATTAGGCTCTCTTCTTTTATTCCAAAACTAATTTGGAATTGTACATCACAACGTACTTTTACCCATGAGGGTACTAGAGACGCCTTATCTCCCACTAATGCTTTAGCGTTTCTACACACTTATTAATGGATTAAATCCATTGCATTTGTTTATGCCTCTTGGTTGCCTAGCAACCAACTACTAAATCCAATTTCCATTAAGCAAGATTCGAAAGTCGGTTACTATGTACAGCATCCCAGTCAAGCTCGACCCAGTCAAGCTCAGTCTTTGAATCTTTTAATTCGGAAAATATGTTTCAGTATTCGTGTATCGCCTTTCGGTTTTTACAACGACTCAAGTGTGTGAAATCTTGATTATTTATATTTTATTGACTATGCATATTTTATTTAGTCGATATATGAGTATCCATACTCATTTGCTTATGTACACCTTTTGCGTATAAATCTTATAGCGCAATCAGTTCCAACCATTATGGAACTATCACATCCCTTAAGACAAGGGATGGTATAAGCAAATTCCAATGATCTAAATAATTCATGGCTTTAGATGCATTGAATGCATCAATGAGTGCTTCATCGGGCATCCAACACCCTTATGCATTACTTTAACCATAAGGTTAAGTTCAATAAAATTTAATCATCCCTTATGGGATGAATAGGTTTAATTCCCTTTTCCCTTGATCTTAATCCATGGAAGAATCATTTTGATTCACTTTTCAACTTATCATCCTTACAAAAAAACCTCCAAGGTTATTTCCCTTTAGAGAGGATACATTCCTCTTCTTCCATCTCTCGAGCCTTTTGAGGCCTTTTCACAAGATGTTACTTCCCATTCATGGGAGACTTCATGTTTGCCTTCAAGAAAATTTGGGCTTGAGAACCATCCTCAACCCTCTGGTGAAACTTATCACCTTTCTTATTTGAAGAGTAACTTCGAAAAAAAAAAGGCAGCTTGGTGAAACCTATCACCATTCCAGTCGAAGTGTAACTTCGAAAGGAAAAACAATGAAATCTTTGTAAGGAGATTAGTCCTTGCTTGGACTCGAGAATAATTTCTCAAGTTTCGAAGTCATTCAAAATTCATTTGAGTTCAGTCAATTTATTTGATTCAAGTATGATGGTAAATATTCATGGATACATAACTTATGATAAACTATCATAAACATGACGATAAATACGCGGCAGATTAATTTCAATGCATAATTTACAAACATGGTTTTCATTTGTAAATTACTCCCACTATTTTTGTCGAATACTTATGCCCCCACATAAGGTTCGGGAAATAAAAATTTCCTAATGGGCTCAAGGCCCAAATGCAATCGCTCAGTACCCACGACTCGTTGGCCATACCAATTGATCCACTTGGTGGGCGATCACGTCGCCGGTTAACCATCCTAGCTAACCCTTGAGTTCATTTAGCCTCGGTTTTCGTTATGGACCCACGACTCGTGAGACATCCATACTTACTCGCGTTAAATCATGTCCAATACTCGTGAAGAGAAATAGTTCAATCCTAGACGCCCCACGACTCGTGAGACAGCGCCTAGAACCTTGCTATCCCCTCCCTTGGCACTAAACTGTGCATCGAGGCAATAGACATATCATCTTCCTATAGCTCGACCCACGACTCGTGAGACATCGAGATATATTTGTACAATATGCCTAAGACCTAGTAATTGGATAGGCTCGGACCATAGACACCATTCATATGCGCCCGTTAATCGATTTAATATTCTAATTGAGTTTTTAAGTTCAATTGGAGGTTTTAAGTTTTCTTCGTGCGAGGTCTCATCAGATTATGCTTTATCTTGTTTACGTGATCTATTCTAAGCATGCAAGACATACATCAAAGAATAATAGTAAACATATATCACCTAGCATTGCACATATGATTGGTTGATTGCCCATCCTATGCGATCCATCACGAGCCACATGATGGACCAATTGGTCAGTCTAGGGTGAAAATTAAATGTCCTAACTATTACAATTTTCAAACCCATACATCATGGGCCTTCTTGTAATATCCACCTTGATTGGGCCTCCATGTAATGAATTGGGCCTCCATGTCCTCCAAGGTAATGGGCCTCCATGTGGATCTCCAAGTCTTCATGAGGTCTTCTTGGCTCCAAGCCTAATCTAAGCCTAGCTTATAAAAATATAGGCCCTATTCTATTACAATTGTTTGCGCAAGCAAGGGCACCAATCAGGCTCATTTAATTACAACCCATAAAATAAATAAACCAAAACTACATAGGGCTTAAGGGCAAAATCGACCAATCCACATATTCACTAAAGAACATGCATAAATTCACATAAGGGCATAAATGTAAATTTACCGGCTCGTTTAATTTTAATTCACAAAAATTATCCAAGTCAATTTAATTTTGAATTAAAAATTAATCTCTAAGATTAATTAGCTCTTACTTGAGCTCTAAGTAATCTTCAAACTTATCTTGATTAAATTGGTTAATTAAGGTAATCTAAATCTCTAAGATTCTTACCTTATCCAAAACTCTAAGTTTCCCAAAGTTTCCAAATCTCCAAGATTCTCAAGATAATCCTATTTTGTCCAGATTAGTTTAATTAAGGTAGTGTTCACATCTAACAAGATAACTACCTTATCCAAAAACTCCAAGTTTCCTAATCTAATAAGATCTATAAGATCTTTAATCTTGGTAACTTACTAGAAGAGATTAATTTTAATTAAATCTCTTCTTACAATTGAAACTCTAAGTTTCATTGTTTAACAAGATCTCTAAGATCTTTAATCTTGGTAACTTACTAGAAGACATTAATTATAATTAAATGTCTTATCACAAATGAAACTCTAAGTTTCCTTGTTTAATAAGATCTCTAAGATCTTTCAATCTTGGTGACTTACTAGACATTAATTATAATTAAATGTCTTATTACAAATGAAACTCTAAGTTTCCTTGTTAATTAGATCTCTAAGATCAATCCAAGATTCACCAAGATTCCATAACAATCAAATCTCCAAGATTTTCAGATTTATCAAAATAGGCAGAAATAGAGTCCAACCAAAAGTCAGCCAATATGTGACCAATCGAGGATTGCCACGTGGCCAACACACGCGACCACAAAGTCCGCGCGTGGGCTGTCTGTGGCAGCCGCGGCTGCGCGTAGCAGTGCACGGCGGCGCGTGGCTGTGCGTGACAGCATGCGGCAGACAGCCCGTGGGCTGCTGTCGTGTGCCGTACGCGCAGCCTTTGTGCTGCTCGCACGCTGCTGTGGGCAGCAGCTCGCGGTGGCCGCCCAACCGCGGTGCGTTGCCGCGCACCGCCGCGTGCCACCGCGGTTGGATCCAAAATTTTTTTTTTTTTTTTTTTTGTGTTTCGATTACTTTTGATTTAATTAAACAGATCTAATTAATTAAATCCCAATCCAAAATAAAAATTAACTTGATAAAATTTCGAATCAAAATTTTACATTAACTCCAAGTTAACAGATCTACTACGTCCTAAAACATATACAGTCATAGAACTAGCCATACATAAATCAAACATATGATTTAAATCACAGAATTTGCAAATTCATATATATACAAAGCCTAGAGTTGACTCTGATACCACTGATGGGATTCGGTAAGATAAACAGCCCTAGGCACAGCGGAATATAAAATTTTTAGGACATCTTACGGAATCTTGCCAGGATACTACTCTAGTTGTATATATATGAATAAATAAAACGATAGTATAAGTTTGCACGTTATACCTATCTCCTTGCAAATCCAAGTTGGCAGTCAGCAAAACGGACTCTGAAATTCTCCTCAGCAAAATCGACCCAAGCTCTGCAGTAGCGCCCCACGTGTTGCGCCTCTACGGGTTGATACACCACAATTACACGAAAATAATAAATCTTGATCAGCTAGAACACAAGATATATTATGATCTAGGATTTAGGAACAAAGTCGAAAACGAAAAATTCTTCCAAAAGGAAGACAGGGTTCGGTCGACTACACAGGGAGAGGGGAGAGAGAATTTTTGCCCTTGCTCAATTTTTGCTTATTGAGTTGTGTGAAAAATAACTACAAGAGAGCTACTTATAGTTATCTCCCTAACCTAGTCCTATTAGGACTAGAGCTCTTCTCTCCTACATGGGCCATGACCCTCTTTAATTGGAAGACCAAGTCTTCTAATTAATTCATGGCCCAATTAATTAATTTGACCAGACTTTATTTAATCTCCCAATTAAATAGCCCAATTAATTAACTTAATCTCACATTTAATTAAATCAGACTCTAAGCCCATTTAATTAAAATCCCTTCTAATTAATTAAATCCAACTTAATTAATTAATCCACAAATTAAATTCCAATTTAATTTATGATCCTGATCCAATTCCAATTGGATCCCATTTTGTTCCAATTGGGTCGACCCAGTCGACCCACCCATAATAATCGACCCAGTCGATTATTCACCCAGTCGACCCAGTCGACTCGGTTGTTCCTATTTCCTCGCTTTCGCTTCATGTGTATTGTGTATGCCCCCGTAGGTTCACCACATAATTGGCCGTGGGTTATAATTAAATATTATTTAATTATTCGAGTAAGACTTACTCTAAATCAATCGAACACTCCGTCGATTAATCATTCCAAAATTAGCACCCCTGCCAATTTGGGAATTCTCCCACACTCCACGGTCGATGTCCAGCCACAAGCCCATGGAGCCCAATCACTGGTGAATTAATTCAGTGAACCTTTTATCATTTACAATTTCCATATACGACATAATCTCTCCATCGATCAATCTCCCAGTCGAGACTTAAGGGTATGGTCTTTCATCGGTTTTCCTTTTCTTTTGTCTTGACCTTATGCATTCTGGTCTCGAAATAATTCTCTTTGACTTAACCTTTATGAGCTACTTACATAAAGCCGTCAGATACCTCGGCCGAGGATTTTACCAGAATTAATTTCTCACAGAAATCCATAGGAGAATTTCCCAACCTATCAAGTCGGGTCAATGGATCCTTTGTTGATGATATGAATCTGCATACGAGTTCCTCTATACCCAATATGAGTCCACAAAGACTTTATGGCGATCTCCAGTCAGTCGGGACTCAAATCAAAGCATAGACGTTCTCGTACCAGATAAACCCTATCATCTCAAGTAGTTAGGGATCGTTCCTCGTATACTATTGTAAATTGGAATAACTTCAACCCCGATATGCGACTACCGCTTCCATGGTGAGTTATTTCCTAATTGGGGTATTCAGTGCGCTTGCCATCCCAGCAAGCCACCCACTTATGTGTATCGACTATCCCAGTCACGCTCGTGGACCCCAGCGTTCTCCAGTTCATCGGAGTATACACAATAGTGAGAGTCTAACCGAATCCAATGATGTCCTATTTCGATTGGATTCTACGACTCTTGAATATATTCTAGATCACGGCCTTGGAGATCAGTCCACGGGTTGTCCCATAGCCCTGTGATCTAAGGACTTCTATCCTTATGCGTAGATAATTATTACATAAGATAAAGATGACCATATAATAATAAAATGCATTTATTAACCCAATTGAATGGTCCTTTCAATTAAATGCAACCAAATAGTTGGCTTGCAGGACACTATTCTATCACTCGATACATAAACGACGGACAGTGTCGTCTCCTGACGACGTAGTGAGACTCCTCGACGTCATCAGGGAGATCGATACCAGTCGCCAATTGGGCCAAACTGTTGGCCTCGCTGTTATTTCGTCTCGTTACATGATAACATGTAACATCAACAAACTCCGACAACAAAGACATCACAGTTAAATAATATTTTTCAAGTGTTGGGTTTCGGCATTTATAAGTACCTTGTATCTGCCTGATAACCAACTGCGAGTCCCCGACGATGACGACAGACTTACTGTCGAGCTCCCTGAGCATTTCCAGTCCGATTATCAAGGCTTCGTATTCGGCCTGATTGTTAGTACATTCAAAGTCAAATTGAATCGATAGCTTAGTTTTTACATTTGATGGAGAAATCAAAACGATACCTGCTCCGCATAGTCTGTCGGTTCTAGACCCATCGAAGGCCAAAGTCCATGGCCTGATCTCTACTGTCATCGAGTCCAGTTCCTTGAGAACGGCTTGATCAATATCGAGACATGGATGGTCAACCAGAAAATCGGCCAATACTTGGCCCTTGACTGCTTTTTGCGGTACGTATTGCAACTGATATTCCATCTATTGGATGGCCCATCGACCGATCCGTCCCCTCATCACAGGCTTAGCTATCATATACTTTATCACATCAATACCAGAAATAACTAACACTTTCACAGGCAACATATAATGACGTAATTTCTTGCAAGAGAAAAACAACGCAAGGCATACCTTTTCTATCGGCGAGTACCTCTGCTCTGTTTCGGTCAAGTGCCTGCTCAAGTAGTAGATTGCTCGTTCGAACCCATCCTCGTCGTCTTGTGCCAGAAATCCACCGACGGTGTCGTCCGTGGCAGATATATATAATTTTAAGGGTTTCCCCTTGACAGGCGGCATCATTACAGGCGGCGTTGTCAGCTTATCCTTGATTTCCTGAAACGCCTGCTCGAGCTCCGTTTGCCAGCAAAATTCTTCTTTGTCCTTCAATTTTAACAAAGGCGAGAAGACCTTCGTTTTTCCAGCCAAGTTAGAAATAAACCTCCGCAAAAAGTTGACTTTCCCAAGGAATTGTTGTAATTCCTTCTTCGTCGACGGAGGTCTGGCCGTCAAGATAGCTTTGGACTTATTTTTGTCAATCTCAATCCCCTTGCGATGCACTAAGAAGCCAAGAAAATTGGTTGACGCAACTGCAAACACACACTTCAAGGGGTTAAGCTTTAATTTATGTTTCCTCATTTTGGCAAATGACTTCGCCAAATGTGTTAGATGTTCATCGTAACTAGCCGATTTGATAATGATATCATCGATGTAAATTTTAACAAAGTCATCGATGTACTCACTGAAGATGCAGTTCATGGCTCATTGATAAGTTGCTCCGGCGTTTTTGAGTCCGAATGGCATCACTTTCCATTGGAAGGTGCCTATTCCGCCAGGACATTGAAAAGCCAGTTTCGGTACATCGTCAACAGCCACAAAAATCTGATTTAACCTGCACTTCCGTCGACGGCTGTCAGGAACATATTGCTAACGGCAGCATCGATTAACATGTCCGCCATTGGCATCGGGTATTCGTCTTTAGGAGATGCAAGATTTAGGTCCCTGAAATCGATGCATATCCTGATTTCCCCGTTCTTCTTCATCACGGGAACAACATTCGCTACCCACTCCGGATATCAGGCCACTTCGATGAAACTGGCCTTCAACAGCTTTTCGATTTCTTCTCTGATCAGTCTGCAGACCTCGACAGACATCCTCCTCAAGGGCTGTTTCTGGGGCAAGTATCCATCAAGTATCGGACTACGGTGTTCTACCAACTCCCTGCTCAATCCTGGCATCTCGTCGTAATTCCAGGCAAAACAGTCCTTGTATTCCTTTAATACTTGTATCAATCGATCCTTCTGGCCATCATCGAGCAATGCGCTGATGTAAGTTGGCCTGTGATCATCTTCGCTGCTTAACTCAATCTCGATGACAGGGTCCTGTACTTGGATCTTGATGTCGTCGAGCTTGGCTGGCGCCGTTGCTAGTTCATCTAACTGAATTTCATCGCCGACCGATGGTGGCATTTCCTCCTAAAAAATGAGATCTCCTGTATAACATTCGGCCACGTAGGCCCGAAACTTTCGAATCAAATCAGCGCATGCTTCCTGCTGTGGCCCGATAACAATGATCTCATCAATCTCTAGTCTGTCGGCCTCATAGGCCGATGATCTTTCGTCATCAGGATAGTTCATGAGGACTGACAGTGCTGTTCGTGCGGCCCCGATTCCTTGACGACTTAGTTCTTTGGCTAAACAAGCCATTTCCGGTTGTGTCAACTTCTTGCTCGAAGTGACTTCCTTCGGTCGTCCGTATTTATCCTGCCTGATGAATCTGTAAGGACCTATATCATCTCGATAGTACGCTGCCTCGACAGCGTTGATCTTGGCGGTGAATGGCCTGTTGTCAGCCATTATGATCTCGGGTTCGGGGTCGTCTCCCCAGATTAATAAGCACTGATGCAGGGAGGACGGTACACAAAGGGCTGAATGAATCCAGTCTCTCCCCAACAACGCATTATACGAAGTGGCAGCGTCCACCACAAAGAAAGCGATCTTCAAGCTGGTTTTTCCAATCTTTACCTCGACGGGTAAGATTCCTAGCGTATCAGCTTTTCCTCCTGTGAAGTTGCTGACGATCACCTTAGTCTCCATCAGGTCCTCGCTGACCTTACCCAGCTTGTACATCGTGATGCAGGCATTACGTTGACGGCTGCCCCATTATCGACCAGCATTCTGTCGATGGGTTTTCCGTCGATGTGCCCTGATATGTATAATGGCCTGATGTGTCTGGCCATGAAGGATGGTGGCTTCTGGAATATACTTTCGACTTTCCTGTTCCAATCGGTCTCTTTCTCGTCATCGACCGATAGCAGTTCTAAGTCTTCTGCCATTTGTACCACTGGCATTCCCTCATCCCAAAAGCCCTCAGTGGAGTATTCCAGTTCCTCGTTGACGAATTCAAAAAGCTCAGAGTCGACGGCATTGCATTCCATCACTGTCGAGCCGTTAGTCGGCTGACTGGTGGCAGCATCTTCCACCGATTTTGTTTCTACTTGCTTTATTTCTTTTTCGACGGGCTGTTTTTCAACCTCCTGTTTGTCGACTTCCTGGCCAGATTTGGCCTCGACAGCTTGGCCAGGTTTGGCCTTGCTTCCTTATTGGCTCTGTCGTCATAAATCTCGACAAATTTTGCCTCGAGATCATTCCCATCTTCCTTGTCGGACAGTAAGTCGTCCTCTGCCATTATCTTTTCTAAGTCGATTGTGCCAAATTGGGCTTTCCCCGGAGTCCACTTGGAAGTGTCGATTTGCATCGAGGTCTTGGCCTCGATATTGATCCCTTGGCCAGATTTGGCCTCTATCGCTCCCTGTTTCAGTTTCAGTTCCGCTGACGGAGGTTTCTTTACTGACTCTTTCATCGGGGCCTCCCCTTAGCAATTTCCATCCCTTTTCGTTGGCGTAAGTAACGCCTATACTGTGTCCGGGTCATCTGATCGACCCTTCGATCTCCGGGAAACTTAGGATGCCTGACGGGAACCCATCGATCCACCTGTGTATCGGCGGGAGTATGAATAGTCCGCGGCCTTGATGAGCCTGACGGTGTAGTTTTTGGCGACGGACCATGTGTCCTGTCTCTGCGACTGGCGGTCGATCTGACCTGCCTGATTGGTGCTTTATCAGGGGATCTCTCCCTGATTCTGTTGCTACGGCTAGTACCCTCTTGATGTTGTCGAGGTACTCTGGCCTTAGCCCGTTCTCGGCCTTGCTCCATGGTTGACAATGCATGTTCCGTGTATTCCATCGGAAATGGAATTGGGCATGGTCCTATCGGTCGAGGTGGTGGTGGTGGTGGTGTTGGCTGCGATTGCGGCGTTGTCTGAGGTGCTGCCTGCGTTTGCGGCGTCATTTGGTATGGATACCATGTCGGTATTGCATTTAGCCAAGGCATGTATGGGCTATATAATGCTGGATTGAGGAACAATGGAATTGTTGCCAACTCAGTTTGGCATCTTGCACATAAACCCATCTCCCTGATTGCCGTCGAGCGTTCTGGCTCTTCATCAACGTACAAATGTTCACCGGTTGATGGGTCCGTGACCATTAGCACATTAATCCCCACTTCATTTTGTTGGAAATGATTGGTGTCAACCGTCATCGGCTTTGTGATTTTCCAATCCGGGGCAACCCTTAAGATGCCCTTGTCAAGGTGATCCTGCACCATCCACCTGAACACTAGACACTCGTTTGTTGCGTGAGGCCAAACATCATGATATTTACAATACGTTTTACCTGCTATTTTCATTGACGATGGAATCACGTGATCCCCTTTGAGTCGCAGGATCTTGTCGGCCAACAGCTGATCGAATATGGCCTCTGTTTTCGAGACATCAAAGGAATAGCGTCTCTCTCTGTCAGTCTTATACTCAGCGTCTCGACGTACCAGGTTATTTGGCACTTTGATGGTAGGCTGAGGCTCCTTTGGTTTGGCGAGAGCCGGACAGACGGTGTTCTTGGGGCAGACCACTCCTGCCAGTCCGATCTCGATACCCTGTTGCTCAATCGGTCTGCTAACCTGATTGATCTGCTCCTCGTTGGAATCGGCCATGCCCACTTGATAATAATTTCCTCTGGGCTGCCGACTGTTCTCGTCTCTTAGCACTCGTTCGTAACGGACCGCATGATCGGTCAACTCGAAAAGGTCTCATGGTATTGTGCCATCATAATCTTTCTCAATTCGAAATGCATGCCATGGATGGCAATTTTGATGCATTCCTTTTCTGGCAACGGGATGGCGCAGAAACCTCTGGCCCTGATGAATTTCTTCATGTATTCCTCGACAGTCTGTCCTGTCAATTGCCTCATGTTCGATAGCTCGATGACAGATACCTCGAGTGGGGCCTGATAGTGGTTCATCACGAATATTTTTTCCATGGATGGCCAGTCGGGGACCGATCCAGGCTTCAAATTGGCGTACCAATGGAACGCCATTCCTGTCAGTGAGTTGGGGAACAGTTTCAGCTTCAAATCATTAGTTATGTTGCCACATTCCAGGGAAAATCGAGCAAGATGCTCCGTGGCAGACTGTGATCCTTCGCCCGAAAATAGAGTAAAGTTCGGTGGCCTGTAGTTTAACGGAAACGACACTTTATCGATGTATTCGGGGTGAGGCTTATTATACCTCGATGCCCTGTTTCCCCGTCTCCTGACAAACATCTCTTCAGCTCGGTTCACCGTCAAGAGATCTTCTGGACCCTCTGCAGCTCGGTGAATAATCCTGTCATAGGCCAATGGATTGGCCTGATATTGTTCTGGGCCGTACCCGACGGCCTCTGATCGGTCCTCTTCGGAGCTGCCCCCCGAGTCTGGACGGCTGTTCCTTGCTTTGGAGGTACTTCCTTTGTTTCTTTCTTGGACATTAGATTGCCCGTTGCCTTGTTTGTAAGGCGTTTCTTCCCTTGATGAACTTCCCCCGGTCTGGATTGCGGGGCTTTTGCCTTTGTCGATGGCAGTCCTCTGCGGCCCAGTCCAGGCCTGCGCTTGTATGCCATTAGCGAGGGCATTGATGCTCTCTGCGAGTGATGTCATCTTGGCTTCCAAGTGCATCAGGGAGTTATTTACAGTGTTGCTGGCTTCTGTGTTGGCCTGACTAGCAGCAGTGGCCGAGCCTAGCATGCTTTCAAACTTGCTGACAACGTTAGACCATTCCTCCTGTTTGGTCTCGAGGTCCCTGGTGAAGTTGCGAACCTCTGCAGTCAGCTCCTCAATTTTGTCGGTCCCTTCCATAGTTAGTGGAACCGTTGATAGATTTTCCAAGGTATGTGTTAAATCAGAACGTGTCCTCGTCAAGGTTGATCGAGTCTTTCTTGGTATCTGTGGTATCATCTGATGACAACAAAAGAATAACCACTTAGTATCAACTGATTGACTGTTTGGCAAAGAGATTATCAATTGTCAGCTAGCCAAAGTATTACTTGGCTGATAATCGTTTTTATGGCAAATAAAATAGAAAAAATTTCAAGTCTCGCCGAGCCAACATATTGTGTGGCTGGCAAGTTTTGACAAAGAAATTTTTAGGTCCCACTGGGCGTGCCAAAAATATTGTTTGCGATAAAATTTGGCCCTGGGCATCGAGGAGTTGACATCAAGGGGTGCTTGGCATCGAGGAGTACCAAAATATTGTTTGTTGTAAATATGGCAGTAAATACCTCGACGAGCCAATCGCTCGATGTGAAATGCCTCGATATGATGTAAAATAAATGCGGGCGTGCCAATGTTTGTGCGTGCAAACATAACGATTTAAAAATGGACATGCTGATATCAGTGTAATAAAAATACAAGTGTCCTGATAAAGGCATATTGATATATAAGTTGTCCTGATAAGGTTGACTTCTAAACGATTGTGACAGAGTAGGCAAACACTACCCCTAGTTCTTTTCTATGCCTGCCTGGCCGCAGGACTTAAACAATTTATGAAAATCTTTCTTAATTGCCAAAACTCATGACCAATCAATGGCCTGCTTAATATATCAGCGAATTTATAAATCAGCAAATGACTTGACGATCAATCAGTTTAAACATCCACCTTGACAGAAGACATAATCTTGACAGAAAACAACATATCAATGGAAATCAATTGACGTAAGGCATATAGTAGTAAGAGAGTCAAGATGTGCGGGCCCAAATACTTCCGTTAATAATAAAAAAATAATGATAAGTTCCCCGATGTACGAATGTTACAACAATATGCAAAACGATGAAAATCTCCTATTTCGGCGTGATCTGCCAGGTGAGTTGATGAATCTATTAAGTGCTGAAAATTAACTCCTTGATCGGCAGGTAAACCCGCCGATGAGCTGATTATGCATGATAGAACAGCTTGTTGACAGAAAGTAACATTGACGACGGAAGACCAACGTCAATGGTTCGCCCAACCTTGATGGGTGACCACCAATCGGGCTCCTGATCAGCGGGTGGCCACTGAAAAGGGCATCGACGGAGCAGATGGCTACTCAGCCGATAGCCGTCAAGCAGATGGCTACTTGACGACGAGCTCATCAGGCAGATGGCTACTCGATGAGTTTGTCATATAAATACGTGGGCACTTACATGACGGTCAACAGCGTGCTACTTGCTGATATGAGTGGTTTCGCTCGAGACAGTGTTAGCTGATGGCGGAAGACGGCGGTGGCGGCGGCGGCTAACTTTGAGCGGCGGCGGCGGCGGCAAGACTTCAGGCGGCCAGGGATCACTGGTGGCTGAGGAGGGACAGACTGATATCAAGGAGTTGGCAGGCTGATAACTTGACAGAAAACAGCTTGTTATCTGCTTGCTATCAAGGGGTTTCGCTCGAGACAGCGTCCTGACGGCGGAAGCAGCGGCGGCGGCAAGACTTCAGGCGGTCAGGGGTGGCTGGTGGCTGAGTTGGGACGGTTGATATCAAGGGATTAACAGGTGTTTGCTGAAAAAGAAGCAGCAATGTGCTGGACTTCCGGTGAGGCGTTGAGCCGATCAGTGTTAGACTGAGAATTTGTTGATTGAGTTGTGTGTCCCGCGAATGGCTGCCTTGGAGTATTTATAGGTGCTAAAAAATGAGCTGATGGCCAAAACTGCTCTCCTGATGGCCGAAAATTGAGGGCCTGATGGCCTATCTTCCCACTTCTCCCACTACTTTGTAATTGCCCACTACCGCCACTACTTTAATGGTGGTCTTCTCTTTATTTTTGCTGAAAATTAAGGCTAATGGTAGTTGGGGAAGAAGAAACGTGTCTTTTATTTGAATTTGAATTTCAATTAAAGATAACTAACTAGAGATAATTAGGGAAGTTGTTATTTAAACCAACTAATGTGGCTTATCCTTATCCCCTATTAATTATCTTTAATTAATATTAATCATTAATTACAAAATTCAATTGGGCCAAAAACAAGAGCTGGCCGATTTTTGGGACTGGGCCAGGTCGACCTTGGCTGATCGGGCCATTATTGGCCTTGGGTCGAGTGATGCTGTTCATTTGGGCTTTTGATTTTACTTGATAATTAAACTTAGCCAATAAATTATTTAATGGCCTTATTTATCAAGTGGGCCATTTAATTAGATTTGGCCCAATTAATTAACCAACTTAATTAATTAATTGATCTTTAATAACCGAAATCAATTTTGGGTCAATTGGGCCCGCTTGTATTCAACCATAACTTGGTCTTAATTAATTAATTGACTCTGGCCCATAAATTAATTAATTTATTAATTAACTACTTTATGCTTGGCCCAAAAATTAATTAATTTCAAAGATTGGATCGTATCTCAAATCGGGCTCGGTTGGATCAATTTTCGGGTCAAATTGGATCTGATTTAATCCGACCTGCCTGGAGTGACTTGGTTCGGCCTTAGTGCCATTTTTAGTTTGTCATCGAGCCGTCTTTCCTCGATTAATCGAGGATGATTTTTTGGGTACAAACAGGTACTATGTACTATTCTCAAGAACAATACAACACTTGATGTTTACAAATTCTACATCCAAGTGGAACTTTCACTCTTAGTGAAGTTACATTATTTAAACCCCTTGAATTTATTCTCTCAAGCACTCAGGCTAGTAACTAATCTCTCTTAGAAATTAACCTCAAAATTACAACTTTGTTGCGATAAAAACTCTAAGTTTTTATCTCAACTAAATAAAGCTTATCTCTTAGAGCAACTTAGTGGTTTTGCTCTCAAACGACTACTTTGTGTTGTAGGAGTCTCTATCAATGTACGCGGCTCTATCATAGTTCAATACTATTCTGCAGTACGGAGTAGTACTGTAGTGTTAGGTGCATTTAATGCAGTATGCTATACGAGGTATTTTGAATTTTTTTTGGTTTTCCAAGGGTTTAATCCCTTTCGAGATGCGTCAGGCGCATAAAGTGGGAACCTCTCTCAACAGAGATTCGAACCTGAGTCCGCTACTTTGTAGTGACTAGTCCCTTCCACTAGACCAATCACCTGTTCGTGAGGTATTTTGAATTTACTCATTATGATTTGAATCAACTCCTCTGAACCTCGTATGAGAGACATTAATATGATACGTCTGCCTTTATAATCATCTGACTTAGCTCATGTATCTGGATCTAAAACTACTCAACTGTCTGGACTCAACTGTCGTACGAAGATGTTTGGTGAAGTCTTCACCCATATCTCTTCACTTTTAGTCTTCGCTCTTGGATTTCTTAACTGTGTTTATCAGTAAATCATGCTGATAATCTCTTCAAATGTGTAAGTATAATACTTGGCCTTTCTCAATAACCTGTTTGATTTGAATGTGAATAGTAAGCTTCCGTTACTTGTCTGTTAAATATTACTTGGTTGATGATTTAAGACTTAACTTGCTTGTTATCATCAAAACCATATTTATTATAACTCTTGTAAGCTATATTATCTTTGTTGTTGTTGCTTCTTGAGTTAATGAACTTTCTTCCAACATGGCGTGCCAGGAATTATCAAAAATATTTGAATATATATAATAACTTCAAATTTTAGTATGATATATCCTATCAAGTCAACTTAGAAATCGGAAGAGATATTTAATTACAAGTTTTACCCCTACCCTAATTAGTTTTAATATAAGAATTTTTTTTCCCCAAACTTAGAATGAACCAATTTGCTTAGTTTCTTAACCAATCTTTAAAAAAAAGTCCATAGTTGAAATGAGAATTATTGATAAAAATATGTATAAAGAAAACGACGAAAACTAACTAGAACAAATTCAATAAATAAACTCGAATATTCATGAACTGCACATGTTCAAGCAGGGGGGTTACAATGAATGTGGTCAAATAATAGTACAATACAACTACTTATGGTAATAGTATTATGGCTTGTTAGGGCATCTAGAACCGTGGGTTGGGGCGCGCGTGAGGGCCGAGCCAGGGCGGGGAAGTGATCTCCAGAGGTGGGGCGTGGAGGATCGGGGCGGCTCACGGGCTGGGCTACGGGGCGGGGCTGGAATAGCTGCTGGAACAGGGCTCGAGTTATATTTGGGGAAGAAAGAGGGGCACTCTCCTCTCTTTAAGTCAGGTGGTGCCACTTGGCGCCACCTGACTGGTTCTTTTTTTTATTTTTTTATTTTTTATGACTTTCCAGATTTTCCTCTAGGATTTTGCTATTTTCTCTTCTCTATTGTGTCCAGGAGATCTGCATATTTGGCCCCAAGACTCTCCTTAATTTATTTGTATGCTATGATTCAACTTTGTTGTTGTAACTGTATATATTATTATGTTGTCAATAGGACAAAATTGCATTTTAGTCTCTCGACTGGGTTTTTTCAGTAATTTTGATTTCGTGCTAGATAAAAATAAAAATGCACTTTTCAATCCGGCTTTTTGAAATATTTTGCATTTTGGTCCTATAACCCCTTCTCTATATACTTTTTGGACTTATAGTTTCATGAAATAGTGTTTGTTTTGTACTTTGATTCATCGTCGTTTGTTGTAACCTTTATCTTGTTTTTATGTATGCCTTTTATTTAATGTTATAATTCGTGTTTTGAATTAATTATAATTATAATTATAATTTATATTTTTAATATTTAAATATTATAATTATAATATTCTTTAAATTAATTATATTATTAAAATAATAATAATTCTTATTCTATTATTATTATTATTATTATTATTAATATCAATTAAAACTATTATAAAAATGGTGAGAGTGGAGAAGAAAAAAATTTGGAAGAAATTGAGTGCTGGAGACCACCACGGGAGATGATCACCCAGAGCCCGCGTTGGCTCCGGGGCTGTCGCGGTGGCTGGCTCGGGAATGGCCCCGGGGCTGTCCCGGTGGCTGGCTCGGGAATGGCCCGGGAAACCATTGGAGATAGCCTTGGTAACCTGATAACTGATAAGTAGGTAATTATTAATAATGTATCATAATTCTTTTGGTTATAACTTACGTTATGTGACGTGACGTCATTCTAGAATTTTCCGTAACTTATTAATGATGTATCATAATTATTTTGGTTATTACTTACGTCATGTGAAGTGACGTCACCCTAGAACTTTCCGTAACTTATTAATGATGTATAATAATTCTTTTGGTTATAAATGTGACGTGACGCCACCCTAGAATTTTCCGTAACTTACCGTAGAATTTTCCGTAACTTATTACTGGTGTATCATAATTCTTTTGGTTATAAATGTGACGTGACGCCACCCTAGAATTTTCCGTAACTTACCCTAGAATTTTCCGTAACTTATTAATGATGTATCATAATTCTTTTGGTTATAAATGTGACGTGACGCCACCCAAGAATTTTCCGTAACTTACCCTAGAATTTTCCGTAACTTGTTAATGATGTATCATAGTTCTTTTGGTTATAACTTACGTCATGTGAAGTGACGTCACCCTAGAATTTTCCGTTAATAATTAAGGCAAGGGCAATTTAGGAAAAAATATTATGTTTGTTGAATATGAAGGCTAAAAAGGAAATTTTCATATGTCATTACCTTTTTGTTCTGGTATAACAATTACCTAGTATATATATCCACACTTGGAAGAGACAGTTCAGACTACACACAACTGAGAGAAGACTCTATTCAAATTTCATTCAGGTTAGTGATGCGGCTCAAGTTTTTTATTTTTTATCTACTTTTTCCTTTATTTAATATTTTTGGTTTATCTATTGAATTATTATTTAGATTTTTTTGCCAAGTTAAGAACTCGAGTGAAGCTGATTCTTGATTATCACTGAGGCCTCGAGGTTAGTTCACCCGATAATTTTTATTTCGAAGTTTTTTTCAATTTTATATGTGTTTTGCTAATTTTAATCTTGTAAGGTAATATATATGCTTGTAAATCATTAATAGATTGGGTTTAAATTTAATATACGTATATGTTGGTAGACATGTCAAACTAAAACCAAGATCGAATTGTTCATAAATTTAGGAATATACTAAATAAGTTTTTACAAATACATGATTGATGTGTCAAATTTAACACACAATAAGTTTTAATTAGCAACTAATTTTGTCATGAAGTAAACTACTTATATATCCGTTAGATCTATTATTTTTTCTTGATGAACTTTTAGGTCTTTCAATTGTTATATATAATGATAATTAATTAATTTTAGAGTTCTTTTACGTATTGTAACGAAGATTTTCATTTATCATTTATAAAGTATTGTAGTCAATGTATTTAGAATTTGTAAGAGAATTCATTCTCTTTCTTTCTAAGGGCTTCTAGGAACAGTTCATGTTGTAAAAATTGTCAGCAGTTTTTCCACAAAATGAACTGCTGAAATAAAATATTATTATTTTTGTGACCTGCTTACCCGGTCTCATTTAGCAGGTCACATTTTGGTCCTTTTACATATTTGCCCCTGCAAATTAATAATATATAATAAAAATATAAAATCCCTAATATATAGTAAAAACATAAATTTTACTTATTGTATATACAAATTTATTTAACTAATTTGATTTTATAAATAATAATAACAATCAAATAATACTTTAAAATAAAAATAAATTCAAATAAAAAATTTATATATTGTATTAATTTATTTAATATTATTAAAACAATAAAGTTAAATTTTATTAATATAATAAATAATTATAATTAAAAAAAACTAAACCTTAACCACCCCCACCCAACCCCCACCCACTCCACCCCACCCCACCCCGTAAACCCCCACCTCAACCCCATATCCCAGGCCGTCGGCCTGGGATCGTCTTCCCAGGCCAGCGGCGGCCTGGGATCGACCCGTCCCAGGCAGGCGACGGGGCGTGGGACGAACGAACCCAGGCCACCACGGCCTGGGTTTTGCAAGTTGCAACCCCCAAATTTTACTCGATCTTGATTGCTAGTGAATGATTCGTCAGTTTAGTAAATTAAACAAAAAAAAAAACACCACCGAATGTTTTCTGCAAGTTGCAACCGCCGCCGACCTGGGATATTTTGGTGGCGGCGGAACGGTTGGGTTGGGGGGGTTTGGGGTTTGGAAGACGATCCCAGGCCTAGGCCGCCGGCCTGGGAAGACGATGGCCGTCGGCCATCGGCCTGGGAAGACGATCTCAGGCCGGCGGCCGGTATGAGTGAGAGAAGGAAGGGCAGGTGGGTGGGTTTTAGATTTTTTTTTTTTTAATTTTCTCCAGAATTAATTGGGCAGTGTATAAAAGTAATTTCGGTTTTGTCTATAGTGTATTTTTGCTTCCGGTAATAGGTCACGGTTTTGCCACATGGCGCCCATTGAGTGGTGAATTGTGGACAGTTCTGCCAAAGCCGAACTGCATTTAACAAGCCCGTTCTTTCTATCTGTTTATATATTGTAGATTTTCATTTACCATTTATAAAGTCTTATAGTCAATGTATTTAAATTTGAGATTCAGTCTCTTTCCTTTTCTTGTTTTGGCAAAAAAAATTAATGTTCATCATCATCAAATCACAAAAGCCAATCTATCTATCATATAGGTTACTAATGTTGGAATTATTATTCTTATCAGTCTAATAATATGGACTTACATTAGGCATGGCAAGATGGATCTGGACCCACGGGCCGGCCCATGACCCGTCCAGGCCCGTCCAGACCCAACCCATTAATTTTTATGTTAATTGGGTTGGGTTGTTCTTGCGTCAGCTTTATTATTAATGGGTCTTTAATGAGTCTTCTAGTGGGTCTGTTAATGGGTCTTGTAAAAACAACACAAAATAAAGTATTGAGCCCAATTTTAAAAGCAACTTTGCTACTATCTTTAATTCCAAAAAGAAAATCATATTATATCTTGGTTGCTATCATCAAATTGAAGGCCTAGACCCAACTTTTATTATTTTGTAATTACTAACCCATTATTTCGAAGAAAAAAAATTAAATTATTAAAATATCTTAAAATCGTTGGCCTTTTCTATACCAATTTCATGGTCACTTTTGACTAATAAAATATTTATATCGACTTTCGAAAAGGTGTTTTTATTAATTTTTACGCAATAGATTTCTATTCCTTTATATTTCTTAGATATAAGATAATAATAAAAATTATTTTTTCAAATCTTATAATTATTGTTTCATAATATGCATGTTAACTTTATTCTTTCAAATCTTGGCATCAATTATTCCCATTTTTCAACCCATGTTACAACAAATTTTTTGTGGATTTTTGAAGGAAAAAAAAGTTAAGGATTAAAGGGCCGACCCAGACCCGACCCAACCCAGGCCCATTAAAGACCCGACCCATTTACGACCCGTTACCACAGACCCATTAATGACCCAGCCCGCTTCGACCCGACCCGAACACGGCCCGACCCGTCCATTTGCCATGCCTAACCTACATGTTATATAATTGTATATGATAGGCTATTACATTATGTGCCTAATTAATTGTGATCTAATAATAATAATAATTGTGTGGCACTTAAGAATATCAGTTAATTAAAGTATGAAGTCTTTATATGTGTAGATACCTAATTGGACTCTAACTGTTCTTGATGGGCTAACAGTTTTTACTAGAGTTAGGATTAATCCTATATATAGGGTTATGGTCCCTAGTCCAATTCATACTTTGCACTTTCATCTTCCCCATCTAGAGAAACCATAAGGTAATAGTGAATAAGGTTTAAGGGGTGTTTGCAAATGTTTTTGGAAACCCAAAAGCAGTTGCTTAAAGTAAAAGTAAAAAATAAGTACTTTTATTCAAAAGCAAGAGGTGTTTGCAAATATGTTAAAAACGCAGCTTTAATTATTACAAAAATGCCACCTAGAAGAAGCAATAGAAAAAACACCCCCTTGGTTGCTTCTTGCTAACCTGCTTTTATCTGCTTTTCAGTTGAAGAAGCAATAGCAGAAGCACCTACTTGCAAACACTATCAAAGTGCTTTAAGCACAAAAAAAACAAAAAAATACTTTTTAAAAGCTCTTGCAAACACCCCTTTAGAAGACCACAACCCCCTAGAATCCATCTTTGTGATTCTTCCGTTACTCCACCGATGAATTCTATGTCTCTTTAGCATAAACGTATCTTACTTAATCATCTGCGAATAGATCCTGAGATATGTATATTTTCATGGCTTATATATTTCATCTTATCATAACATATCTCTTAATGTCTAACTAAATGGACATTAACTAAATATATATTTGTCAATGGATCTTATCAAAAGATAATAGTAAAATAATAATGACTTAGAGTTGTTTTCTATGTATTTGTGTTAGTTTTTTTATTTTTTTTAATTACAAAATTTATACTATTATCTCTAACTCTCACCCCGACATTTCTATCCATTTTCTTAATTAAAGAAAATTAGCAAGCCAAGAATAGAATAACATTAATTAAGATATTCATGCATATTTTTCATATTTATGTGTAAATCAATTAACCAATAGGTGATTGATCTAGTGGAATGGACTAGTCACTATAAAGTAGATGACTCAGATTTGAATCTCTGTAAGGAGAGGTTCTCACTTATGTGTCCAACCCTCTTCGAAAGGGATTAAACCCTTGAGAAATCAATAAGAATATAAAAAAAATGTGTAAATCAATTATACACACATGCATATATATAGCTGTAAACACTTAATATGATTCGCCCTTATCCAAATTTTCAATATGAAATCATGTTGTGAAACTAAACTATAAACTCTCATAAGAAAACTCCTTTTGGATGTATCAAATATTAGATTGTGCTTTCAGATAATTTTTATATTTCTATACCATATGTTTTAATATCCTTCCGTCCCATTATTTTTACTCCATTAGTTACAGTATCCAGTCAAACTTTTCAATGTTTTAATTGACTTATCATTTTAAATTATTCACATTGGGGTGTTTTAAACCTTTTAATATTAATATATATGGTGTCATATGATATTATCAATTTATTCGTGAAATATATTAGTTAAATTATTTATTATAATTTTTATAAATTTAATCAAGTTGACTGGTCAACTGTATCAAATGATAAAGAAAAACAGGACAACGAAATTATTTGATATTTTTTTGTTTTATTATTGACTTACTCGATTTTATTATAACAACAAATGAATTCACATATTTGTCTCCGAAGTGTTAAAAAAGACCAATTTGATAAATTGAAGTTCAATATCTCTTTTAATATTCCAAATAATACAAATCAAATGTTAAGTTTTTATTTGCAATAGGAAATCGAATAGTTTAATTTTTTTTATTTGACTTGTATCAAATAATTTATAAATATGTCAGCTAATTTAATTATTATTGTATTTGAAAAATAAGTTAAGTTGACAAGCCAATGCTTAAAAGGGGACATTGAGTTCCCACTTTATGTGTCCGACGCTCCTCGAAAGGGATTAAACCCTTGAGAAAAAAAAAAGAGGACATTCATTCTGGGATGAATACAATATAAAATATACAATTATCATGTTTTATTTTAGTGAAACTGTAAATATACACCGACAAATCTATTTGATCAGTAGCTTTTGCTAAGCTATAAAATTGTCTCACTTATGGTGGCCTCAACTCTTGCCATCTGAACGATGCCTCCTCAACTACTCATCATATTTGAAGATCTAAAAATTTGGGAAAAAATTTATTTACAAGAATGAACCATAATTTAGAAAAATTGTGGCTTTATTGTAAATGCATGATGTGTGCCTATACAAAATCTTATTTTAAAGATTTTAGTGTTTCATTTAGGTAATTTAACTTCCTAATTAGAAGTACTTTCCCAAGATGCATGCTAACAATGTGCTTAAATAGAAGATTTATGTATCATGATATTGTACCTTATAAGCATGATTGATTTAGGTATGTAATTGAGTATTATATTTTAAGTTTGATACCTTGGGAGTATTTATACCTAATGAGGGATCCTTTAAGAAAGAAAGGAAATCCTAACTAAGGGGCATGATTTGCATGTATCATGGGTTGTTACCACGAATGTTCTCATTTTCTTTTTTGGTTTTCCAAGGGTTTAATCCCTTTAAAGACTGGTTAGACACATTAAGTGGGTACCTCCCCCAACAGGGATTCGAACCTGTGTCAACTACTTTGTAGTGACTAGTCTCTGTCATAATCGTTGTCTAACCAGCCTCACATATAGGGTAGAGGCCCGAGCTTCGAAAGTAGGAAGGATACCATTGCTACACGAAGTAAGGGTCTAGGTCGTATCCAAGCTATCCTCTTGTGAGGTCTGGATATTAGACCGTACCTGATGCTCATATCATTTGGATTTATCTTAGCCTTGAAAGTCACTAAATGACCATATTTGATTATTATATCAATGATGTTATATATTTGATACGGCCAATTATTTCATATATATTAATGTGAAATATAACATATATTACTTGAATACTTTTACATTGCAATTATTGTCTTTCATCACTTGAAAATCTATATTTTATATTTTTTCAAGTATTAATGCTAATTGATATTTATTAGATAGATCTATTAGATTCTAATTAACATTTTTTAGGGGTTTTATTTACTTTTATTGAATTAGCAAGTAAACTATGATTTATTGAATCTCAATCCCGTATATCACCTATACTACTCTATATTTGCTGGTGGGTCTTGCTAAACAATTAAAACAGTAAGGATACAAATATTATTACAAGAGTTAATTCAGACTTTCCGTTAGTAATTTTACACAAGCTTTACAAAAAGTATATAAAAAGTTTTTAAATAGCTAAAAATTAATTAAAAAAAATAATAATAAGCACGCGTGCACGTACACACATTCACCTATTATATTTTTAAAAATTAATAATCTTCAAATACTTCAAGTACTACAAATTCAGAATGTAAAGTAGATTTATTTTGTGGTTACAAAATAGATCTACGAATAATTAATCATAAAATGTGTTCGTACAAACTATGGTTGTTTTTTATATTTATACTTTTAGATACTTATAGATGTTTACAAAAACATACTAAAATGAGGGTGATTCCAGGCATTATTAACCTAAATCAAGACTTTAAGTCATGTTTGATTTTTTTTTCATTTCATAAATGTCTTTATTTAAGGCAAGTTGTAATATATTTATAGATTTAATCAAGTATAAATGAGAAAGTATGAATCTATATAAAGTATTAATTTATAAATATTTTTTTAATTCTTTATCTCGTAGAAGATAACATGAACATCGAGAATTAAAGAAGCTTTGTGTTTATTTACTCAAACAGAAAAAAATGGAAGGTCCAAGTAACAATTATTCTATTCCCATATTCAACGGGGAAGGCTTTCAGACTTGGTCCAATTTGATGAAAAATTATTTAACCGAGGAAGGCTTATGGTATATTGTCGAGGGGGGTTACAAAAAACCAGAGCCTTCAACTATGCTCTCTAATATAGAGATGCGAGAAGTTAAAGAGTTTAGAGTGAAAGATTTGAGTGCTCTTGTGATCATCCACAAAGCACTATCACCAAGTATTTCAACGAGAATATTTTATGCCATGACATCAAAAGATGCTTGGGACATGCTTACACAAATCTTCCAGGTAGAAAATATGTTTGTAGCTCATTTATTTTTATTTTTAAGAGATTTATAACATTAAATATATGTATGTATATATACATGAAATATGTATAGATCATGCCTTCTAATTTGACAACCATTTTTCTTATATTTTATTTCTTCATGAGTTGTTTGTTTTAATGTGTTTTAGACGAACGAGACACCACGTGCCGTGGAGGCTGGACCACCAACAGGGTCGAAATTCAAGTATTTTGAGACAGCAACGAGGGTATATATATTACATTTACTTGTTTTTAAATTGATACATCAAACTTTATGACATGAACTTTTGTGAATATTTATAAACCCACATTTCACATAAATATTGATTATATGCATTTTAATCATAATGAATTTGACATATTTTTATTTTTATTTTTTCAAAATACAAGCACATAATTATATCATAATTCTCTTCATACATGATCAAGACAAGTTTTATATCGTAACAATAAAGAGTGTGAAGTTAGAGAATATATAAATAACTAATTAAGGAGCACTACTTTTTGCTTTTAGAATTTTTTGTTGACGACATTACTTCTTGACCCATTTGATTTTTGTGCTTTCGATAAATGGCACTCCATGTACCATCAGAAGGACGTTTATCATCGCTTGAACTTGCAAGCAACGTCGACATAATTCAAAATTTTCAAACAAAGGAAAATGTATATGTTTAAAGAGATAGAATTTAATTATTCAAGACCTTTAAATTAATCAACACGGTGAGTTATATACAAATGACATAAAATCAAGAATTTTTTTTCACATTTTAGTCATATAAAATAATTATCAGTTAGCAAATATCATAACATTATGAAAATCTTAAGATTTTAGTTTTTCTGCACGATGCAATTTTTTTTAGCTAAAGTAAAAATCTATATTAGAATCAAAGCCATTCAAAGTTAATCTCTAAATGTTATTATAAGTTTCTTTTATGCAATATCTTTATTCAATTTCTTTCATAATTTAGATGGATGATTGTCGACGTGCTTGGAAGGGTGAATCATCCAATGTAGAAAGCATTGGAAAAACAAGAATATTTCATCCAAAAATGGAGGTATATATTTTATATGTCTATCACTTGTTTAAGGCATTACCAAAATATATTCTTCTATATAGTAAACAATTATTCGACATATAATCAAAAATTCTGTAATTTGAAAAGGTACACCAATAAATCTCACTAGCAAGATATCAAATGTATATAAGTGAAATTCTATCATATCATATATGTATAGAATATAGTATGTCTTGATAATACTGTTATTATGTAAATCATTTTTTTTCTTCATATGATTGGTACAAAAGTCTTACAAGAAAATTATAATTTTTTGCCTCACATTAAGTGATAAAATTATCCTCAATGAAGATTGACAAACTTATTAATTAAGAATATCTTATGCGAACTTCGAGAATAATAGTTATATTTTGTATTTGATGGATCAATTTTATGTTGAGACATATGCATTGTGATTTGTGTGTCTTTTAAACAAATGAGCCACATTTCAATAATAATGGACTACTACGAGCCTATGAGAAGATTTGTTTAATCAAAAGTCAAATTGTATTGACATTCCTCTCATAACTTTATAGTTTATAAAAAAATTATTAATTATATAAATTATTAAGTATATATGGAGTATTTTATTTTTTATAAGTGTTCAACTTCTATGTATAGGCATAAATTAAATGTAGCTGATATAAACAGAGTAATTTAGCTAATGCCAGAGCAAATAGTTGTTGATTTACTTGTTTCGCAAAGAGGACAAGCTTTGACAATCATTGTCAAACATAAAACCGTGTAGTAAAGAAAGACGAGGGAAGATGGAATCGAGATTTGAAAACCCTCGCCCACTGTTTTACTTTGTAAATTAAGAAGATCTTCTACCAATTTGTTTGAAAATACTTGGTAGAAGATTGATTTCAACCATTCAATGCTTCATTTTCTAGAGTTGCTTTAAATTCTATTCCTTTAATTGATATATTTAAAACTTGTTTAAGAGCAAGGGGAAGCCATGAGTTCTCACCTACACGTTAATTTATCTTAATATTAGGGTAATTTATATGTTACTCTAACCTCTAGCTATATCAACACCTAAATTATAAGGAATTATTATTTGCTTAAATGACTTGTATGTTCTTATTTCAGGTGAATGAATCCTCACGTGACATTGAGTATACACCATCTCCAGAGCCAACAAAGAAAGTTGAGAAATCTCATACAAAAAGAAAGGTATATCGTTAAATTATTATGGACTAGGGACAACCTTGTAAATATTACATTCACACATGAAATAAGAATATTAAATAACCCTTCTAGGTTTTAACGTTCTTTCCTATAGATGACATACAATTCTCACTTAAATTGCATTGAATGAATCTTTACGAAAAAAAGAAAAAAAAGAAAAGAGAATGGAACTTAGAGTTCTTTACATTCTAGGAAATATTATTTTTTGTTCGTGATAATTTTTTTTTCTTCTTGTGCTCTTATAAGTCTATGTCTTTACATATATTTTGCTTTGTGATTCATATTTGTTTTTTAGATGAATGATACCCAATATACTACAAGAGGTGGACTATCTTCTGAACGAGTAAGAGGCACCAACAAAGTTGAAAATGTTACAAAAAGAAAGGTATATCGCTCTATATATTAGTAACGACAATACCTTGTAAGAAATATACATACACATGGAAATAAGGTTATCAAGTAACTTATTGAACTTGTTTCCTATATATGGCATAACAATCTCAATTGACGTACATTCAATATTCTTTTAAGGCCTCCGAAATAGGATAATGAAACATAGAGCTATTTAACATCTAAGAAATATTGTGTTATGTTTTTAGAAGTCTATTCTATTGACTTGTTTTATGTATAAGCATAAATTAAAAGTAGCTGATACAAAGAGAGTAATTTACCTAATGCCGGAGCAAATAGTTGTTGATTTACTTTAAAGAGATAGAATTTAATAATTCAAGACCTTTAAATTAATCAACACGGTGAGTTATATACAAATGACATAAAATCAAGAAAAAAATTTACATTTTAGTCATATAAAATAATTATCAGGTAGCAAATATCATAACATTATGAAAATCTTAAGATTTTTATTTTTCTGCAAAGATGCAAATTTTTTAGCTAAAGTACCAATCTATATTAAAATCAAGAAATAAATTCAAAGCCATTCAAAGTTAATTTCTAAATGTTATTATAAGTTTCTTTCATGCAATATCTTTATTCAATTTCTTTCATAATTTAGATGGATGATTGTCGACGTGCTTGGAAGGGTGAATCATCCAATGTAAGAAGCATTGGAAAAACAAGAATATTTCATCCAAAAATGAAGGTATATATTATATATGTCTATCACTTGTTTAAGGCATTACCAAAATTCTTCCATATAATAAACAATTATTCGACATATAATCAAAAATTCTGTAATTTGAAAAGGTACACCAATAAATCTCACTAGCAAGATATCAAATATATATAAGTGAAATTCTATCATATCATATATGTATAGAATATATTATGTCTTGATAATACTGTTATTATGTAAATCGTTTTTTTTTTTTTCATATGATTGGTACAAAAGTCTTAGAAGTAAATTATAATTTTTTGCCTCACATTAAGTGATAAAATTATCCTCAATGAAGATTGACAGACTTATCAATTAAGAATATCTAATGTGAACTTCGAGAATGATAGTCATATTTTGTATTTGATGGTTCTATTTTCTGTTGAGATATATGCATTGTGATTTGAGTGTCTTTTAAACAAATGAGCCACATGTCAGTAATAATGGACTACCTTACGAACCTATGAGAAGATTTGTTTAATCAAAAGTCAAATTGTATTGACATCCCTCTCATAACTTTATAGTTTATAAAAAAATTATTAAGTATATATGGAGTACTTTATTTTTTGAAGTGTTCAACTTTTATGTATAGGCATAAATTAAATGTAGCTGATATAACTAGAGTAATTTACCTAATGCCAGAGCAAATAGTTGTTGATTTACTTGTTCCGCAAAGAGGACAAGCTTTGGCAATCATTGTTAAACATAAAACCGTGTAGTAAAGAAAGACGAGGGAAGATGGATCGAGATTTGTAAACCCTCGCCCGCTGTTTTACATTGTAAATTAAGAAGATCTTCTACCAATTTGTTTGAAAATACTTGGTAGAAGATTGGTTTCAACCATTCAATGCTTCATTTTCTAGAGTTGCTTTAAATTCTATTCCTCTAATTGATATATTTAAAAACTTGTTTAAGAGCAAAGGGAAGCCATGAGTTCTCACCTCCACGTTAATTTATCTTAATATTAGGGTAATTTATATGTTACTCTAGCATCTAGCTATATCAACACCTAAATTCAAATGAATTATTGTTTGCTTAATTGACTTGTATTAATTTATTTCAAGTGAATAAAGTGTTTCTTGAATAACTTGTATGTTCTTATTTCAGGTGAATGAATCCACATGTGACATTGAGTATACACCATCTCCAGAGCCAACAAAGAAAGTTGAGAAATCTCATACAAAAAGAAAGGTATATCGTTAAATTATTATGGACTAGAGACCACCTTGTAAATATTACATTCACACATGAAATAAGAATATTAAATAACCCTTCCAGGTTTTAATGTTTTTTCCTATATATGACATACAATTCACAGTTAAATTGCATTGAATGAATCTTTACCACAAAAAAAAAAAAAAAATGGAACTTAGAGTTCTTTACATTCTAGGAAATATTATTTTTTGTTCGTGATAATTTTTTTTTTTCTTCTTTTGCTCTTATATGTCTATATCTTTACATATATTTTGCTTTGTGATTCATATTTATTTTTTAGATGAACGATACCCAATATACTACAACATGTGGACTATCTTCTGAACGAGTGATAGGCACCAACAAAGTTGAAAATGTTACAAAAAGAAAGGTATATCACTCTATATATTAGTAGCGACAATACCTTATAATCAATATTCATACACATGGAAATAAGGTTATCAAGTAACTTATTGAACTTGTTTCCTAAATATGGCATAACAATCTCAATTGACGTACATTCAATATTCTTTTAAGGCCTCCGAAATAGGATAATGAAACATAGTGCTATTTAAAATCTAAGAAATACTGTTTTATGTTTTTAGAAGTCTATTCTATTGACTTGTTTTTGCTTTTATTTTTTATTTTGATAACTGAGACCCAAAATGCCTCAGTAGGTAGACCATCTATTGATATTGTGAGGAACATCAGCTCAATTGAGAAAGTTCGTGAAAAAAATAATTATTCTTATATATATCACAAACGTTACAACCTCATAAAGTATACACATGATTTTATTTCCTGTATATGGAAAATTTGTATATTATGATATTAAAGTAAGTCCAAGAATTCTTCGAATTTCCCAAGGAAAAAAAAGTGGAATATAGAGCTCCTTGACATATAAGGAGTTTTTTTACCATTCTGAAGCCTATTATGCGGCCATAACTTTTGCTTTGTCATTTGTGTTTAGATATACCAGACCACAAACATGTCCATAGGTGGACCATCTATATAACCTTTTAGGAGCAGAAATAAAGTTGAGGAAGATATCATGTATCACCATATAAATATAATACACTAAAACCTTGTAGATTACATATAGACATATGAAGCAAGTATATCAAGTAACTCGCGTAATATTGTCCCTATATATGGCACATTAATAACTTTACTTATGAAAAGTAAAGTAGGTTCAATAATTTCTTAAAGCCTCCAAGAAAGAAGAGTGAAATATTGAGCTCTTTAACTCGTAGGAATATTTATTTCGTGCTCTTATAAGTCTTTTTCGTCAACATATTATGCTTTTTCATTTTATTCCCTTTATCTAGATCCCAAGTGCTTGGATATGTGGATCATCTATTAAACCTGTGAGGAGTAGTGACACAGTAGAAAACTTTCTTAGAGAAAGAAAAGTATATCGATCGCTCTATAGATTAAGGACATTAAAACTTTGTAAATTGTAATTATACATATGCATGAAGTAAATATATAAGTAACTAATTGAAATTATGTCTCAGTGAGAAAATTGAGAGTACACTTAATAACTTATTAAATTTTGTAATGAGAAAGCATGAAATATAAAGCTCTCTGAATTTTATAAGAAATATCTTTTAAGATTTTATGACATATATATGTTTGTAATTTATATATTTTGTGTTTTTTAGATAAATCTTACATCAGGTGTCTTGAAAGATGGACCTTCTATTGATAATGTGATGAGCGATAGTTCAACCGAGGAACTTAGAAAACGAAAGGTATATGACACATTTTTACTATTTTTTAAAGGTATACAAGGAGTTAAACTACTTACAAACACTTAATTAATGCATATTTTAAAAAATGTATTTACTTTAATGAAAAGTATAATCAATTATTATGATGACATCAAATGAATCAGATCAAACCACATTTAAAATTTCATTAGTTTATACAGATTTATTGTTGCGCACTGATCAAACCATACAATAGTTGAGTCGGTACATGTGACATTATGTTTTTTGAAATAATAATTGGTAACATAATTCAACTTTAGATTCAAATGTGCAACATTTGCAACATTGTTCACCCATGTTTTTCAGAATAATTAACACCATTAGGTAACATAATTAACCCCGTATCATGAAGGTACAAACATAAAACGTAATATTTTGATTTTATTTTAATGACATAAATTATTAGTTTGATCTCATTTGAACTTTAATGTCTGAGAGTTATTTTATGCTAGGAAACATTAGTAGATAGTTTCTATAACTCCTATCTTAATTTATGTATAGATTAATTAATAGAGGGAAAACGTTGATAAGACAAAAGCAAAGGCATAAAGTAGAAACAAGTTATTCATTGCATTAAACAAGTATTGAATAATCGATTGCTAGATTATCAAATATTTTGAGTAATTCAAGTAATTTGTTCTTGACACTTTTTTGCTCATACTTTCTTCGTATTATTATTTATTATAGTATTTTTATGTCATTGAAAAATATCTCTCATTGTTGTGATTCTTGAATTCTCTTTTAACTAAAAAGGAAAATGATTTGTATTTTGAAAATGAAAGAACAATGAGAATCGTTGAACGACTTGATCCAACATAAAATATCTTTTTGTTGATTGCATGTAAAGATTGTTTGATTTTGATACATGGAGAAAAACATTGTTTTGTTAAGCTCTTAGTTCGACCTACTTTTGTTTTGGGCCCCTTTGGGGAATCTTGGTTAGCGATAGGGACTAGTTCAAAATATTTTTGTTTTGGCCTCCAACTATTTATTAGCGGGAGTATTTTCGTTTTGGACCATTGATATCCATATGCTAACAACCCATGCCACGGGTTAAAATAATGGTCATAGTATTCGTCTGTGAGCTTGCTAATCTTTGAAAACTTCGTTTTGATTTTTTTAAATCTGTGGACTGCCTCCATGAAATCGTTTTTGTTAAATTATTAAATATATTATTTTGCATGTATAATTTTGTAAACACATGCTTGATCAAGTAAAATTGTATCTTGAACTTCTTACTGAGTTTGCGGCTCACCCATCACAATGTTTTTATTATTTCAGATATTTAGTTAGTTCGTGGAGCTAAGGGTCGAATAGGATGACATATCATGAATAGAGTTACCTTGCCTTTAATTCAACATTGATATTAGTAGTGACTAGATCCTTAGATGTTAAAGACTTTTATTTATTCTTTAGTGTGGGATTTTAGCATTTTGGTACTACCCCCGCCCATGTTTTTTTGGCACTCCTTTCATTTTTGGCATGAAGTTTTAAGTAAGAGTTGGAAAGGTGAAATTTTTGGATATTTTTACTTTTATACACTTAATGGTACCAAATCATTACTATATGTGAGAATGTATTTTTGAGAAAAATAATTCCATTTATAGAAAGTGAGTCTTATTTTAGGAAATCCAAAAAAAAAAAATATGAGTAAAAAATTATGGACATAGGAGTATTATTTAATTTTTCATGACATTAGAGGCTTTATACCAAAACAATTTTTCTTGAATTATTGAAACGCTTCCGCAAAACTTTTGTTATAAAGTCATTAATAGAACTCATATGGAATGCTATGTCTAGTTGCGATAACACGGCCAGTCACGTTTTAAATTTGGGGTGTGACATTAAATGTTGGACGACAGGACCACTTGAATAGCAAGTGATTATTAACTCCTCCTCAAATATTCTCAAAGCCTTTACTTTTTCTTTATCTTTAAACTATGACAGAAATATTGTTTGTAAGGATAACATATATATAGTTTTTTTAAGAATACTACAAAATATATGCAGTTAGTAGATAAGAAAATAAATGATTCTTCAGTTCCACCTACTGCTTGCTTTAGCAACAAATATTTCTCATAACAAAAGTTTGTCGATACAAGGGTAATTCTTGGGATGGAGTTAGTGGTCATGTGCATCACACGTGGCATTTTCAATTCAACATGATTTGTTGATACCAAAATTAAATTTGATAAGATCATGGTACGAAATTTGCTACTTCGAAAAGCATGGTATTAAATATGTTTATCCACCCATGTATCTATCTAGAAAGAAATTTTATTCCCCTTAAAGTAACATGTTTTATCAAAGTAATTCAAGAATCTGCACAATTTGGTATCAAAATTTACTTATATTCATGTGTTTAATAGTCTTTTATATCTGCATCAGTTACAACCACATAACTTTTTTTTATTATTATAATTTTCTTTGTTTGTTAGATAATCAAAACTGCACGTGGCTCAAAATTAGACAGACATTCTATGGCACCTAAGAGGACCAATATCAAACTTGGGAAATCTCTCACCAGTTCAAAGGTATATGACATGCTTATTTTTTCCCTTCACATATGTTACAAAGTTCAATTAAAGAAATGACAACTTGTCAATTTGGTATCTAAAAGTTCATTAAGAACTAATACTACTTGAGATAATGTCATGATACATTTATTTTTGCATTTTAGTTGAACAATTTCATCTATGCCTTGAAACAGAGATCTCGTGGGAAGGACAATATCGACTTGTCTCATGATGCAAAAGAGTCTGAACCTACTTTCAGGGATAAACCACAATTCGACCTGATCCTCACAAAATCTTCGCTCAAACCTATATGTCGATTGGTAATCATATTATTCTTGCAATTCTCATCCTATTATTACCATTGTCAAAAGTATGGTTATTGTAACTGTTTAATATAGATTATTTACATAAGCTTACCAAAATTTCAATCTAACATATTGTCAATGTGCATTATACACATGACACCAAAATGTAATGTATTAAAATAAGGTAGAAGGTTATGATTAAGATTGCTAAATAATCGAATCGAGTTGAAACGAACAACTCTTTTGAAGGTTTCTCAAACTTTAGTGATTTTGTGTAATCATACCGAGATTGACAAACCTTAATGGATTCGAACACAAATTATCAATTCCAGATAACTTGTTGTTTCTAAGTAGATATTTTTTTGTTGTTGTTTAATTTAACTAATTGAGTTTGAACTAAGTTGAAGAAGTAATAAAACGATAAAAAATATCTGTTATTTGTAGTTGATCGAGCTTAAACAACATTTTATCAATCAAATTAGATCTGAATCTATAATAGACTTAATTTGAATTTTAACAGTACTAATAACTTTTTTGTTACTTGTGATTTTCAGCATTTTCCAGCTCGAGTACATTCAATGTTGCCTTCGGGTAATATTCTAGCAATGGTGAGATCAACATCTGGAATAAGTTATGAAATTCAATACCATGGAAAAAGAAAACTAAAGGGATTGGGCTCAGGATGGAGGCATTTTGTGGATGATCATAATTTGAAGGAGGGTAGCAAACTCTCAGTGGTTGTAATTAAATCTAGTGAAAGCACACTTGAGCTCCAAATCCTTGTGATAAAACCCAAAGAAAAGAAAAAGAGAAATCACGTTGATAAATCTACAATTATCAACGACAACTATGAGGTCGTGGATGAGTACGAGAATGAGGATAAAGATGACGTGATGGAGGTCGAGGATGATGATGATGATACTAATGATGACTTCTATAACACTGATAATGTGGATGATTGTGACAGTAGTGATGGTGGTGATGAGAACAATGAGAAATACGAGGAGTACAAGGATGAGGTTGAAGAGGATGAGGATGATGTTCGTGAAATAAATGATAATGATATTACTGATAGTGTATATAGCAGTGACGATGTTCATTACTATGACAATAGTAATGATAGTGGTGATGAGATGACAGATGAGTAAGATTTTGAGTCGTTTGTAATTAAAAGATGTATTTCTGTTTAATTACCGATGGTTGTTTAATCAAGTTTTTGTTTATGTTTGACAATTTAGATGATTCATTGACTTGCTAGAGAGTGATAATATTAAAGTTGTAAAGTAATTTATTTATTTCTTTTTAATTATTATTTTTCTTGATAAATGGTTGGTCGGTGGATCTTTTGGTGAATTTGTAGTAAAATCTCGAAATTGAAAGAATCTGCTTGGAGAAAGTATTTTATTTGGAAAATTATAAAAAAAAAAAAGTAGTTTATTTGACATACAGGTTCTTTAGGTTGTTGATTGTGAATTGTGATGGGTAATGATGCTTTGAAATATTGTATCTTCATGTCATTATTGGTGTTTGATTTTGCTCCATTTTGGAAAATATTATTATGTGCAGTTTGCACAAGTTTATAATATTTAAAGCATAATTATGTGCAGTTGTAGCACACATTTATAAATCTACAATTATCAACGACAACGATGAGGTCGATGATGAGTACGAGAATGAGGATGAAGATGGCGTGATGGAGGTCGAGGATGATGTTCATGAAACTTGTGATGATGATGATACTAATGATGACTCCTATAGCACTGATAATGAGGATGATTATGACAGTAGTGATGGTGGTGATGAGAACAATGAGGAATACGAGGAGTACAAGGATGAGGTTGAAGAGGATGAGGATGATGTTTGTGAAATCGATGATAATGATATTACTGATAGTGTATATAGCAGTGACGATGTTCATTACTATGACAGTAGCGATGATAGTGGTGATGAGATGACAGATGAGTAAGATTTTGAGTCGCTTGTGATTAAAAGATGTATTTCTGTTTAATTACCGATGGTTGTTTAATCAAGTTTTTGTTTATGTTTGACAATTTAGATGATTCATTGACTTGCTAGAGAGTGATAATATTAAAGTTGTAAAGTTATTTATTTATTTCTTTTTAATCGTTATTTTCTTGAGAAATGGTTGGTCGGTGGATCTTTTGGTGAATTTGTAGTAAAATCTCGAAATTGAAAGAATCTGCTTGGAGAAAGTACTTTATTTGGAAAATTATTAAAAAAAAAAAAAAGTAGTTTATTTGACATACAGGTTCTTTAGGTTGTTGATTGTGAATTGTGATTGGGTAATGATGCTTTGAAATATTTTATCTTCATGTCATTATTGGTGTTTGATTTTGCTCCATTTTTTTAAATATTATTATGTGCAGTTTGCACAAGTTTATAATATTTAAAGAATAATTATGTGCAGTTGTAGCACACATTTATAATATAGAAAATATTATTATGGGTAGTCGTTGCACACATTTTTAATATAGCATAAAACTAACAGTAAAAACCAAAATTAGTGGATGATTCTTTTTTTGGGTAAAAAGTTATTATGTACATATTCTTACGTATAATTTTTCTCAATAAAAGAAACTTATACGTATTTCTCCCCGCCTATCTAAAGTGGTTAAAAACAGTAATTTCAAACCTGGATCGGGCATCAAACCGAAAGTTCGACTTGTTTCTGGTTTTATTGGTCGAACCAGGTTAACCAATGGTTCAACCGCTATGATGTCATCATGTAATTATTATATTGATTTTATTTGTGAACATATAATACACTATAAGTAATTATATTATATTAGTATAGTAAAGTATAAATGATGAATACAAATTTAACGAAAACACTAATATATTAAAAAAATGAATATAAAAGATTAATACTATTTTGAAAATTCCATAAAGTGCCTATGTTGGACCAAGTGCTAGTGACTTGAGACTCCCAGAGGCAAAATTAAAGTTCGAATCTTACTCGAGACATCACATTGGGGACGACCTATACACTTTGCACTCTTCGGTTCGAGCTGTAAATACACAGTCTAGTATAAAAAATTAGAGTCACATAATATGAACATCAATGGTTAAGTTATATGGCCATGTAATATGTACAAGTACTGGGCCTTCTGTCAATTTGAAGCAAGTCGCTCTTGGTCCTTTGATTTAATAACATGAATTGAACTAATTAAAACTTCTATAAGACAAAAAGGAAACTCTATAGCTTTACATCACCAACAACCTCTTTATGTGCACCAATTCATTTTTATCCACTTTCTCTCCAATTCATTTTTGCTTTATCAACACATTGCTCCTCGTTGGTTGATCTTCCTTGATGTTTTCTTCTCCATATAATCATCTTCTATTTTTCTATTAATGCTTAAAATTATTTTACACAATTTATATGGCTAGAGCAATGAATTAAATAAATTCTGGAAGTTTTTATTTTTTATCCTACAAAAAAGCTAAACTGACGTGAACGGCTACTGTGTATGTGAAGTCGCTTATGATTAAAAGATGTAGTTTTGTTATATTATAGATGATTGTTTAATAATGTTTTTGTTTATGTTGACAATTTAGATGGTTCATTGACTTGCAAGTGAATGAATATATTTGAGTTGTAGACTAATTTATTTATTTCTTTTTAATCATTCTTTTCGTGAGAAATGGTTGGTCGGTGGACCTTTGGGTGAATTTGTTGTAAATTTAACATATACTCGCTTCGAAATTGAAAGAATTTGCTTCGAGAAAGTAGTTAATTTAACATATACTCGCTTCGTCAATTTTTTTTTGTTCTTATTCCTTTTTAGGGTGTCCCAAAACGATACTTCCATTCTTAAAATGAGCCTTTTTTTTTTTTTCTTTTTAATCATTCTTTTCCTGAAAAATGGTTGATAGGTGGATCTTTTGGTGAATATGTATCTTGAAATAGAAAGAATTTGCTTGGAGAAAGTAGTTAATTTGACATATACTCCCTTCGTCAATTTTTTTTTGCTCTTATTTCCTTTTTGGGATGTCTCAATACAATACTCTCTTTCTTAAAATGAATTTTTTCTCTTTTTAATCATTCTTTATGAGAAATGGTTGGTCGGTGGATCTTTTGGTGAATTTGTTGTAAAATCTCGAAAGTAATAAATTTGACATTACTCCCTTTATCAATTTTTTTCCTCTTATTTTGTTTTTGGGATGTCCCAAGACAATATTCCCTCATTGAAATGAATTTTTTTCTTCTCAAAATACCCTCTTCCACAAATTAATGATTTGGCACGTACCACTAATTATCTACCAGTAATTTTAGGAGTAAAATAATAAAGATGTCCAAAAGTTTCACTTTTTCAACTCTCATCTAAAACTTTGTGCGGAAACAAAAGGGAGCAAAATATTTGGGATGAATGGAGTAGGTTCTTTAGGTTGTTGATTGTGAATTGTGATCATGTGATGATGCTTTAATATATTGTATCTTCATATCATCATTGGTGTTTGGTTTTGCAGGAGCTCTCAATTTTGAAAAATATTATTATGTGCAGTAGTTGCACAAGTTTATAATTTATAAAGCATCATTATATGGAATATTTGCACACATTTATAATGTAGAAAACTTTATTATGGGTAGTTGTTGCGCACATTTATAATAAAACATATAACTAAAAAAATCCTAAATTAGTGGGTATATTTTTTTTTGGTAGCCTTTCTTAAAAAAAGTTTATACGTATTTCTCTCGGCCTGTCGTATAGTTGTTAAAACTCCTTCCTATTTAGCTCTATTCTAGGTCATGCTCAAATCGATTTTTTTTTCTTTTTTTTTTCTTTTTTTTTTTGTGAGAAGCACATCACTTGATATTATAAATCACAAATATTTGACACCTACTTTTAATTGTAAAAATTCATTAATTTGACACATCATACATGTTTTTCCATCAATTTAGCATGCACATTCCAACTTAAAAAAATATCCAGAACTCAATTCAAATCATATCCGAATTTTCCTAACCCACAAAACATAACATTCAATCTTAATCCAAATCATGTTCCAAAAGTTTATGATATACTTTTGACCGTACTAATAACTTTTTTGTTACTTGTGATTTTCAGAAGTTTCCAGCTCGAGTACATTCAATGTTGCCCTCAAGTAATATCCTAGCAATGGTGAGATCAACATCTGGAATAAGTTATGATATTCTATATTATGGAAAAAGGAAAGCAAACAGATTGGGCTTAGGATGGAGGCGTTTCGTGGATGATCATAATCTGAAGGAGGGTATCAAACTCTCAGTGGTTATTATCAAATCCAATGAAAGCACACTTAAGCTCCAAATCCATGTGTTATAACCCAAAGAAAAGAAAAAGAGAAAGCACGTTGATAAATCTACAATTATCATCAACAACGATGAGGTCGAGGATGAGTTTAAAGTTGAGGATGAAGATAACAAGATGGAGGTCGAGGATGATGTTCATGAAACCTATAAAGATGATGATATTAATGATGGCTTTCATAGCAGTGATAATGTGGATGATTATGATGGTGGTGATGATAACAATGAGGAATACGAGGAGTACAATGATGAGGTTGAAGTCAAGGATGAAGAGGACTAGATGGAGGTCGAGATGATGTTCTTGAGAAATGGTTGGTCGGTGGATCTTTTGGTGAATTTATTGTAAAATCTCGAAAAAATTGAAAGAATTTGCTTGGAGAACGTAGTTTATTTGAAAATTATCAAAAAATAAATAAATTATTTGACATATAGGTTCTTTAGGTTGTTAATTGTGAATTGTGATCAGGTAACGATGATTGGAAATATTGTATCTTCATGTCATTATTGGTGTCTGATTTTGTTCCAAATTGAAAAATATTATTATGTGCAGTCGTTGCACAAGTTTATAAAATTTAAAAATAATTATGTGCAGTCGCACACATTTATAATATAATTTTTTTTATTATGTGTAGTTGTTGTACACATTTATAGTAGTATAGCATATAACTAACAAAAAAAAAATCTAAATCTTTGGATACTTTATTTTTCTGGGTACAAATTATTGTGTAATTATTTTTACGTATAATTATCTTAATAAAAAAGCTTATACGTATTTCTCTAATGGGTAAGAACATCATTTACATTCTCTAACACTTGCACTTTATGATTAAATTTAACACTCTATCACTACTCTGTGTAACCTGTAAGAAAACAATAAGGAGGAACAAATAAATTTAGTTAATTACTTCCATGTATGAACAAAATGTCAACAAGAAAGTAAAATATTTCAAACAAACTTACTTGGATCATTGAAAGTAACAAGACCAGTGCCTTTAAAATCACAATTCCAGTAATTTCTTCCATGCATTTGATAGCTAGTATTCATTCATAGCATAGGATGCATGGATTTTATTAGGTACAAAATAATCACCATTTTCATAAATCTCCCTACAATCTACACCACCAGATCCACAACAAAAATCAAGAATTGAACCAATCATCTTCTCATATGCATGTGGTTTAGCCACACACCACACAGAAGGGCCCCTACTCATTCCCATACCAGATGATTTCTCCCCAAATCCCAATTTAGTGTTAGAACAAAACTGGCAACTCAAATCCACATCATATACTTTAGAGCCATCAAAATTAAATATCCCAAAATTCCTCTCACTTTCTCCCCCTTGTTTCTTGTTCTCATTGACAGAGCAAACACAAAAATCTCAATACTCTCTTTAGGCTTCATGGGGGTCCATCTACTCGATTATCCCCTTTCGATCAATCTAGTGTTGTAAGTTCTCGCGTTTTCTAGCGTGGCCGTGGTTTCACCCTTGTCGTCTTTCGAGGACCACTCGGATTCAGACACTATAATCTTAATAGAACAGTTCGAAAACCCCAACGAACTTATAGTTGATCGAATCGCATCAATTTGTGCATCCAACATATTGGTGTAAATGTATCCTTTAGGATCACTTACACCCGTACCATTGCCTAGTAATGCGGCTAATTGTTTTGGGGTTGTCCCTGTATGCAAAATATGGATATGCGTTCACCATAAAAACTTGATCATACTTTTTTGCTGGACACCAATTGCATCAGGACTGCATTTGCATGGGGAAAGTCTTGGTGTAATTATTGATACTGCTGATTCCTTTTGACTAACAGCAACAACAGTAGCTCGATCTTTACACATTCTGAAATTGTTGGGGCATAACAAACAGACTATAATCTACCAGACATCGAAGTTCAATCTTTTCTGTTTCGAAATTCCACCGAGAATAAAAATATTTGTATATACACAAACACCCCCTAAGATAAATCTGCATCACAAAACTTACAAAATGTTGTAGCGTAATCCCGTCCACATAGTTTGGTCCAAATCTGAGAACATATATAATTTTACATGTCTTACTTCTACACCCCTCGAACTAGCCATGATGCCCATAAGGGGACATTCTTAGTAAGTTACAGAGTACTACATCATCAAAATCAATGATGTGATACATTTTCAGCCATAAGGTATAGGAAATATCTAGTAGTAAAAAAAATTTCGGCTATAAGAAATTGACTTTAAATTTGAGAAGTTTCTTAATATTTCATGAGCATTTCAATAATGTGTAATATTTTTTGGATTTGAAACTACCTTGCTACAATCCAAGAACAATGTGAACTCAAAATCATTCTTTAATTGAGTTTGAATCAATCAAAACTCAAGATCTAAGGTTCAGCCCACTACAATTGAGCATCTAAATTAGTTGTGAAACAACAACAACGTGAAATAGAAAATAAAAAATGCAACTATTAAATACAATTTGCAAATAAAAAGAAAGCAATAACAAAAAAAATATAAACGAAAATAGTGAAGAGAAAACTGCACATTTGGGGAATTCACTATCTCTGTCCCTCCATCTTTATCATATGCATCAAAAAGTCGGCCCAAGTATCAATCGGGCCGGGCAAACACCAATGGACACAATCATTATACAAAGTCACATTCTCATTGGGCCAATGCCCATACCTACTCGGATGTCCATCGGGCCTCAACAACATCGCCTTCGTCGTATCCAAAAACCGAAATCTCTTCTTCCCTAATTCCCTTTCCCTCTCCGCAACCCTAAATTCCTCAACCTGAATCCTATACAAATCCAAATCCATTCCCTCCAAACTCGTCTCATTACTCCGAAATGGCTTTCTCCGAACGCAATTCCCGCCCTCATTCCACAGCCCGTTCTCAAAATGCGACGGCGCGAACGTCCGCAGAAACGTGATCCCCTTGAAATTTTCCCTTGCGTTGATTGATTTAAGCGCCGTTTGGAAGGCGTAACGGTAGCCGTAGGTCATGGGGAAGTCGGTGATGTTGGGGATTTGGCAGTACCGGCAGCCGGCGATTTGGTGGTTCTGATAGAAGACGGAGCAGCGGGTGAACCAGTGGCCGGCGTTGAGGATGAGGAAGTTGAAATCGTCGATTTGAGTGGTCCAGGATTGGTCGGGTTCGTCGAGGTAGAGGTTGAATAGACCGGTGTGGGATGGACCGTCGGTGGATCGTTCTTCGGATCGGATCAGGAATGGACTCCAGAAGGTGGCGAGGGTAAAGTTGTAAGTTTCGTATCTCAAGCGCTTGAAGCGGTCGTCGGGTGAGACGAACACGTCGATTGGGTATTCTACCTGGATTAAATTAGACAATTATTTCTTAGCCTTTGAATAAAATTTTCACATTTTTATATGACTAAATAAAATTTACATTATTTTAGTTTTATGTTTTTATGTAAATTAATATTTCACATTTTTTCTTATAATAATTAAAATTTCACACACATGTATTCTATTTTAATTCATGTCAAGATATGTTTTTTTCTTTTATAATTATAATTATGAAAACTATACTTCAATGTAAAATATATGACATGATACAAATATATGACCTAAAAAACTATTTTTTTATATTGAAATATGCCAAAAAATAGTTAAGAATGTCTGACGAAAAATAAATTTAAGAAAATTAAGCAAATTAAAACTTGGGATTCTAGTAAAGGTGCACATGGTACGGTTTTATGGTTCTACGGTCTTATTTCGAAAAGAAAACAAGAGTAAGAATCCAACAACACCATGTCATGTGAAAAAGAAGTCCTATTTTTCAAAATAAGACTTTGTTTTGAAAGCTAAAAATATACGAGGGGGAAATTTGAAACATGAGAGTATTTATTTTATTTAAGATTATAAAGAAGGAAAAGGAAATAAAAAAACACATTAATCAAGAATGGGTCGATTTGGATTGGGTGGGACCGAAAATGACATTAAGAAATTCTAGATTCAATTTGAGTTTGATAAATGATAGTTAAGCTCCAGTTTATTGTAAATAAATTTGAACAACATTTAGTGTTTAATAAGTTTTGAACTTTGCTCGATAAACTAAAAACTTTGAAATCCATATACAGTTATACACTCATAAGTAATTTATAATTCCAGAGAAGACACATTAAAATTTTAGAATTTAAATCTAAATTCAAACGTGATATCAATTCAAAATTAAATCAACTAAATTTCATAATTCACTATTCCAGAAAAGTTGGACACATTAATTACACCTTTACGTAGGGTTTACTCAGCGTATCTAGGGGACAGTCGTAATTTGACTTCACTACTATTTTTAGATCTAGTAATTATCGAGGTGGTGATCAGGTAATCACGTTGCGTAGATTGGACTCGATCCCCTACACTTTGTCATCTTCCTTTATTTTATTCAACTCCATATATATATATATATATTGTTAGCTTGAATCATTAGTTGTATTATAGTTTTAAATTGAAAAAAGAGCAATATATATTTTCGTACTGAAAAAAATACCACATTAGGTGGTATTACCACACAATATGTATCACATTGTATGGTACATGATCACATTAAATAGTATTAACTCCATATATTTAGTATGACCCCCACATCATGTAGTATTTATTTCAAATTAGGTGGTATTACCACGCAATGTGTGTCACATTCTATAGTATAAATTATACTCCTTATACCATACAATGTGATACACATTGTGTGATAATACCACCTAATGTGGTATTAGCGGCACCTAACGTAACGGCACCCTAGAATCCCCCAAAAAATATATATTGTCCGGTAAAAATTTCCTATACATGAACAAATTTAAGTAAAGTTGTAACTCTATTTGCTAATTAAATCAATTCTACCAAACTATTTGTTATCCATTTGCAAACTAAAACTAATATAAATTTTCGGACTTAAAATAATTATAAAATGAAAATGGGAAATGTTAAAAGAAGTATAAAATTAATGAAGATTAGTGTATAATAACTCACCCGCGACAAGAGGCATATCATGGACTGCATTTGGTTCCTCCCCACAGAATCTCCAACAAAAGCCATGGATTTGTTCCTAACCATATCCAAGAACTTATACGGGTCAAAAACCGGCAACTCGCATCCGTTTGGCTTCCACCTCCATTTCAAGAACTCGGTATCCGGCCTCCCGTATTTCATGCAATTTTGGTGCTCATGGATAGCCCAACACGTCGTATTCGTGTAATATGGAGCATCCGGATTAGGGATCCATTCCCCCGTGAAAATATCGCATTTTTCTTGACTTTCCGTCGACTTGATGATATCTTCCCCATCGTTCGATGGGGGGTTGTAAGTTGAATTAATCTTGTAAAATAGTGAAGAATAATTTAGAAGTGGATAATTTAAACTTATTACTAAGAGGAGGATTGATGCTAAGGGAAGTAATATGACAGTAGCCTTTATATTTTTACTTATATGAATATTATGGTTTTTTCTAAAGGGAAGCTCCATTAATGTTTTGGATCGAAGATATGGCATATATGGCTAAGATGAAAGTGGAGAAGAAGAATATCTATTGAAATGAAAATGATATTTCGGGCTAGAAAGATGGGATTCCATTATTATTTATTTAAAATTATTAAACTAAACGACATGGAATGATCGTGGTCCATGGTTATGCAAGTAGTAAAGAATTAAATACTAGTATGATTTTGAAATTTTATAATTGAGTGTTTACATTTGTTAATTGAATAATCTGACATCTTTAACTTTTTATGTCAAAAGAGACCAATGAAAACTGCGAATCTAATCTGATTGTGTGATGTAGAAGATATAGTTTATTTGCTTATTAATTAATCAGTAGTTAATTAATACATAATTTTAGTAATGTAGCAATGTATATGTCAAATTAATGTAGAAGTTTCGGATCAAGTCTAGCTATATCATGAAGGTTCTAATAAATATTACTCAAAATTAAGATAGAAATTGTATAATCCGAAAGATTTAATTAGGTGATTTTATAATATTATAATATTTTATATCCAACAAATTAACTCATCTCAAATGTCTTTTCTAATTTTATTTTCTTTATCAAGTTGCTTTTTTTTTTCCTCAATGATTTAATCACTTTTGTATCGTGTCGCGCTATATTATAAGGAAACTTCTCCCAACAGATAATCAAATTTGGGGATTCTTGTACATTTCACTAGAAAAATCACTAGTTGGTGAGTTGCTTCATTTTATATATGTACCTTGCATAGTATTTGCATACATGTTTGTTTGCTAAAATTGGAAAACAAAATTTTATATATGTGGCTTGCATAGTAAAGAAAGATACTTTCCTCACTTCAAAAGAGAAGTGTTTATATGAAACAAATTACCAAAAAAAATCGAGGGAGATCTAATTAAATTGTTGATATAGAAGACTTAATTAATATTTGATTGATAAAGAACATGTTTAATTCCGGTTCATTGAAATTGAGTTGGGTATGCACGAATCTACCTTTTCTTAATCAAAATCCATTTTCTCCTCCTAAATTTTATTGTACCGAAAGGTTAAACATTTGTAAGTTCATCATATCCTTATTTCAAAAAAATTGTACTATATTATATGAAATGGAATTGACATTTCAATTTAAATTTGGTAAAAATTTTAGTTGAGATTTATTAAATGAAGGATGAAGAAGAAGGAGTCATGGTCTCTACCATGAAAAAGCAGAGATTTTTTTTTCTTTTTTTTTTCGGGTCATATTCTTCCTTATTTAATTTACAACCTAATGTAATTATATATTTTTTTTAAATTAATTAAATGTTAATATATATTATTTGATTCATAATACGTTGGTGTGATACCGATATGTTGTTACAACTTACAAGGTGGTGGGTGGTTTAATTAAGTGGTGACTTTGACTTTTAAAGTTTACTATTATTTATATTGCTTGTTTAGATCTATATGATATATATTGCACCATTAGTTGAGCATTTAAAGTTTGAACACTGGAAATTTTCTATTTCTCTATGAACGGACTACATTATTATATTTTTGGTAAATTATTAGATATATGTTAGTATGTTACTAAATGACAAATAACTTTACCGTGGTAATATTGATGTGGAATACCAAATTCGTGCTCAAATGTAAATAAATGATGAAATCGGAACTAAGCAAATGTCAAGAAATAATCCAAGGCACAACTCAGAATATAATAGAAAGGACATTGGACTTGAAATCATGGTCTCATGTCGCTCATCTATGGAAATCATGCTCATAAAGCAAGTTGAAAATAATCTCTTTTATGCTTAATTGGTAAGATTGGGATCCTAGAACCAAAAGATATTGGGTTCAACTATCAGTAATGTGATTTTTTTTCTTCTAGTTGATGATATTTGATATGATGATTGTTTCTCTAAAAAAATATCCTTTCTATTTGCATGGAATAAGAGAAAGTTCTTGGACTTCAGTCATCACTAAAGGAGTTCGTTAAATGTAGCGGATTCAACCTATGTTGGAGTTGTACGGACGCCCAGAAGGTACAATTGTTCATGCTTTTAATCAATACACATTGTTGACTTAAATATCAGTGAAGTTTTATCAAATCCTCCCGGAGTCCCAACTTGATTGACCCTTGTTTTACAGGTCATTTCAACAATAAAGAAGACCGACCAATCATAAATTATCTTATTTGAATCCAAATTTGTCGCAAAAGTGTCTAAATTAGATAATATAACAACGAAGTACAAAATGATTTAAAAGATTTTTCAAAACTTACTTAATTGGCAATTTCAAAAAACATGGCGTTAGAAAGAACCCACACATAGTAAAATTCATAGCCATTAATTTTTGGCGGAAAAAATGAATGAGTTACACTTGTAGCAAAATTTTGCAAACCCACGTAAGCCAACATTAAATCAAAATTGTGTTCAAAAAGTTGTATTGAAGCACTAAAATCAATCTTCGGAAACAAAATAAAATTCCATATCAATCAAATTATCCAATGAAAAATAATATAATTAGTGAATTACCCAGTAAAATGGTAAAAACCAATACATAAAATATCAAAATTAAAGTCTACCTATAACTATCAATAAATTTTTTTCTTCTAATTTTCTAATCTAATGATCATCACCTACTACCTCTGTCTCCTATTTCCCTCTTCAACAATTCCTGCAAAAAATCATTCCAAGAATCAATCGGTCCAGGCAAACACCAATGCACACAATCATTAGCATATGTCACATTCGCCACTGGCCAATGCCCATATTTACTCGGATGCCCATCCGGCCTCAACAACATAGCCTTCGTCGCATCAAAAAGCCTAAACTTCCCTCCATTTCTCCTCCCTGCTTTCTGTGCAATTCTCAGCTCCTCCAGCTGTATCAAATACATTTCCAAACTATAATCCACCAAAGCAGTCTCATTCCTCTTAAATGGACCCGTCCTCACACAATCCCCGCCCTTATCCCACTGCGCCCCCTCAAAATGCGACGGCGCAAACGTCCTCAAAAAAGTGACGCCGTTAAAATCAACGGCCTCGTTAATGGCCCGAAACGCCGTTCGGAAGGCCCGACGGTAGCTGAAGAATGACGTGACGTGGCTGACGTTGGATTCGGGGCAGTAAAGGCAGCCGATGAGGCGGTCGTTGAGGTAGAAGTATGTGGGCCGGAAGAACCAGTGGCCGGCGGAGATGATGACGTAGTCGAAAGATGCGATTTTAGTTGTCCAGTTGATGTCAAATTCGTCAAGGTATAATTTGAAAGGACGCTTATCGTCGTTCGGGTCGGTTTTTTCGGTTTTGATTAAATAGGGTGCCCAGAACATGGAAATGTTGAAGTCGTGTTCACTGTATTCGTACCGTTTGTTTTGGTCCAGTGGGCCTGATAAATCTACTGGATTTGCAACCTGAAATTGGCAGGAAATGGAACAACATCAACTAAAACTAAATATTTGGAATAAATAAATTTATTTATTTCAAAATTATACTATTAGTAGGTTATAAAAAAATTGTTGCACCACATCATTTGCTACATAAAATTTGAATTGATAATTTGCATGAGAAGTTGGTTAACATTAAGTCCAAATATTGATACGATTGCTTATAACAGTGATTAACGACATTTTACGCTTTCGTGATAATCGTAATATAAAATTCATGAAGGCGAAGGAGCACTTACCCTAGACAAGAGACAAATCAAAGACTGCATATGATTTCTCGCCACAGAATCACCAACAAACGCCAATGATTTCCCCCTCACAAGTTCCAAAAACTGATCCGGGTCGAATATATCCAACTCACATTCATCCGGCTTCCACCTCCATTTCAAAAAACCCGTATCCGGTTTCCCAAACTTCAAACAATTCTGATGCTCTTGTATCGCATCACAAGTGTCATTTGTGTAATAAGGTCCTTCAGGATTCGGCACCCATTCCCCTGTAAATAAATCGCATTGCTCCTCATCCAACACTTTTGTCCTTATCATAACACGATTATTATTAATATTATTATTTTTATCACCATTCCCCTGTTTCTTATTTTCCCTGGTTTTCGTCATTACAGCATGATGACTCGTTTGACTCTGTTTGGGTCTTTTTCGTCTACCCTTTTCGTGTCTTTTTACGGGAACCGCCACCGGGTGGTGCACCGCTGTGTTTTCACGGATGACGATGTCGTTAGAAGGAGGGTCTAAATGGGATGTGGGTATTATTGATAAATCGTCGAAAGATTGGGAAGCTTCTTCTAATTTTTTTGAAGAATCTCTAATGGTGGGGTAATATAAAGGGATTGTTAAAAGTATGGCTAAGGCTATAAGTGATGCAATTTTTGGTGTTTTCCTTCTTGTATGGGGTTTCCCTATAGGAAGTTCAGAAGCTTGTAGCTTCATTTTATTTTTATTTTTATTTTTATTGTTTTCATGAAAAAATTGAAGGAATGAGAAAAGTTGAAGAGAAAGAGTTTTTTTTCTTTTTATTTCCCATGTACGAATGTTGCGGTGATAACGTTAATGAAGTTGACGGTTGTCTATGGGTTGTGTGTATATGATGAACTTTTGATTACTATTTTTGATTCATTCTGTATTTGAGTTATTAAATTTGGTAATGTACAATTGGTAAGTTGTTAGAAGAGAATTTAAATGGAAGGGAATGGAATGATAGGGGGATTGGCTTAAAATAGTATTTCTATCTACCAAGATGCCTAAATGGCTAGACTCAAAAATTAATTTAAGCTACTTGGTATTAGATTGAAATTAATTTGGTAAAAGTTTGTTTTTAATATATATATCAAATAAGTTTGAATATAATTTTTCATTTGATAAATATTGAATCTGAATTTGAATATGTAACAAAATGTGTATTGTGCTTCTTGAATTTGACACTTGTTTGGATCGATTAAAGCCCGTTTGAGCTCGTTTTATTTTAAATTTTTAAACCATAGTTGATATTATGTTATGTTGTCACGTAGTCAACGAGTCATTTAATTACGCCCTACTTAATAATCGCAGTGGTGTAATAATTAGTAAAATTTTAGAGCAAAACTCCGGGAAGATAGACAAATAAATTAGTAACTCCTATTAAAGTAAATGTATTTTCGCATGTGAAAAACATAGAACAACATTATTACACTTATATGTATAAGTTGAGTGCGACATGTAGGATTTGTGTTAGAATTTTCTGATGTAAATCACAATTAATCATCAGTCCTTAAGTTAAATGAAGATTTGATATTTTACGTAGTAATCTATATTTTCTTAAGCGATACGTATGAACTCAATTTGATTTGAAAGGAGTGCATCTATATATTACTACATTAATTTTTTATCATTTTATGTCACATACAATGATAATAAAATTAGCTCAGCAAACGCAATATGAATATGCATGGAGAAAGGGAGTATGCATATAACACATTTAATTTTCATTTAAGTTTTTACTCTTCCATTTGTTATCATATAATACCCATTCCTCTGATTATGCACGAGAGTTTACTTTCAGAATCTGATTCAAATTCTGCTGCCAAAACAAATTGTAATGGGTTTCTGCTTTAAACTATTTAAAAATTAATACACTTCTTCTAAGCTCAAATATTTGAATTGAATGCCATGGTCGTACAGTGGATTAGTATATGAGAATTCAGCCATAACACCCACAAAATCTTGGACCAACACAAGGAATGAATAAAGAGTAAACTTGTTTGTGAAACATCACAAGCAAAGATTTTTGTTTAATTTTGATTTCCAAGGATTTTAATCCCTTTCGAGGCGCATCGGACACATTAAGTGAGAACCTCTTCCAACACTCTTCCAACATGAATTTGAACATGGACTCGCTACTTTGTAGGGATTAGTCCATTCTACTAAACCAATAACATGTTGGTTTCACAAGCAAAGCTACACACTACCAAATAGCACAAAAGAATGACCACATTTGCAGAGGAGAACAATAAAAATACTGCATTTATAGATAGTAATGCTCATACAAACTAAGATGACATCTCTTATACAAAATTCTTCAGATACAGCTCAATAATCAAATAAATCAACATCGAGTATGCAGTTGCCACGATAGGCATTCTCTTTCATTACTAGCTGCTACAAACTCCAGTTAAACAAGTGTTCCGATGATCTTTGGACCAATTAAACCCACTTAAATGTAACAACCGAAAATACCATAAAGAGTTACTAACAATGGTAGATAGCTTCTCGTTTCTCTCTTGCGTTCTCAGTGAGTAGGGTTCCAAAAAGACTGAAGTGAAGGGATGTTGAGCTCACCGACGAACAGGGTTTCCACCACGTGGTACTGGCTCATATCCACTTCCAGCTCTGGTACCAGGTGTAGTATTGTTCATAGAAACCTGTCCTTGAGGCCCACCTTTCTGCATGTCGTAATTAGCCCCCCTTTGAACGTCATTTCCTGAACCTTTTTGCATATCAGGTCCTTGATGGGCATCATAACTGGGTCTAATTAGTCCCCTCCGGGCATCATAGGCAGGAGCAGCACCAGGTCCCCTCTGGGCATCATAGCCAGGTCCAGTTGGCCCCCAACGTGCATCGTACCCAGATCCACTCGCATAGCCAGGTCCAATTGGGCCCCTCTGGGCTTCATAACCAGGTCCAGTATGTCCCATCTGGGCATTATAACTAGGTAAAGTTGGTAATCTTTGACCATCATATCCTGCTCCAACGTGCCCTTTTTTGGCATCATAACCAGGCCCTCTAGGTGCACTATGACCCGGGCCTCTAGATGTGTCGGGAGCTGCCCCTGAACTAGCAGGAGCAGACTGAGCTAAAACTTGAGGAGAATTTACCTTCGTACCGGCTGCACCACCAGTTCCAGCACCGGCAGCTCCGCCCCCACTAACCATGCCCACAAGAGGGGTTTGACCCTGCTGTAAAAAGGAAAAAGAAGAATGGAGACGGACAATTTATAAACATTTCTAAGCTATAAATCAGTTTCTCGTTATTCATTTTGACAAACCAGATACTATTAGTAAAAGGAAAAGTTGATCTGTAATGGTCAAATAGTCCAAACGACAAAGAGTAGGGAAATCGTTCTTTTTTTTTTCTTTTTCAAAAGGTACATTCTGACTCGCAAAAAATGTGCGATATCCATCTTCTATTAATAAAGCTATTTCACATGAGAGATTTATCAAGAAATCGCATCACCTGTCCTACAGCATATGCATTTTGACCAGAGGCATAGTTCCTCATGGCTAAACTATCACTGTATCCAGCATATGGTCCTCCTGCATTTGCATTGTGATAGATGAGCTACCAGAAAGTTACGAATGCTATAATACACACGTAAAAGAGACATAAAATGAATCTGGAAAAGACTCTAGACCTGTTCGTGGGTCAAAGTTTGCAGTATTAGTCAACTCTGCTCTAAGCTTCTCCACCTCTCTAGACATTGCCATATAGTTCTTCTCCATCACCTGAAGAGATTCAAGGTGGTCATTGTATAACTTCTTCTCGCAGTCATAAGTAGCTCTGTACACATCAGACCCCAGAAACAAGATATCACTTTATCTGTGATACTTATATTAAATTTAAATTATAAGCAAACGTTCAAGTTGTGAGTCTTGTGACATAACTAATTTTCGTGAATAGAGCTGAAGATATCTACATCAGCTCTTCATAGAAATGTAGTAGTGGACAATTATCAGAAATATGCAGATGTGTAAGCCAAATCATGGATCAAAGTTTTGTTTCTTGTGTATGTTGCGGACAGCTAAATATTGGAATCTTTTCGAGAAATTTTCGGAAACACTAGGAAAAATTGAAAAAATAGTTAATTAAGTAAAACAAGAGAGTGCCAAGCCAAACGGAACTACATCTTTTTGTTTCCATTGATTCAAAAACGGGAACTTTTCGATGTTTTCTAAGGAAACGGTCGAAATTTTGATCCATGAGCCAAATACGTTGAAGTACAAATGCACAATAAATTTCCCTCAAGTTGGATATATATTTTCAAACATCAAATATATATTTTCTCTGAAGGAGTCATGCATTTTTGAAAATATAAAAAGAACAACTACCTGTAATGCTGATACTCCTGTCTCAATTTATCAAGTTCAGATATTAGAGAAGGGATCTGCTGTGCATCTGAGTGAGCCATCTGAAGGTCACGAGTTAACTGCTGCACCTTGGAAATTAGTTCCTGCCTTGCAGCAACCAAGCTTTGAGCTTCCGCTCGTGCTTGCTGCAGCTCCATATTTATGGACCTTGCAGCTTCGAGTTCAGCCTCCATCATCGAAATTTTATCTATAATTCCTCTTTTCTGATGCTCCTTTTCAGCCTTCACATCTGCAATGTGATTATGTAATAACTGCAGCTCATTATTGGCTGTAGCAAGATCATGTCTTAGAGTCCCATGGGTATTGGCAAGCCTCTGATTTTCGGTTGCGAGTTTTTCTATCTCAATATGTTGTGCAGAAAGCTTTTGTTCCATAACTTCGGGTGGAGGCAACATTTCAAAATGCGGGAAACCACCAGGCGGGAGACGATTTGCTGAACCATAAGGGTCATGATGCATTACACCAGGGCCAGGAAGAGGGCGACGAAGGTGGGGAGGAGGAACTCGACCTTGGCTTGCCATTATTAGCTTCCAATTTTGACCTTCGGAACAAGAACAATCACATACAATATGATGAAAAATATTAAAATAATGTCGAATCCAAGGGGAAATCGCTTAATCAAATCGGGTAAATCCCAGGTGGACCAATGCAAGATTATGGGCATCTCAGAAAGACTAAAACCCTTGTTTTCAAATGATTGTTTTAATTTTCTTTCATATCCCCTTAATAGTGAATTAAAAAATATCTTCATAAGCTACCATTTTTTTCTTCAAAGATGAAAATGAAATTTTACTACACTTTTTGATTTTTTATTAAAATAAAGTAGAGAAGCAATAAACTAAAAAGAATTGATGTAATTTAAGGAATTGATAGCAGATATTTTAATATTAAAAAAGTCGGCAAAAGCATATCTACCAAATATATCATAATTCGTGACAACTTTCATGTAATAGGAATCCGTTTCCCTTTTCAGGTGCTTCTTGAAGCTGATGTTCTTTATTCAAGGATGAAAGATTTGCAAAAGAATGTACCACCTCCTTTTGAACTTAGATTTTTATTATACCATCTTAAATGTCACTTCTTCACATATTTTTATTCTACTAATGATGCCTTACTATATATTACCTTCACTCTTGGTATGAAGGCTTGCATGTATAAACATGTTTCTATATTCTTCTTTTCACCGATTAGTAGTTATTTATACTTTTTCCGCAGTCAAATTTAACATACAGATGAACCTCTCATGAAATGTAACTATTAAGGCTTTACCATTCTGCATTCAAGAAGAGTGGGGCACCTACTAAACACTGTGTATTCAACAATGTCCCGATGCAGATTCCTATATACTCAACATAAATTCAAGTGATTATCACAAAAAAAAAGAAAAAAAAATCAACTGAAAACATAGAACCTCGTATGCATTTCAGAGACATTGTCAAAAATAAAAGACCATCAAACATCCCAACCTCGGAGGAACGTAAGGATATCCTTTCTGACACAAAAATGTCAACAAACAATCCAAGCCATCGATGCATCTAAGAAACCATAGCAGGTCCTTGTCTGACGCCCTGTCGGACCCATGGGCAACAACTTGGTATTCCTTCAATATACTTATATTTCCATCCTTTAAGGGATAATTTTGCATTTTCAACCTCGTCATCCTTTTCAACAACACTATGACATTCCTAATTTGTCATCTGTTAAATGACAGGAAAGAAAATTCTACTTCCCTCGTATACCAATTATTTCCATCATTGGAAAACTAGAAGAGAGTATGTGCTTTTGAAAACCAAATGGCACAATGCACACCCGCACTTACACTTATTTGCAAACTAAATCTCTTAATCATCGGCCAGCCCAAACCAATTTTGATCAAACAGGCTGAATGGAACATATCCAATGCTTTTGGTAGTCATGTGTAAACCATGTATCAAACTGAAATTGATAGAATCCCATACATCATTTAAAAATAAAACATAAAACACACTCCACTTGAATTTCCATATAATCACTAAAATTGCTTTAGGAAAAAAAATAAATAAAACATGAATATATAATCAGGTTATAAGGTGTGTCATCTTCAAATGCTAGAGTGCGCAATAAATTGGAAACCAATAAACAAATTAATCAAACACTATCTAACAGTATTCAAATAAAATAAATTAAATACATAATGAAACTTTTGTGGTTTACCTGATCGGCGATTGGACTTAACGGCGGCGGGCTTAGCGCAACACAGAGCCAAACACAACCCCGTCCAGCTGCCTCAGAAAATATACTTTTGTAGTTCCAAAAGAAACCCTAAAAGTGAAAATTGTGAATGACGGAAGTAAAATTATTGATAATTTTGATGGAAAACGATCCAATATTCGTCTACTGATTGGGATTTGAGAAGAAAGCAAAAACCTCCATCAAAAATTTAAAATTTAAATATAGTGCAGAAAGGATAATTCATGTACATGTATAATGCAAAGAATTTGGGGTTAAATATAATTTCTACCTAGCATATAATTTCTACCTAGCCTTTTCTTTTTTAGAATAATAATTTCTACCTAGCTCACTTTAAATAATTTATCCCATTAATTAATTATAATTATAATTTATTTATTAGTTTTAAATAGTAGGTAATCGCTATGTATATAGAAACCATGGAAAATATTTAATTTATCAATTTTAAATTATATATTTGATTTCTATCAACAAAAACAATAACGAATACTTTTAAATAATAAGAAATTGGAATTAGAACGTACTCTTATTCCCATTACACTATAAAATTATTGCTTTGACAAAAAAAAAATCCATATTTTATATTTCAAACATAACTTGTGCAAAAAAAAAAAATAATAACATTGTGGATATATACCATAAAATCCATTCTCAGCTATAAATCTCAAGGATTTTATTACAATACTGAGGTTTATTAATTGAGATAATTAGTTTAGTATATTATAATGTAAACTATAATTTCAAGAGTACAATGAAAATTTTCTATTAGAACTTATAAAACTATTTTAATATAATAAATAGCAGGGATCGTCCTACGCCAATGAGATCGTAACGTATTAGTAATCACTAGTAAAATTGTGTCCCCATAATTAAAAGTTCATGGGTTAAACTCCACTAATTTGTGTTTTTCTCTAATTTAATAATTAATACTAATACTTAGTAGTGTTTTATTATTTTTAATTTTTTATATTTGGGTAATTGTAATTTTTTATATTTGGATAGTTAATAAAATGATTTCTGATAATAAATATATTCTAAAAAATAAACGTATGTTAAAAAAGAAAGAAAAAAATTATTGTAACGATAAATGATAAATAAATTAAATATAAAAAAAATGGACTCGCCCTAGGCCCCTAGCCCAATATTATGGAAGTCCAAATATTTTATGCATGTAATAGCTTTTTTTAGCCTATCACTTAAATGACATGTAACGTACAGTATTTTTCATATGTAATAAATATTAGCCTATTCCCGTGCTACGTACAAAATTATATTAAAATATCAAGAAAATTCTTACATTTAGTTTGAACTTGGTAACAAATTTACTAAATTTGATCATGTTAAATTTGGCATTAAAAGAAAGTGAACATAAGCAAGTTCTCGTAAAGCCAGAGTCAAGTTTAACTCAAATAGTTTGACATTTCATCAATGTTATTAAAACCGGACCGGACCGGCCGGTCCGACCGGTTCGACCGCGAACCGGAGGTCGGCCCGGTCCGGTTTTCCCCTTAAAACCAGCAACTCAAAAAACCAGTTTGGACCGGGTTGAACCGGTCCAAAACCGGTGAACCGGCGAACCGGTATGGACCGGTTCAACCCGGTTCTGATTTTCCTTTATATTTATTTTATTTTTTATTTTTTAATATTAAAAATAAATTAGAAATTCTTGTACAAGGTGGGATTTGAACACCTAACCTCTAGGATGAAACATGACTTCCTTACCATTTAAGCTACACCATTTTTTTTGAAATTTTAGTACAAATTAAAATTTATAAATTATAGAAACTTGTAGCCAAATTTATTTATAAATTAGATAATTAACTTAAATAAATATTTCACACATTATGAATGAAAATTAATACTCAAATAATAGTTTTTTATTAAAATTTATTCTATAAAATATTCTTTTCAATATTATTTTTAGGATAAATAGTCTAATCGATATAATATGCAAGTTTGACTTTGAATATTAGACTTTTATACATAACCATATTTTAAAATTTATGAATATCTTAGTTTGTTGTATTTTTAACTTACACTTTCAAATTTTTAAAAAGAAATATAATCATATTATATTTATATGAGCATACAAATTAGTACCATATTACCGTTATGATATAAGTTAGATAAAAATTATATGATTTAATTGTAGAATATTATAATTTTTTTTTTATATTTTTAATCAATTGTATGATTATTTTAAAATTTTATGCATATTACATATACTTTAAAATTAAATATATTTATTACATTATTATTACGTCATCCGGTTCGACCAGTGGTTCGACCGGTTCGACCAGTAAAACCACTAACCAGTCGGCTCACCGGTTCACTGTCCGGTCAGGTTTTGAAAACATTGCATTTCATATTTTTATGGTATTGTTATTTTACTGAGTCGAGCTCAAATCGAGTTTAAAAAAACTCACTTTATAAATATTGTTCCAATGAGTTTGTATAGCTCGAATCGAGTTTAAAAAACCATCATTCCAAGGTTTTGGGTTAGTATGTATACTCCACTTGAATTTCCATACAATTATTCATAGTAATTTGCAAGAATACTCAATCGATATTCTGATGTACAATTTTAATTTCTCGGTTCACTTAAAAGCTAAAAGAGAAGTAAAGTGAAGAGCATATAATGTAGCAGAGAAGAAATCCAACGTAAAGTTGTAAACACATATTTTCATTTCAAGTGCTCAAATCAAACAACCAACTTTTAAGTTTTAACATAAGTAGGATGAGTCATGTAGCTCAAATTCAAGGTTTTAAAAGAAAGTGATCAAGAGCTTCACCAGCATTCAAGTATTTAAAGACCCTATAGTTCCTAAAATCTTCAAACTTAAAAGGAACGTATAAACGAGGATTTTCCAAAGTCACTAACTCGGGTGGTGCCTCCACCATAGCTTCCTTTGGCCCCAAGAGAAACGTAACAATCGAAATCCGAATCCCTTCTTTCTTGCAAACCACCTTATGCTTCACATTATAGAATCTTCCATTGCTCCATACCTTTAATCCAAAGAATTTACGAGTTATTTCTAATTTACAACATGTCTTAAGTGGACAACGATATATAGCAAAGAATTTACGTACTTACAGTTGCAATGTCTCCAAAATTGACTAGGAGTGTTCCTGGAGAAGGCTCAACAGGAACAAAATTGCCTGATTTCTGCATTACTTCAAGACCGCCAAATTGTTCATCATCTTGCACTACTGTAAGAAAACCGTTATCCGTGTGTGTTCCTAGCCCATCGGAACCAATATTTTCAGGGTTGAAAGGATATTTGTTAAACCTGAATTGACAAGGCCAGTTCTCGAATGGAACTTCTTTAAGACCAAGCCCTTGTCCTATTTTACGCCCCATGTCCTTAATAAGTTCTTGTACTGCTTGTGCATACCTTGTAATCGTCTCCCTAATTTGAACAATTCGACATATTAGTTAGTACTCATCCTAATAGGATCAAGATTTTGAGTGACGTTGAATATTAGGAGTGGCAAATATATACTACGAGGGTATATTTGTCCCTCCATATATTTTTACGGCTTAATAAACCAAGGGAGTCAGTGTAAGGGGTGCACATGATACGTTTCTACGGTTCTTTTAGTAAAATTAATATCGTACCAGTTAATGCGATTTTGAAAAGTCACATACCAAACTAACATTTTGATTAACATACCATTATATTCAATACAGTGCGGTTCCGGTACGATACGGTTTTGCAGTATTTTACAATAACTTTTTAGTTGTCAAGCTATTTTACTTGTACAAAAAAATTGTACGTTTTTAGATGAAAGATGAAAAAAACTTTTGTTTGTTTAAGCTTAACATTTGTAATAGGCTAACACTTCAGGACTTCATCCTAACCAAATATTTGGCTTCAAGCTTCTGATCTTAGGTTAGTTTTTATGAATTTAATTAGCAAAATATGTTTAATCATATTAAATACAGTAAAAAAAATGCAAAAAATATTGTAATCTCATTCATTAAACAATTTAAATATATATATATATATATATATATATATATATATATATATATTATGCTCATATTAAAATTCAAGGCTTGGGTAATCTACTTTTACAATAAAACAAACAAAAAGTATGTCCTTGAAGTAAGTTGGGATGCTAGAGGAATGAGAAACAACTCAAATTTGGAGAAGTTTTGATTAAATATTTTCTCATTGAAAACATGTATGTATAAAGAAATTGATTGTACCTTTGGTGAGGAGTTGCCTCTAATTGAGTACAAAAGACATCTACAGCTTGATCGGAGGAAATATCATAGAGACCCAAACCCTCGTGAATCGGATTAATTAGACCCGGAGATTTGTACCCACTTGCGGCGATTGCGTCAACATTACGCTGCTTGATTTCCAGAGGAAGCTCAAGCAAAGATGCTACAACTTTCTTCATCTCTTGCATAAGGGAAACTGGGAGAATACTGTAGAAATTTACAATCCTGAAGCATCCCCATTCTTCACAAGCTTTTATGAACTCCGACGCAGTAAAGTCTCGCAAATCGAACACCGGAATCGCGTCCGCCATTTTTGAGTTAATTTTTTGCAGGATAAGTGTTTGGTGATATGTCCATTTGAAAAGAAAATATTTTCCGAATTTTAAGCACACACTGCAGACAGCTTTTCGCTTTCATAGCAAAAATTGTCTGTCTTTATTGGTACATAATTATTACTAGGATAATAATGTAAATTAATGGCCCATTAAGAGTAACCCATTGGGGTAGGCCCATAGATAAAGAATCCCTAAGTAGTGAGGATTAGGGTTCTACATTTATATAATGAGGAAATTGGTCCTCTCTCTACACACTTTTAGAGCAGTTAAATTCCCTCATAGTTTAACCGCATTCATAGAAACTCGAATCTGTGGCAAGAGAGAGAAACCAGAGATTCCATACCTTTTCCGCATTGATGTCTTTTACGATGGAATCAGGTATCTCTAAACCTAATTTACTTATTGAGCAATTAATGCATGTTAATGTCGATCCTTTAATGTTTCATGCCTTACGTACTTAATTGCTAACAGTGGTATCAGAGCCCGTGTTTGGGCTAACTTTAATTCGATTAATTTTGATCTAAAATTTATGTTTACTTTTAGATCTGTCTTTTCTGAAAATTTAGAGCTGTCTTTTCTGAAAATTAAAATACGTGAACTACATGATCTAATAATCATGACTCTTTTGTTAGATCCTTTATTATGTTCAAACTGTGCTCACATGAATTAATTTTCTATGTAGTTTATTTATGAAATTCATGTAATCAGTCATGGTTTGATATGTTTGATATACATGATGTCTGTAATCAAAATTTATGTTCCGATTTTGTTTTTGATAAGCATGATTGTTGTGATGGAGCACGAGGATTTATGTAGATTTCGAAGTCTTTCATCAGTACTAAAAGTCGGATTTATGAAATAAAAAAAAAAATTAAGTGAATTCTGAAATTAAGTCTTGCTGTTCGGCGCCCTTCACTCCCTTCAGAATTTGCTGTTTTTTTTTTTTTTCTTATGGGCCTGGTGTTAATTTTTTTATATTCCAAAACTATAATCTGATTTTATGAAGTATTTGGGTTAAATTAACAGCTCATTACACGTATTTTTTGGCTAACCTCACTGTGTATTATTTTGTAAAATTTCCTGACCAATTTCCTGACCAATTTCCTTTTACTACCTATAATAATCTTGGTTTTATAAAATGGAAATCAACGTTTAAGAGGCTAGTATGTATGGTCTTCCCAAATTCATTTGCAAAATTGTTTTTTAATTTTGGCCGAATCATCTTAAAGTGGAATTATGGGTATTTATAATGAAAATTATAAATTTAATGTTTTCTGGGTTTTCCCTTTATTTGTGAATTTGATGGAGTTAAAAAATTATTTAATTTTCCAACTATGTAAACAAATTCACAATCTCAATATGTGCATAAAGGTTTGAAATTTACATTATGTCGATTTGTTAGTCACCAAAGTGGCCTGATCATTATGTTTAGTAAATTTCGAAGCACATTAAATTTAATTATTGTCACCAATATTTAATTGTATATTTATGAAAAAGGATTTCGAAAATTATATTGATTTGTTAGTCACCAAAGTGGCCTAATCTTATAACTAGTAAACTTCATTATGTATGATTTATATGTAATGGAATAATGTGACATACTATTTAAAATTCATATTATGATGATCTGTTAGTCACCAAAGTGGCCTGATCAATAGAGTTAATGAATTTTGAGTTACAATAAATCTATATATTACCGATATCTAATTTACATGTTATGAAAGGGCAAATGAGTAGTATATTAGTTTGTTAGTCACCAAAGTGGCCTGATTGATATATTTACCAAATTGTCCTGTGTAATTAGTTTAATTGGTGAAATTATATGATTTATTTTTTATTTATTTATTACCAAATATTAAATTAGCATATTACGTAAAAGAGATTTACAAAATCATATTAGTCTGTTAGTCACCAAAGTGGCCTGACTGATATATTTGTTGAATTTCTTCACATGTTAATTTGTTTATTTGGTTGTTGATAAATTCGTATGTGTATATATTCCTATTATGATGATTTGTTAGTCACCAAAGTGGCCTGATCAATATTGTTAGTGAATTTATATGCACAAACCTTAAGTTTAAATTATCAATTAAAAGATAAATAAATCAGTTTGTTATAAAAAGGCATAAGAGTCGACTCAAATGAGGCTTAGTCATTTTTTCTAGCAAACATTATGAGTTAAGCCAATAAAGTGTTTTTTATGTGTTTTCCAGCATTTGAATTAATTATTCTATAATCTGGATTTATGATTAATATGAGCTTATTCCTTGTAATATTTCAGTTGAACAGTCTCAAACGAATTATCGTGCTAAGTCTGTTGTTTCCTTTAATGGTAACAATTTTTCTGAATGGAAGGAGCAAGTTGAGTATGAAGTGGGTTTACAATATCTCGACATTGCCCTCCTTGATGATGAGCCCCCTGTTCCCACCGAGGAATCGGTGAGGAGAAAGAAAGGCTCACAGAATTTGGACAAGGGCCAACATGCTTAGTATGAAATTCCTAAGCATGACTATCGAACCGAATATCAAGAGTACTCTTCCTGATGATCTGAGAGTGCTAAACAATTCGTTGAATATTTGGAAGAACGTTTCCAAAACAAAGATAAGTCGCTCGCCTTGACCCTCGTTCAGAACTTACTTGCTACCAAGTATGATTGGTCCAAGGGCATGCAAAACCATGTACTGGAGATGACTAATCTGATCAAGAAGCTATCTTCATTGGGTATCGTAATGGATGAGTTTTTCCTTGTTAGTTATATACTGGCGTCGTTACCTTCTGAATATGGGGCTTTCCAAATCAGTTATAACACTTCAAGGGAGAAGTGGTCACTGGAGGAATTGTCTCGAATGTTAATTCAGGAGGAGACACGACTTAAACAACAAGGAACTCATTCTGTTAATATGGTAACCCAAAGAAATGTGAAGCATAAGAAGGGAGCCAAGAAAGGAAATAAGCCGATGTCTAAGGGCAAGGAGCCAATGAAAGCTATATTGGCACCTAAGAAGGACCTGGGTAAAGATAAATGCCACTTTTGTAACAAACGTGGGCACTATCAGAAAGATTGCCCTAAACGCAAGGCGTGGTTTGAAAAGAAGGGTAAGCCTTTGGCTTTAGTATGTTTCGAATCAAATCTTGTTACTGTTCCTTCTGATACTTGGTGGCTTGATTGTGGTTCTACTATTCACATTTCTAATACCATGCAGGGATTCCTTACAATCCAGAAACCTCAACCAAGTGAAACTTTCGTGACTCTTGGAAATGGGGATAAAGTTCCAGTTGCTGGAATTGGGACTTACCGACTTATTTTAGATACTGGTTTTCATCTGGATTTATATAAGACACTATTTATTTCCAATTTTTGTCGTAATTTGATTTCATTGTCTAGACTAGACCTTATGGGATTTCGAATTACTTTGGGAAATCAAAGTTTTAGTTTATTTAAAGGTAGCCGTTTTGTTGGTTCTGGTTTACTTTCTAATGGTTTATATCAACTAAAACTTAATGGTGTTTATGCTGAATCTCTAATTACAACTCACAATTATGGTGGTGTGAAACGTAGTATGGTAAATGAATGTTCTGCTTTCTTGTGGCATAAACGTTTGGGTCATATATCCAAAGAAAGAATGGAAATTTTAGTAAAGGATGGGACCATTTCTGGTCTGGATTTTACTGATTTTGACACGTGTGTGGATTGCATTAAGGGTAAGCAAACCAAACACATTAAGAAATCTAAAGCCACAAGAAGCACTGAGCTTCTTTAAATTATACACACCGATATTTGCGGTCCTTTTGACACTTCCTCATTTAATGGTGAACGATATTTCATCACTTTTATCGATGATTTTTCACGTTTTGGTTATCTCTATCTACTTCATGAAAAATCTCAATCTGTAAATGCCCTTGAGATGTTTGTTACTGAAGTTGAGAGACAATTAGATAGAAAAGTGAAAATCGTTAGATCTGATAGAGGTGGTGAGTATTATGGGAGATCTATTGAATCGGGACAATGCCCTGGTCCCTTTGCAAGATATCTCGAAAAACATGGCATATGTGCCCAATACACTATGCCAGGCACACCACAACAAAATGGTGTTGCCGAAAGGCGTAATCGAACTCTAATGGATATGGTTAGAAGTATGATGAGTAATTCATCATTACCTAAATCCTTATGGACTTATGCGCTTAAAACTGCCATGTACGTATTGAACCGAGTTCCCAGTAAAGCGGTTCCAAAAACTCCTTATGAGCTATGGACCGGAAGGAAACCCAGTTTAAAGCACCTGCATATTTGGGGTTGCCCGGCAGAAGCTAAGCTATATAATCCATATGAAAAGAAATTGGATTCTCGTACTGTTAGTGGTTACTTTATAGGTTACCCAGAGAAATCCAAAGGATTTAGATTTTATTGTCCTAAACATACTCCAAGAATTGTTGAAACCGGAAATGCAAGGTTCATTGAGAATGGTGAGATCAGTGGGAGTGACAGTGGACAAACTGTTATTCACGAGGTAAGAGAGCAAGGTTTACCACCTGCAATCTTCCATGACATTACTCCCGTATTGGTTGAGCAGTTTCATGCTGAGCAACAAACTGAAGTACCAATTCATAATGAAATCATTCAAAATGAACCTGTAGAAGAATAGCCACAAGGAATTGCATTAAGACGGTCGCAAAGGGAAAGACGATCTGCAATACCTGATGACTATGTTGTTTATTTCCAAGAATTGGAGAATGATATTGGGATAGACAATGATCCGATTTCATATTCACAAGCCATTGAAAGTGAAAATTCTGAGAAATGGATCAATGCCATGAAGGAAGAATTGAAATCTATGGAAACCAATCACGTATGGGAGCTAGTCACATTGCCGGAGGGATCAAAGCGAGTCGGTTGTAAGTGGGTCTTTAAGACCAAACGCGACTCAAAAGGCAATGTTGAACGATATAAAGCAAGATTGGTTGCCAAAGGTTTTACTCAGAAAAGCGGCATTGATTACAATGAGACGTTTTCACCTGTCTCTAAGAAAGATTCTCTCAGAATTATTCTTGCACTTGTATCTCATTTTGACTTAGAGTTACATCAAATGGATGTGAAAACAGCCTTTCTTAATGGAACATTAGAGGAAGAGGTTTATATGGACCAACCTGAGGGTTTTCGAGTTGAAGGACTCGAACACATGGTGTGTAAATTGAATAGGTCAATATACGGACTTAAACAAGCCTCACGACAATGGTACATTAAATTCAACGATATAATTGTTTCCTTTGGATTTAAGGAAAACATTGTTGATCAATGTATATATCTGAAAGTCAGTGGGAGTAAGTTTATTTTCTTGATTCTGTATGTTGATGACATTCTTTTGGCTAGTAGCGATCTTGGCTTGCTACATGAGACTAAGAAATTTCTCTCTAAGAATTTTGAGATGAAAGACTTGAATGAGGCATCTTATGTGATAGGGATTGAAATATCCCGTGATAGATCACAAGGATGGATTGGGTTGTCTCAAAAGGCTTAAATCAACAAAATTCTTGAAAGGTATGGGATGAAAGATTGCAATATTAGTGTTGTCCCAATTAACAAGGGAGAAAAATTTAGTCTCAAACAATGTCCGAAGAATGATTTCGAGAGGAAACAAATGGCAAATATTTCGTATGCCTCGATAGTTGGAAGCTTGTTATATGCTCAAACATGCACCAGACCTGACATAAGCTTCGTTGTTGGTATGCTTGGCCGTTACCAAAGTAATCCAGGCTTGGATCACTGGAAACTTGCCAAGAAAGTTCTACGCTACTTGCAAGGAACTAAAGACTATATGCTCACATATAGACGATCTGATCGGTTGGAGGTGATTGGATATTCCGATTCAGACTTCGCTGGATGTCTGGATAGTAAAAAGTCCACTTTTGGCTATTTGTTCCTTTTGGCTGAAGGGGCAATATCATGGAAAAGCGCAAAAGCAACTGCTCTAGCCGCATCTACTATGGAGGTTGAATTTGTGGCATGTTTCGAGGCCACAAATCATGCATTATGGTTGCGGAACTTCATTTCAGGACTTGGAATTGTCGACAGTATTGCCAAGCCGCTGAAACTTTATTGTGATAATTCCGCAGCCGTCTTCTTCTCAAAGAACGATAAGTATTCCAAAGGTGCAAAACATATGGATTTGAAGTTTCTTATCGTGAAGGAGGAAGTTCGGAAACATACAGTGTCAATTGAACACATCAGTACTAATCTAATGATTGCTGATCCTTTAACTAAGGCAATACCACCAAAATCGTTTTTGGAGCATACTGAACGTATGGGTCTTGGTAGTATTTGATGTAATTTGTTGAGGATTTTATGAGTTTATTATTGATATTGACATTTTTGAGCTCTACATACATGTTTCTGATAATTTAAAGTTATGTTCCTATTATTTAATGAATGTGTACACTTTTATGGCTATTATGTGAATAATAGGAATGGACATTATGAAAGTTTTCAATTTTAGGTCTTGTGTGATAAGTCACTTATATTGTGGTACATGGAAGGAATTTTGTTGGATAATGATAACTTAGGACCGCCATGACTCGTGTATGTGATTTATTATGCAAAGGCGATTAACGCTAATTCTCTCATGGGCCAAGTGGGAGAATGTAAATTAATGGCCCATTAAGAGTAACCCATTAGGGTAGGCCCATAGATAAAGAATCCCTAAGTAGTGAGGATTAGGGTTCTACATCTATATAATGAGGAAATTGGTCCTCTCTCTACACACTTTTAGAGCAGTTAAATTCCCTCATAGTTTAACCGCATTCATAGAAACTCGAATCTGTGGCAAGAGAGAGAAACCAGAGATTCCATACCTTTTCCGCATTGATGTCTTTTACGATGGAATCAGATATCTCTAAACCTAATTTACTTATTGAGCAATTAATGCATGTTAATGTCGATCCTTTAATGTTTCATGCCTTACGTACTTAATTGCTAACAAATAATTGTACCAAAAAAAAATATTAGGATAATGATTTAATTTGAAGCTTTCTCCCAAAAAAATTCAAACTGTTTGAATTTTCAAATCGTCATTTTATATAACTCGTCATGATCCAATTGGTTCGTTAATTCCCATGCGATTATCTAATTAGGATAATGAGTCAGATTTTGACCAAATGAAATGAATAATCTTAGTTTAGCTCAACAATTTGAAGTTTCTTTTATTTATTTTTTTGTTTTGTAGTCACGGTGTATCAATTTTTTAGAATTTCTATTATGTTCTTAGTGCTTTAATTAATTTAATTATTTAATTTAATTTTTTAACTTCTTTACTAATCTCATTTAAATAAAATTTAACTTTACTTTTGTCCATAAAAATAAAAAATCCTTATTTTATGTGCTTAAAAAAATTTAAAGCACGTACTCCGAGAGAGAATAATCATCTCTAATGACTCATTCTATCAAAAACTCATTTAATAATAAATTTTATCCTTCTCCATTATTATTATTATTATTATTATTATTATTATTATTATTATTATTACTACTACACCAAAATAAATTTAAAATTAAAAATACATTGAGGAACTTAGAAAATAAAAAATTACATCAAATATTAAATTAATTCATATAAGAATATTCATCATCTCCGCCATATTCGTCTATGTTTTAGTCGAACATGATTTAATGATTGTAACGCATTATTTTAAATTTTTAGAAAGAATTATTTTTGGGTGATAAATACAACCCCAAAATTAATAAAACAAATCAATATTAAAATAATAGTGTTAATTTAATGAAATGAAAGTTATATTTTTATAATTAAAAATAATTATCTACCTACAATATACAAATTTTAGGAATTTTTTATTTTTAAATAAAGATTAAAAAAAACGAACCAAATAAAACAAAATAAAATAAAAATAAAAATAGCATGTGAGGGAGGGGGCTGGGATGGGAGAAGTTTTCTTTCCCCCTCTCTTCAAGGTCCCTCTAGTCCGTATACCCTCTCCTATCCCTAGTCATTAGAGATGAATTTTTTTTTCCCTTTCCCCCATATACCCTCTAGGGCATCTCCTCACTAGTCATTAAAGATGCCCTAAAGCATGCGATAACGCGATATGATGATGTACTAGTAAATATTAGTAATTAAATGGACAATTAGGAGTGGAGTAAAATCCACACACCCATGTGCTTTTTTAGATGGCAATAAAATTCTTTTTATTATTTTCATTAGCAAAAATTTCATAATATAATAATTCAAATACATTAAGACGTATCCTCTCGGGACGAGGGTGTTCCACTCATTGTAAATAAAATATTCTTTCATGATTTATAAGTGGAGTGAATTGCATCGTGTTTACTTACCACGTATGAATTCTTTTTACCAATCTTTCTTTATAGCCAATTAAATATAGGACAACGGATGTATTTTTATTTTCATTTATTAAGAGTGTTTGATCATTTTTTGTCATCGATTTAACTGTGAACTAATCTGTTAGGAAGTTGTGGTACCGACACCTCAATACAACTTAAGTAGAAATGAGAAACTTGTGAAAATGAGATAAAACAATTAGAGTCGAGCAAACCGTAGAAGGATTACAACACTTTGAATAACAAAGGAGAGACTAAATATTAGGAGAAACCTCACTTTTATTCTCTCTATATTTTTCTCACTCTCTCAATGCTATTCTCTCGGGTGGGAAACAATCCCTATTTTTTCTCTCAAAATGGGATTCGATTACATTTTCACCACCCTCCTAAATGTTACAACTAATGTAACATATATATAGATGTCTTAAGGAGGTTAAGTAGCCAAGTTCGATTTGGCTTCTTCCTTATCTTCTTAGCTGTAAATGTTGACTCAAGGAAGCCAAGTTCGATTTTAATTCTTCCTTATCCTTTTAGCCGTAAATGTTGACTGGAGGAAGCCAAGTTCGATTTTACTTCTTCCTTATCTTCTTAGCCAACATTTTTGACCTCTAATTACTTAGCATTGAAGATTACTTCTTTGCTAAGTAATTCCACCTCCTAAACTCTTCTACACACTTCAAGAGAGTCGTCAATTTTGACTTGGTGTAGAAGGTTTTCTTAATAAGGAAGATATGCCAACAAAATGGCTTTATCTTTTAACAATCTCCACTTAAAGTCATTTTGTTGTAACTCTTCATCCTTTCTACTTTGCTATTTCCATGCTGCTTACGTTTCTGCTAGGCCAATAGAGGATCGACACCAAATTAACGTGTCTCTATTTAACGGCTTTGTCAGAACATCTGCTAGGTTGTCTTCCGTATGGATTTTCTGAAAATCCACACTTCATTCTTCCACCTTCTCTCGTACAAAGTGGTACTGAACTCGTATGTGTTTGGTCTTTGAGTGAAATGCTGGATTCTTTGCCAAGTGCAAAGTGCTCTGACTATCACAAAATAGAGAAATATTCTCTTGTTTGTGTCCGAGCTCTTCCAGTAACATTTGCAACCATATTGCCTCTTTGCTAGCTTCTGTAGCTGCTACGTATTCTGCTTCCATCGTAGAAGTAGCCACGATAGACTGCAGTTTCGAAACCCAGCTTACAGCTCCTCCAGCAAGAGTAAACACATAACCCGTGGTGGACTTACTTTTATCAAGATCACCCTCAAAATCTGAATCAACATAGCCTCTGACAGTAAAGTCTTATCCTCCATAACATAATGCAGCATTCGAGGTACCCTTGATATATCTCAAGATCCTCTTCAATACTCCAATGCTCTTTACCAGGATTCCCCATGTACCGACTAACAGCTCCCACTGCTGATGCATACGGTACTCGAGACATTTCCATCCTCTCCGCTTCGTTGCTAGGACTCATACTTGAGGATAACTTGAAATTAATAGGAAGAGGGGTAGAGATTGGCTTACAATCTTGCATGTTGAAGCGCCGCAAGATTTTCTTCAGATAATTTTGCTGAGAGAGCCAAATCTTCCTATTATTTCTGTCTCGATAAATTTGCATCCCTAGAATCTTGTTTGCTGGTCCCAAGTCCTTCATTTCAAATTTCCTAGCCAGTTGAGCCTTTAATTCTTTAATACGATCTTTGTTGGGGCCTGCTACCAACATGTCGTCACCGTACAACAACACAATAATGAAATTACCATCACCAAATCTCTTGTAGTAAGCACAAGGATCTGAACTATGTCTGTTGTATCCAAGGCTCATGATGAAGGAATCAAATCTCTTATACAAACACCTCGGCGCCTGTTTAAAACTGTATTGAGATTTGTTCAACCTGCAAACCAAGTTCTCATTTTCTTTTTGTTCAAAACCTTCTGGTTGGAGCATATATATTTTTTCTTCAAGATCTCCATGAAGAAGTGTAGTTTTCACATCTCTGCTGATTAACACCTTGTGGGCAGTGGGATCCCACAGGCGGTACCCCTTAACTCCATCAGCATACCCCAAGAAAATACATCTCCTGGATTTTGGATCCAACTTCGATCTTTCTTGGGCATTGTACAAAACGTACACTGGACTTCCAAATTTATTTAAATGAGAATAATCACCTGGTTTACCAGTCCACATCTCTATTGGCATTTTCAGATCAATTGCGGTTGATGGTGACCGATTGATCACATAACAGGCGGTCTTGACTGCTTTTGCCCAAAATTATTTGGCCATCCCTGAAGTTCTCAACATAGCTCTTGTACGTTCTAACAAGGTTATGTTCATCCGCTCTGCTACTCCATTTTGTTGTGGAGTGTATGCCACTGTGAACTGTCTCTTGATTCCTTCTTGTTGATAGAAGTCATCAAATTCATTGCCGATATATTCTTCTCCATTGTTTGTCCTCATACACTTTATTAGTGTATCTCAAATCTCTTTTGCCGTCTTCTTCTCGGCCACACTTGACAACATTTCGACTGCTAATGCTAAGTGCAAATCACCAATAGCATTGCCATCCATTTCGTTCAATTTGTCGTCAATGATCCCCTCGAGTTTATCTCCAATTGCCGCTAAGCAATTATCTTTTCTTAACACTGCTTTCATTCTCATTTTCCATAATGAGAAATTATTCCCATTGAACTTCTCTATTTCGTACTTTGTCATCATCTTTGAGGATGTCTTCTTTTTACCACTAACTGGATCTTACGGTAGCACCAAGAATCGGCTAAAAACCTGGTGGCTCTGATACCACTGTTAGGAAGTTGTGGTACCGACACCTCAATACAACTAAAGTAGAAATGAGAAAACTTGTGGAAATGAGATAAAACAATTGGAGTCGAGCAAACCGTAGAAGGATTTCATTATCGCAAAAGGATTACAACACTTTGAATAACAAATGAGAGACTAAATATTAGGAGAAACCTCACTTTTATTCTCTCTATATTTTTCTCACTCTCTCAATGCTATTCTCTCAGGTGGGAAACAATCCCTATTTTTTCTCTCAAAATGGGATTCGATTACATCTTCACCACCCTCTGAATGTTACAACTAATGTAACATATATATAGATGTCTTGAGGAGGTTAAGTCGCCAAGTTCGATTTGGCTTCTTCCTTATCTTCTTAGTCGTAAATGTTGACTGGAGGAAGCAAAGTTCGATTTTACTTCTTCCTTATCCTTTTAGCCGTAAATGTTGACTTGAGGAAGTCATTTTCGATTTTACTTCTTCCTTATCTTCTTAGCCAATATTTTTGACTTCTAATTACTTAGCAACGAAGATTACTTCTTTGCTAAGTAATTCTACCTCCTCGAATCTTCTACAACCTTGAATTCCTTTGTGTAGAAGATTTCTTAATAATGAAGAAATGCCAACAAAATGGCTTTATCCCTTAACAATCTCCCACTTAAAGTCATTTTGTTGTAACCTTTTCATCCTTTCTACTTTGCTATTTCCATGCTGCTTATATTTCTGCTAGGCCAATAGAGGATCGACAACAAATGAACTTGTTTCTATTTAACGGCTTTGTCAGAACATCTGCTAGGTTGTCCTCTGTATGAATTTTCTGAAAATCCACACTTCCTTCTTCCACCTTTTCTCGTACAAAGTGGTACTGAACTCGTATGTGTTTGGTCTTTAAGTGAAATGATTGATTCTTTGCCAAGTGCAAAGTGCTTTGACTATCACAAACAAGAGAAATGATACCACTGTTAGGAAGTTGTGGTACCGAATTCGTATGTGTTTGGTCTTTGAGTGAAATGTTGGATTCTTTGCCAAGTGCAAAGTGCTCTGACTATCACAAACAGAGTAATATTCTCTTGTTTGTGTTCGACCTCTTCCAGTAACATTTGCAACCACATTGCTTTCATTCTCATTTTCCATAATGAGAAATTATTCCCATTGAACTTCTCTATTTCGTACTTTGTCACCATCTTTGAGGATGTCTTCTTTTTACCACTAACTGGATCTTACGGTAGTCAATGAGATATTTTCTCCTGTTGTTCGACTAAGAACAGTCAGAGTAGTTTTGGCGATGTGTGCTACATTCGACTTGTGTTTAGAGCAGTTAGATGTGAAAACTGCATTTCTTCATGGAGATCTTGAAGAAGAAATATATATGCTCCAACCAGAAGGTTTTGAAGAAAAAGAAAAAGAGAACTTGGTTTGCAAGTTGAACAAATCTCTATACGGTTTAAAACAGGTGCCTAGGTGTTGGTATAAGAGATTTGATTCCTTCATCATGAGCCTTGGATACAACAGACATAGTTCAGATACTTGTGCTTACTACAAGAGATTTGGTGATGGTAATTTCGTTATTCTGCTGTTGTATGTTAACGACATGTTGGTAGCAGGCCCCAACAAAGATCGTATTAAAGAATTAAAGGCTCAACTGGCTAGGGAATTTGAAATGAAGGACTTGGGACCAGCAAACAAGATTCCAGGGATGCAAATTTACCGAGACAGAAATAATAGGAAGATTTGGCTCTCTCAGCAAAATTATCTGAAGAAAATCTTGCGGCGCTTCAACATGCAAGATTGTAAGCCAAAATCTACCCCTCTTCCTATTAATTTCAAGTTATCCTCAAGTATGAGTCCTAGCAACGAAACGGAGAGGATGGAAATGTCTCGAGTACCATACGCATCAGCAGTGGGTAGCTTAATGTTCGCTATGGTTTGTACTAGACCAGACATTGCACATGCAGTGGGAGCAGTTAGTCGGTACATGGCGAATCCTGGTAAAGAGCATTGGAGTGCTATGAAGAGGATCCTGAGATATGTCAAGGGTACCTCGAATGCTGCATTATGTTATGGAGGATCAGAATTTACTGTCAGAGGCTATGTTGATTCAGATTTTGCAGGTGATCTTGATAAAAGTAAATCCACCACAGGTTATGTGTTTACTCTTGCTGGATGAGCTATAAGCTGGGTTTCGAAACTGCAGTCTATCGTGGCTACTTCCACGACGGAGGCAGAATACGTAGCAGCTACACAAGCTAGCAAAGAGGCAATATGGTCGCAAATGTTACTGGAAGAGCTCGGACACAAACAAGAGAATATTTCTCTATTTTGTGATAGTCAGAGCACTTTGCACTTGGCAAAGAATCCAACATTTCACTCAAAGACCAAACACATACGAGTTCAGTACCACTTTGTACGAGAGAAGGTGGAAGAAGGAAGTGTGGATTTTCAGAAAATCCATACAGATGACAACCTAGCAGATGTTCTGACAAAGCCGTTAAATAGAGAAGTTCAATTGGTGTCGATCATCTATTGGCCTAGCAGATATGTAAGCAGCATGGAAATAGCAAAGTAGAAAGGATGAAGAGTTACAACAAAATGACTTTAAATGGGAGATTGTTAAGGGATAAAGCCATTTTGTTGGCATTTCTTCCTTATTAAGAAAACCTTCTACTCCGAGGAATTGAAGTCAAAATTGACGACTCTCTTGAAGTGTGTAGAAGAGTTGAGGAGGTGGAATTACTTAGCAAAGAAGTAATCTTCAATGCTAAGTAATTAGAAGTAAAAAATGGCGGCTAAGAAGATAAGGAAGAAGTAAAATCGAACTTGGCTTCCTCCAGTCAACATTTACTGCTAAGAAGATAAGGAAGAAGCCAAATCGAACTTGGCTACTTACTAACCTCCTCAAGGCATCTATATATATGTTACATTAGTTGTAACATTTTGTGTAGAGGGTGGTGAAGATGTAATCGAATCCCATTTTGAGAGAAAAATAGGGAGTGTTTCCCACCTGAGAGAATAGCTTTCAGAGAGTGAGAAAAATATAGAGAGAATAAAAGTAAGGTTTCTCCTAATATTTAGTCTCTCCTTTGTTATTCAACGTGTTGTAATCCTTTTGCAATAATAAAATCCTTCTACGGTTTCCTCGACTCCAATTGTTTTATCTCATTTTCTTCAAGTTTTCTCATTTCTACTTTAGTTGTATTGAGGTGTCGGTACCACAACTTCCTAACAACAGTCATTTCAAGGAAGCCTAGTCGGTACCACAACTTCCTAACAACAGTCATTTCAAGTTCGATTTTACTTCTTCCTTATCTTCTTAGCCAACATTTTTGACCTCTAATTACTTAGCATTGAAGATTACTTCTTTGCTAAGTAATTCCACCTCCTAAACTTTTCTACACACTTCAAGAGAGTCGTCAATTTTGACTTCGATTTCTTGGTGTAGAAGGTTTTCTTAATAAGGAAGATATGCCAACAAAATGGCTTTATCTTTTAACATAATCCCCGGTAACATTTGAGTGTGAGTAGACTCAGTTCAATTACACATATGTTACGCCACATTTTTTGCATAATGGATGCTCGTAATTATATCTCCCATTTTCTACCCACAAAATCAGCTTATGTAGGATTGAACCTAGAGTTTGATCATGGATAATAATTTCCTTTTTACCCAAAAAAAATTAGCTTAATTATCATTCTTACACATCACATAAAAATGTTATAGCATAACATTAGAGATCCAATTACAATTTCCGTAGACCCAATAAATATCGTCTTTATATTGTGAAATTAAACGATTAAACAGGTAGGTACTTTCACGACTCAATGCGCAATCGATGAAGACCTTCACCAATATGCAACTTATTAGACACTCGAAGACTTCTATACTCTTTATACTTAAAAGGAACAAACAAACGAGGATGTTCCAAATCCACCAACTCCTCCGGTGCTTCAACCAAGGCCTCATTAGAGCCCAATAGAAACGAAGCAATCGACACCCTCACACCAGTTTCCTTACACATCACACGATGTTTCACGTTCAAGAATCTCCCGTTGCTCCACACTGTCGCAATGTCACCAAGATTGACCAGAAGGGTTCCGGGGCAAGGGTCGACTGCCTCAAATGTCCCACATCGTTTCATTACTTCAAGTCCACCAATAATTTCGTCGTCCTGGAGAATAGTAAGAAAGCTAGAGTCCGTGTGTAGTTGTACTCCGGGCGAGCCGATAGTTCCAGGAGTGAAGTGGTATTTGTTGATCCTGAATTGGCAAGGCCAATCCTCGAAGGAAATGTTAATTAATCCTAGACCTTCTCCCATTTTATGGACTATGTCCATCATGAGTTTGTTCACTGCTTCAGCGTACCTCAAAATTGTAGCCCTGATTACAATAAATGAGATTAATTAGTATGTATTTTGTAAAGAGACTAAAGACATTATACCATGGTGTTTGACTTGTAGTTTTTCATTCAATTCTTTAGGAAGATTGTAGTCTTAATCACACGGCGCTCTTGATCAAAATTGTACTTTTGGTTTTAACTTTTTTGGAATATTTTGCAATTTTAGCCCTATTGCACTCTTTTGCCCTTTAGGGCATCTCCAGTGTTGCTTCAGTCCAAGTCTAGATTCCCTTCACTCAGTCCAGCTTCCCCTCAGAATTCAAGTCCAACTTCCCCTTTCCTTTTCATAAATCATCTAAAATGTATCAATCTATCAATTCCATTTAATTAAAATTCTCAATTTTCTCCACTCTCAATTAATAATAATAATAATAATAATAATAATAATAATAATAGCAATAATAATAATAATAATAATTAAACAATAATAAATAAATAATAATAATAAAAATTAAACTATAATAAATAAATAAATAATTTAAGATTGACATCAATAATAACAATAATAACCAATATTTTTAAAAAAAACACAACAATAAAATAATTAAATTAAATTTGAGTTTCTAATAATTAACTTTTAAATGGATTTTAAAATTGGTGCACAATAATACAACAATTAAATACTTGATTGACATGATTTTGAAATAATAAAAATAATTTAATAGTGACATTAAATTTTCCAACATAATAGTTACATTAATTATTAAATAAAAGTTACATTTTTATACTAAAATTAACTTTTTAAAAATAGTACACAAATTAAATAAAATTAAGATTAAATAAGATTTACATTTTATTAAATAAGGTATTTTAATTTTTTTTTTTAAATTTAAAGGATTTTTTATTAAATAAAATAAATAAAAAAACAAAAAAAATAAATAGAATGATTAGGTGGCCGACAAGTGTCAGCCACCTACTGGCCAGGCGGGCGAGTGTCTCTGGTTCTTTAAATTTTAATCCTTTATCAGGGTTTTTATGACTATATTGTTCCAAATATTTTTGGAGCATCTCTCTTTTAGCAATAGGATCAGTTATTTGATCAATTATATCTAAGATAAAATTATCTTCTTTTGTTAACACACATAATCCATTTTTCTTCACAAGAAATATTATAAAGTTCACGACCAAATTTAGATGTAAACATAGATTTTATTAAACATAATTAAATACAATACATAAGTAAAGTTTACCTAGTAAAGTGTAAACCTTCAGAGCAGCCAGGCTCTGATACCACAAGGGTACCAGACCTATACAAAGAGTGGGGAGAGAGTAATATACAAGCAATACAAGCAGCGGAAACAGGTACCAAACAAACTATTTTACAAATTTGAATACTTATTTTACAAGAGTCGAGATTTTCTCAGATGGAAGAAGGGAAGACGATAAATGAGAGTAAGAGTGAAGGCTCAAAGCAAGTGTATCTTCTCTTCTTAATGGAACCCCTATATATAGGCAGAGGCGGACTTCAACTTCAGACTTCAAAGTTTTCGGACGCCAAATGGTCTTCAATTTTATTAAATGAATAGTGGGTGGCCGACATACTGTGGATGAACAGTGAAAAGTGCTTGAATAGTAAATGCATTATTATGTATATGGGTCCTGGGAATCGAACATAATCTCGTCCTTTTTGTCGTTTTCTTCAATGGCTTCATTGGATGCTTCTGACTCACCTTCTGAATCGCCCAAAATTTCTCTAAATTGCTTCTTTAAGTCTTGTTTTGACGAATAGGCCAACAACTCTTTGAGTAGTTCAGAAACATCTCTTTTTGGTTTTGGAGCAGGAGGGGGAGGCTCTAATGAAATAATTCCCTTTTTAGAGAAAATTGAATCTTCAAAGAAATCAAATTTATCCCACCATTTAATTAAAATTCTTCTTCCTAAAGTAGGAACATGAGTAATAGTCTCATCCCATTTTTTAATTGGCATATTTGAGATTATTAAATCCCATTTTACTATCCATGGAACTTGGTAAAGAGCTGTAAAGCTAAGCTCTGGTGTTTTTAGTGAAGGATTTGAATTTTTAAATTTATCGAAAACACATCTGATTTTATCAGGAAGTATGATAGGATGAAAACCCCAATTATAAAACCACTTAATAAACCATTGCGGTAACATATTAATGTTAAAGTCTCTAAACTGTAGAAACCAACTATGTTTTTTCTGCCTATTGTCGTAACAAAATGCACCTTCCCAAGCTTTGATATAATCAAAATAGTTAAACCAATATTTATCAAGTTTTAAAAGATTTCCCCTTGGAATTTCATGATAGCGATATAAATCACCGCTCCATGATTCGGTTGTATAAATATGTTTAATGAAAGCTTTTGAATAAGCCCATTCAGTTCCAAACCTGGTAACTGAATCAAATTCTACAGATTTAGTAATATCTAAAATAGCATAATAAAATTGATAATCCTTGGGATAAAGGTATGGATCAGCAGAATATTTTAGATAAAAATTTCCAGCTTCTGCGGGTTCAAGTTGAGCGTATTTTCGCTCTAGAGGAGATATCCAAATATACGAGTAAGGAATATAAGGATATAAAAATTCATTTGTAGCATTAGTTTTAAGTGATGCTGCATAAGCATCTTCTCTTAACTTCATTTCTGCAGGTGCTGCCTTTAAGGCATCAGCTCTAAGCTTCTCAACAGGTTTTTCCATGATTGCCTTATAAGACATTGGTTTTCTTATAATTTCTCGTTTAGTCTCTTTAGACTTCTCCTTTCCTTTGTCTTTAGCTCGATTCATTTCCCTGCAAAAATTCACGAGTTAGAAAATCTGGTAATGAGTTAGCAGATCCTTTAATAAACTCTATTTCAAAATCAAAGACAGATAAAATTCCCTGCCACCTAGCAAAAATTTATTTAGAAGCTATATTTTTAACATCTTTTTCTAAAATGTCATTTGCAGATTTGCAATCTACTCAAATTAAAATTTTTTGATTTAATAAATCACTTTCAAAATTTTGAACACATAAAACAATAGATAAGAGTTCTTTTTTAACAGTGGAATAATTTTTCCTTGGCCCTTGCCATACTCCTGAAGTAAATCTAACAAGAGTTTCTTTATTATTAATCCTTTGTTTTAGGATTCCAACATAGCCTAATTCGGATGCGTCAGTTTCAACAATTTTAAAAGCATCTGGATTAGCTATAGCTAAGCAAGGAATTTCCTTAATCTTATTTTTTATTTTAATTACGGCCTCAGTATGAACCTTAGTCCATTCAGGAGGATTTTTTCTTAACCTTTCAAATGAAGGTTTAGCGTCTATTGCTAAATTTTTATAAAAGTCTGAGATATAATTAAGACTTCCTAAAAATCTTTGTAATTGAGTTTTCTCTTTAAGTTCATTCGGAAATTTTTCTCCAAAAGCTATTGATCTGTCAATAGGGAAAATTGTCCCTTCCTTTATATTATGTCCTATAAATCTTATTTCTGTTTGAAATAATTTAATATTTTTAGCCGAAACCACTAATCCTGCTTTTTTAACATCATTAATAAATGCATATAAATGTTTAAAATGTTGGTCAATATTTTCTGAGAAAATAAGAACATCGTCAATGTAAAAACAATACAGAATTTTGTATAAGGACTGAAAATGTCATTCATAATATTTTGAAATTCAGAAGGAGCATTTTTTAGCCCAAAAGGCATCACATTCCATTCGTAATGTCCGAATGGCATTGTGAAGGCAGTCTTATATTTATCTTCATCTGCAATCTGAATTTGAAAAAATCCAGATTTCATGTCAAACTTAGACATGATTTTAGCAATGTATAAACGATTTAAAAGATCTCTTTTATTAGGAATATGATATCTAATCCATCTTAATGCTTTATTTAATGGCTTGTAATTAATAACAAGTCTAGGAACTCATCTTTCTAATTCAGCTGCATTTTCTACATAAAATGCTGAACAGCTCCAAGGACTGTAAGATTTTCTAATTAACCATTTGAGTAATAATTCATCAATTTCTTTTTTGCAAATTTCAAGATGGCGTGGACCCAATGCAATAGGTCTAGCCTTAGTTTGAATTTGATTTTCTTTAAAATCTGGTTCATAAGGTAAATTTACAATATGTTTTTTCCTTTCCCAAAAGGTATTAGGAATATCAGCACATATAGTTTTTACAATTGATTCTTGTAGATCATTTATTCTTTTTTGAATTAAGGGTTGCTGTAATTGTTCAGCTATTTTTTTGTAATTAATTTCCTGAGATAAGGAATTAAGAAATTTTTCTTTTCTCTGGATTTTCTTTTGAATTAAATCTATTTCGTGATAACGAGGTTATGTAATAAAATTAAATGTTATTTCCTGTGAATTCACAGTGCTAGTAATTCCATTTTCATCAATGCTTTTAATGGGATAAAGCATATGTAAAAATGGATTTCCTAGAATAACATCATGAGATAAATCTTTTACCATTATAAATGGCATTTCTAAACAAGTTCCAGTATTACAGACGACAGTGTTTTGTAACTTATATTTTACTATAAGTTTTCTACCATCTGCAACATTTAAGATTTCGGTAGTTTTTGAAAAATATCTAGAAGGAATTAACCATTCATTGATACAATTCAAATCAGCTCCAGAATCTACCATTGCAATTGCAGTGAGAGTATATTCTCTATGAACTATTAATTTTATTTTAATGTGCCATTTATGAGTAATAATCTATCAATCATGTTAACAAATGTTAAAGATGCATTTATATTTTCATCTTTTAAAGATTCCTTTTCAGTTTGTTCATTATCCTCATAAGGATCTGTTTCAAGATTTCTTAACTCGATTAATGATACTCTGGATTTTAATTCACATAATTCTTGTTTAAGAATTTTAACTTCATGTTTTAATTCACTGGTACTAGAATCTCCTAAGATATTTTCATTAGAAGATTTTGCTCTATTTAAAATTTCTTTAAGACTATAAGTCTCTGGTTCTTTAAATTTTAATCCTTTATCAGGGTTTTTATGACTATATTGTTCCAAATATTTTTGGAGCATCTCTCTTTTAGCAATAGGATCAGTTATTTGATCAATTATATCTAAGATAAAATTATCTTTTTTGTTAACACACATAATCCATTAGCCTGACATAAGGTTTTGTAATATTCGCAATTTCCTTCACAACCATTTTCTGATTGCTCAGATTCTGCTCCTGATTCTTCAGAATTTTCTGATTCTTCTTCAGTTTCACTACCATCTATACTAGCAGTAATTTTGAAATTTCTTTTTTCTCCTTCATCATTAAGGAATAATTTTTCTAAGGTCTTTTTAAGGCCTTCATCTATGTCTAGATTATTAATTTTCTTTTTCATTTTACACTTATTAGCGTAGTGCCCAGGTTTCTGGCATCGCCAACATAGAGGGACTTTTTTCTGTGAAGTAGAAGGATGATTTTCTCCTTTGTTTTTATTTTTCTTTTTATAGAATCCTTTCTTTCCCTTTTTAGGAAAATATGTATAGGATTTTGTATTTCGGGAGACTTTATTAGTCTTCTGTTTTCTTTTATCACTAGTAGGACCTATAGGAGGTAAACCAATTTGTTCACAGAAGTCTCCTATTATTCTTTTTCCTAAAACTTTTTCCTTTTGAATTTGTATATGTAATTTTATTTCATTGCACAAATTAATGCCTTCAGAGATTATCTCGGAGGATAAATCTCCATAAGTATATTGGGCATAAGGTATAATGCCATTATGTTTTTGTTTAATTCTATTTCGAATTTTTTCTGCAAAGAAATGTGGTAATCCTGATAAGAATTTTTCTTTCCAAAAGTCATGTTGACTGTCTTCTCTAGTGAAGAATTTGGAAAAGAAAACATCTTTATACCATTTAAACTGGGATAAGTTTTGACATCTTAAATTCATTAACTGTTCTTGGGTTTTATCCAACTGTAATGAAGTTGTTCCAATAAAATGTTTTGTTATTGTATATAATAGAGTATTGACACAATTTGTAACTGTTACAGGTTGTTCATTAACAATTTCGGTCTTAACTGCTTGCAAAATATGTAATTTAGCTTCTTCTGGCGGGTAAAAATCCCACCATCTTTTTAATTGTCCAGTGAAGCCTTGAGTTATGGCTTTTTCAATATTTTGATCAGAAGTACCGTTTGCTTTACAGGCAGTTGCAAACATAGTCATGTAATGCAACACCGTTTGCATTTGGTATTCTGACATACCATCAATGTTCCATTCATTAATGGATCTACCGTCAAATTGAACAGTCATGTAATCATCATGCTGTTCTAATTGTAAATCAACTGGAGAAGGCCTATGATAATAGGGTTTTGCAGGTACATTATAAACCATCTTCTTCTTGTAAGAAGAGGATAATTTATTGACTCCAAAGTTCTGTCGTTGATTTTGTTATGTTAAGAGCATATCTTCTAGTTGATCAATTTTGTCTTCCATTTCAGAAGTTTGTTCTTTACTTTCAGTTTCAGGTTCATTATCTGAGTTTTGTTCTAAAGGAGATAAATCTTTTTCCTTTAGACCAAGATTTTTTAGTCTTTTCACAATTTCATCAACCATTTAAAAATAGGAATCTTCTGGTTTGAGTTTGAAATCGATTCTTTCGGATGGCATAGGTTTGAATAAAACCCTTTTATCAATGATTGGTATTTCTTCTTTAGAAACTGGTTCTTCAGTTTTTTTATCAATTGTCTTTTCAATTCTATTTAATTGTTCTCCTATAGTTCTGAGAGTTATGTTAGTAAAATTATTTTGTTCAACAACAGCTTCAATTTTATCTCCTTTTCTATAAGGAGTAGCAATAACTTCATCATCCTTTGTTTTAATAATTAAGTTAAATTCAGGAGGATGAATGCTTTTGAAAAAATTTCATTTAGTAGTTATAAAGTTTCTAGAAAAGGAAGCTTCAATTGTAGAGATAAAATTTTTATTTTCGAAATCAGGAAATTGACGCTTAGTTAAGTAAAAATACTTCTTTAAAAAATCAAAGAAATCAATTACTTCTCAATTAATTTTTAAAAACCTTTTATAAGAAGTAAATAATTTCTTTTGAGTTTTATTTTCTTTAAGAAAAAACCATTTTCTAAAAATCTCATTTTTAGGAGAATAAAATAATTCTTTAGCAATTCCTTCAAAAGGGAAAATAATTTCTTCAGGAATTGTAATGGGTAGGACACTAGTATCACTGATACTATTATCACTATAGTATCCCATATTTGAAGCAGTAGGAGATTTTGCTTCTGTTTCAAAAGGAACGGTAGTGGATGGTATACTTACATTATATTCAGGTTGATTAACCCCATCTGATGTAAATTTTGTTCCTATTAGGTTATCCTTTTCAAAATTAGTCATAGGGGCAGACGAAGTAGATCTTCTGGATCTAGTTCTACTACTTTCACCTTTTAGGTTTAGCTTATTAAATCGAAGACTTTGACTTTTAAGATTAAGTCTAGCAATTCTCTGATTTGAGAATTTAATTTGAACAGTTCCATCGTGATATTCTTTTATTTCTTCTAATTCCCTGTTTTCCTGTTTAACAGGTTCACTGGCCTTTTCTAAAATCCATTGTTCATGTAGTTTAACTTGATCCCAAGTAATAGTCTTGGGTACTTTTAAATTACTTTTAGATAGATTAGTAACGAATAGGGTAGTAGATCATTTATGATCTAAGGCGAAACTCCTTATCTTTGGTACTACCGTATTCATTACTTTATATTGGATCCTGTAAATAAGGATTATATTTTCCGATCCTTGCATCATATTAAATCCTTCAGATTTAATATCAAGGCACAAGGAGTGCATAAGGGTCGGATCTGTCAAAGACAGAGTAAAATTAGGAAAACAAGAGAAATAAATTGGTCCGTCACAAAGACTAGACTCAATTATTCCTAGCAATGAGTCATGGAATTTATTATGACGTTTATCTCTTACACAAATTATTGCGGATGTATTTAATCCTAATCTTGTAGCAGGTTTTAATCCTACTTGAATTAATCCTATATGTAAAAATTTATATTTTTGCTTATGGTTTTCAATTAAAGCTTTAGATAATAATTGAAATGAATTGTATTCTTCAGTTAAAGGAATAGCTTCTTCTACAGTTTTAACAATGTAGTCTGAAGAAAATTCAAAAGTTCCTTTCTGTTTATAAACAGATGATTGTACTGGTAATTTCCAGTTCTGCAAAGATTTTTCAATATTTTCATTAATAATAATTTCTTTATTTCCACTAGTCTCACCTTGTCTTTTAGACAAAGTCTTAGTAAACCTATGCATTCTTTTACAGATCACTGTCAACGACTTACGTCTAATCCCAAAAAAAAAGCCAATACACAGGCCACCAAAGGGACTATTCAGGATGCGCGAGTTAAGGGTTTCCCCGGGTTTCACTGGAAAAGTACGCAAAGGACTACTAAAACTTAAATCTAAAAGGACAAAGTAAAACAAACGAAGATAAAGAAATTAAGCAGCTAATATAATACTAATACGAACACACCAGTTATGATAATAATCTCTAAAGTAAATGTATTCAGGATTGTCAGGAAAGTCTATGCAAAGTTGTTTATTTTTTAAATAGTGTTTACGACAGAAACTATAAAATTCAGAAATAGTAACATTACCTAAATCAAAGAACTTAGAATACATAGAAAGAAAACTACTTAAGCAGATAGTAACATAACTATACGAGAATAATGGTGATTATAATGATCTCGCAAAAAGACCCAATAAGGCTCGTCTGGAAAATCTTCACAACGCTTCTTATTAAGTAAATATTGATCACGGTAAAACTTATATAACTCAGAAATAGTAAAAAACTTAGAATTAAACTGATGAGGATGCATACATTAAGCAGAAAGTATAACAATCATACGGCGGCGTATATTATACCAATGGATAGTTTGACTAACCCAAAAGTCACTACAACAAAAATGATCTTTTGGTGGCATCAAGCTTGATGGCATTTTGATGAAAATGTGAGAAAAATTAATATAATTACATTTTTTAAAAATGTTAGGAATTATAAATGTCAAATATACTATTTAGTGACATTTTAATATATTATGGCATTTTATAATGTTACATCTTGTTATGATAGTGACATTTAACTTTTAGTCACACCGCTACAATTGGCAGTTTGGAAAATGTCGTTATATATAAAATGTCACTAGCAAAGTGCCACTTGTAGCGGTGTGGCTAAATGTATCAATGTCACAATTATAGTTACAAGTAACATTATAAAATATCACTATAGTATAAAAATGTCACTAATCAGTAAAATTAACACTTATACTTTGTGGCATTTTTCAAGAATGTGACTATATTAATAATTTGTGACATTTTCTTTAAAATGTTATCAAGCATGGTGCCACTATAGATCATATTTGTTGTAGTGAGTTGAAGTCAGGATGATCCGGATAATTCTTGATTAAAAGTTTATTACTTTCATATTCTTCACAAGAAATATTATAAAGTTCACGACCAAATTTAGATGTAAAGATAGATTTTATTAAACATAATTAAATACAATACATAAGTAAAGTTTACCTAGTAAAGAGTAAACCTTCAGAGCAACCAGGCTCTGATACCACAAGGGTACCATACCTATACAAAGAGTGGGGAGAGAGTAATATACAAGCAATACAAGCAGCGACTATATTGACTTTTTTTTTGGGATTGGACGTAAGTCGTTGACAGTGATCTGTAAAAGAATGCATAGGTTTACTAGGACTTTGTCTAAAAGACAAGGTGAGACTAGTGGAAATGAAGAAATTATTATTAATGAAAATTTTGAAAAATCTTTGCAGAACTGGAAATTACCAGTACAATCATCTGTTTATAAACAGAAAGGAACTTTTGAATTTTCTTCAGACTACAGTGTTAAAACTGTAGAAGAAGCTATTCCTTTAACTGAAGAATACAATTCATTTCAATTATTATCTAAAGCTTTAATTGAAAACCATAAGCAAAAATATAATTTTTTACATATAGGATTAATTCAAGTAGGATTAAAACCTGCTACAAGATTAGGATTAAATACATCCACAATAATTTGTGTAAGAGATAAACGTCATAATAAATTCCATGACTCCTTGCTAGGAATAATTGAGTCTAGTCTTTGTGACGGACCAATTTATTTCTCTTGTTTACCTAATTTTACTCTGTCTTTGACAGATCCGACCCTTATGCACTCCTTGTGCCTTGATATTAAATCTGAAGAATTTAATATGATGCAAGGATCGGAAAATATAATCCTTATTTACAGGATCCAATATAAAGTAATGAATACGGTAGTACCAAAGATAAGGAGTTTCGCCTTAGATCATAAAGGATCTACTACCCTATTCGTTACTAATCTATCTAAAAGTAATTTAAAAGTTCCCAAGACTATTACTTGGGATCAGGTTAAACTACCTGAACAATGGATTTTAGAAAAGGCCAGTGAACCTGTTAAACAGGAAAACAGGGAATTAGAAGAAATAAAAGAATATCACGATGGAACTGTTCAAATTAAATTCTCAAATCAGAGAATTGCTAGACTTAATCTTAAAAGTCAAAGTCTTCGATTTAATAAGCTAAACCTAAAAGGTGAAAGTAGTAGAACTAGATCCAGAAGATCTACTTCGTCTGCCCCTATGACTAATTTTGAAAAGGATAACCTAATAGGAACAAAATTTACATCAGATGGGGTTAATCAACCTGAATATAATGTAAGTATACCATCCACTACCGTTCCTTCTGAAACAGAAGCAAAATCTCCTACTGCTTCAGATATGGGATACTATAGTGATAATAGTATCAGTGATACTAGTGTCCTACCCATTACAATTCCTGAAGAAATTATTTTCCCTTTTGAAGGAATTGCTAAAGAATTATTTTATTCTCCTAAAAATGAGATTTTTAGAAAATGGTTTTTTTTTTAAAGAAAATAAAACTCAAAAGAAATTATTTACTTCTTATAAAAGGTTTTTAAAAATTAATGGAGAAGTAATTGATTTCTTTGATTTTTTAAAGAAGTATTTTTACTTAACTAAGCGTCAATTTCCTGATTTCGAAAATAAAAATTTTATCTCTACAATTGAAGCTTCCTTTTCAAGAAACTTTATAACTACTAAAGGAAAATTTTTTCAAAAGCATTCATCCTCCTGAATTTAACTTAATTATTAAAGCAAAGGATGATGAAGTTATTGCTACTCCTTATAGAAAAGGAGATAAAATTGAAGCTGCTGTTGAACAAAATAATTTTACTAACTTAACTCTCAGAACTATGGGAGAACAATTAAATAGAATTGAAAAGACAATTGATAAAAAAACTGAAGAACCAGTTTCTAAAGAAGAAATACCAATCATTGATAAAAAGGGTTTTATTCAAACATATGCCATCCGAAAGAATCGATTTCAAACTCAAACCAGAAGATTCCTCTTCTTAAATGGTTGATGAAATTGTGAAAAGACTAAAAAATCTTGGTCCAAAGGAAAAAAATTTATCTCCTTTAGAACAAAACTCAGATAATGAATCTGAAACTGAAAGTAAAGAACAAACTTCTGAAATGGAAGACAAAATTGATCAACTAGAAGATATGTTCTTAACAGAACAAAATCAACGACAGAACTTTGGGGTAAATAAATTATCCTCTTCTTACAAGAAAAAGATGGTTTATAATGTACCTGCAAAACCCTATTATCATAGGCCTACTCCAGTTGATTTACAATTAGAACAGCATGATGATTACATGACTGTTCATTTGACGGTAGATCCATTAATGAATGGAACATTGATGGTATGTCAGAATACCAAATGCAAACGGTGTTGCATTACATGACTATGTTTGCAACTGCCTGTAAAGCAAACGGTACTTCTGATCAAAATATTGCAAAAGCCATAACTCAAGGCTTCACTGGACAATTAAAAGGATTGTGGGATTTTTACCTGCCAGAAGAAGCTAAATTACATATTTTGCAAGCAGTTAAGACCGAAATTGTTAATGAACAACCTGTAACAGTTACACATTGTGTCAATACTCTATTATATACAATAGCAAAACATTTTATTGGAGCAACTTCAATACAGTTGGATAAAACCCAAGAACAGTTAATGAATTTAAGATGTCAAAACTTATCCCAGTTTAAATGGTATAAAGATGTTTTCTTTTCCAAAGTCTTCACTAGAGAAGACAGTCAACATGACTTTTGGAAAGAAAAATTCTTATCAGGATTACCACATTTCTTTGCAGAAAAAATTCGAAATAGAATTAAACAAAAACATAATGGCATTATACCTTATGCCCAATATACTTATGGAGATTTATCCTCCGAGATAATCTCTGAAGGCATTAATTTGTGCAATGAAATAAAATTACATAGACAAATTCAAAAGGAAAAAGTTTTAGGAAAAAGAATAATAAGAGACTTCTGTGAACAAATTGGTTTACCTCCTATAGGTCCTACTAGTGAAAAAAGAAAACAGAAGACTAATAAAGTCTCCCGAAATACAAAATCCTATACATATTTTCCTAAAAAGGGAAAGAAAGGATTCTATAAAAAGAAAAATAAAAACAAAGGAGAAATCATCCTTCTACTTCACAGAAAAAAGTCCCTCTATGTTGGCGATGCCAGAAACCTGGGCACTACGCTAATAAGTGTAAAATGAAAAAGAAAATTAATAATCTAGACATAGATGAAGGCCTTAAAAAGACCTTAGAAAAATTATTCCTTAATGATGAAGGAGAAAAAAGAAATTTCAAAATTACTGCTAGTATAGATGGTAGTGAAACTGAAGAAGAATCAGAAAATTCTGAAGAATCAGGAGCAAAATCTGAGCAATCAGAAAATGGTTGTGAAGAAAATTGCGAATATTACAAAACCTTATGTCAGGCTAATGGATTATGTGTGTTAACAAAAGAAGATAATTTTATCTTAGATATAATTGATCAAATAACTGATCCTATTGCTAAAAGAGAGATGCTCCAAAAATATTTGGAACAATATAGTCATAAAAACTCTGATAAAGGATTAAAATTTAAAGAACCAGAGACTTATAGTCTTAAAGAAATTTTAAATAGAGCAAAATCTTCTAATGAAAATATCTTAGGAGATTCTAGTACCAGTGAATTAAAACATGAAGTTAAAATTCTTAAACAAGAATTATGTGAATTAAAATCCAGAGTATCATTAATCGAGTTAAGAAATCTTGAAACAGATCCTTATGAGGATAATGAACAAACTGAAAAGGAATCTTTAAAAGATGAAAATATAAATGCATCTTTAACATTTGTTAACATGATTGATAGAGTAATTACTCATAAATGGCACATTAAAATAAAATTAATAGTTCATAGAGAATATACTCTCACTGCAATTGCAATGGTAGATTCTGGAGCTGATTTGAATTGTATCAATGAAGGGTTAATTCCTTCTAGATATTTTTCAAAAACTACCGAAATCTTAAATGATGCAGATGGTAGAAAACTTATAGTAAAATATAAGTTACAAAACACTACCGTCTGTAATAATGGAACTTGTTTAGAAATGCCATTTATAATGGTAAAAGATTTATCTCATGATGTTATTCTAGGAAATCTATTTTTACATATGCTTTATCCCATTAAAAGCATTGATGAAAATGGAATTACTAGCACTGTGAATTCACAGGAAATAACATTTAATTTTATTACACAACCTCGTTATCACGAAATAGATTTAATTCAAAAGAAAATCCAGAGAAAAGAAAAATTTCTTAATTCCTTATCTCAGGAAATTAATTACAAAAAAATAGCTGAACAATTACAGCAACCCTTAATTCAAAAAAGAATAAATGATCTACAAGAATCAATTGTAAAAACTATATGTGCTGATATTCCTAATGCCTTTTGGGAAAGGAAAAAACATATTGTAAATTTACCTTATGAACCAGATTTTAAAGAAAATCAAATTCAAACTAAGGCTAGACCTATTGCAATGGGTCCACGCCATCTTGAAATTTGTAAAAAAAAAAAATTGATGAATTATTACTCAAATGGTTAATTAGAAAATCTTACAGTCCTTGGAGCTGTCCAGCATTTTATGTAGAAAATGCAGCTGAATTAGAAAGAGGAGTTGTTATTAATTACAAGCCATTAAATAAAGCATTAAGATGGATTAGATATCCTATTCCTAATAAAAGAGATCTTTTAAATCGTTTATACACTGCTAAAATCATGTCTAAGTATGACATGAAATCTGGATTTTGGCAAATTCAGATTGCAGATGAAGATAAATATAAGACTGCCTTCACAGTGCCATTCAGACATTAGGAATGGAATGTGATGCCTTTTGGGCTAAAAAATGCTCCTTCTGAATTTCAAAATATTATGAATGACATTTTCAGTCCTTATACAAAATTCTGTATTGTTTACATTGACGATGTTCTTATTTTCTTAGAAAATATTGACCAACATTTTAAACATTTATATACATTTATTAATGCTGTTAAAAAAACAGGATTACTGGTTTCGGCTAAAAAGATTAAATTATTTCAAACAGAAATAAGATTTCTAGGACATAATATAAAGGAAGGGACAATTTTCCCTATTGACAGATCAATAGCTTTTGGAGAAAAATTTCCGAATAAACTTAAAGAGAAAACTCAATTACAAAGATTCTTAGGAAGTCTTAATTATATCTCAGACTTTTATAAATATTTAGCAATAGACGCTAAACCTTTATTTGAAAGGTTAAGAAAAAATCCTCCTGAATGGACTAAGGTTCATACTGAGGCCGTAATTAAAATAAAAAATAAGATTAAGGAAATTCCTTGCTTAGCTATAGCTAATCCAGATGCTTTTAAAATTGTGGAAACTGACGCATCCGAATTAGGATATGGTGGAATCCTAAAACAAAGGATTAATAATAAATAAACTCTTATTAGATTTACTTCAGGAGTATGGCAAGGGCCAAGGAAAAATTATTCCACTGTTAAAAAAGAACTCTTATCTATTGTTTTATGTGTTCAAAAATTTGAAAGTGATTTATTAAATCAAAAAATTTTATTTAGGGTAGATTTCAAATCTGCAAAATACATTTTAGAAAAAGATGTTAAAAATATAGCTTCTAAATAAATTTTTGCTAGGTGGCAGGGAATTTTATCTGTCTTTGATTTTGAAATAGAGTTTATTAAAGGATCTGCTAACTCATTACCAGATTTTCTAACTCGTGAATTTTTGCAGGAAAATGAATCGAGCTAAAGACAAAGGAAAGGAGAAGTCTAAAGAGACTAAACGAGAAATTATAAGAAAACCAAAGTCTTATAAGGCAACATGGAAAAACCTGTTGAGAAGCTTAGAGCTGATGCCTTAAAGGCAGCACCTGCAGAAATGAAGTTAAGAGAAGATGCTTATGCAGCATCACTTAAAACTAATGCTACAAATGAATTTTTATATCCTTATATTCCTTACTCGTATATTTGGATATCTCCTCTAGAGCGAAAATACGCTCAACTTGAACCCGCAAAAGCTGGAAATTTTTATCTAAAAGATTCTGCTGATCCATACATTTATCCCAAGGATTATCAATTTTATTATTCTATTTTAGATATTACTAAATCTGTAGAATTTGATTCAGTTACCAGGTCTGGAACTGAATGGGCTTATTCAAAAGCTTTCATTAAACAGATTTATACAACCGAATCATGGAGCGGTGATTTATATCGCTATCATGAAATTCCAAGGGGAAATCTTTTAAAACTTGATAAATATTGGTTTAACTATTTTGATTATATCAAAGCTTGGGAAGGTGTCTTTTGTTACGACAATAGGCAGAAAAAACATAGTTGGTTTCTACAGTTTAGAGACTTTAACATTAATATGTTACCGCAATGATTTATTAAGTGGTTTTATAATTGGGGTTTTCATCCTATCATACTTCCTGATAAAATCAGATGTGTTTTCGATAAATTTAAAAATTCAAATCCTTCACTAAAAACACCAGAGCTTAGCTTTGCAGCTCTTTACCAAGTTCCATGGATAGTAAAATGGGATTTAATAATCTCAAATATGTCAATTAAAAAATGGGATGAGACTATTACTCATGTTCCTACTTTAGGAAGAAGAATTTTAATTAAATGGTGGGATAAATTTGATTTCTTTGAAGATTTAATTTTCTCTAAAAAGGGAATTATTTCATTAGAGCCTCCCCCTCTTGCTCCAAAACCAAAAAGAGATGTTTCTGAACTACTCAAAGAGTTGTTGGCCTCTTCGTCAAAACAAGACTTAAAGAGGCAATTGAGAGAAATTTTGGGCGATTCATAAGGTGAGTCAGAAGCATCCAATGAAGCCATTGAAGAAAATGACAAAAAGGACGAGATTATGTTCGATTCCCAGGACCCATATGCATAATAATGCATTTACTATTCAAGCACTTTTCACTATTCATCCACAGTATGTCGGCCACCCACTATTCATTTAATAAAATTGAAGACAATTTGGCGTCCGAAAACTTTGAAGTCCGAAGTTGAAGTCCGCCTCTGCCTATATATAGGGGTTCCATTAAGAAGAGAAGACACACTTGCTTTGAGCCTTCACTCTTACTCTCATTTATCGTCTTCCCTTCTTCCATCTGAGAAAATCTCAACTCTTGTAAAATAAGTATTCAAATTTGTAAAATAGTTTGTTTGGTACCTGTTTCCGCTGCTTGTATTGCTTGTATATTACTCTCTCTCCACTCTTTGTATAGGTCTGGTACCCTTGTGGCAACACTCGCCCGCCTGGCGAGTGATGGATCGCGAGCGGTGAGGCAAGCGAAGGGTCGCTTGCCTCACCGCTTCAAGCCAACAATGGATTGAAGGGAATTATCCCTTTTTTCTCCCCTATACATTTTTTTTCACTTTTTCATCCCCTAGATCCAAAAACCCCCAAATCTACCCTCCCCTTGATACACTAGAGATGTCCTTAGGCCCCATAAAATTGTTTATGTTTGCAATTATGGTACCATAAACTATCATGTAATTACACTAATCACCCTCCATATTTGAGAAATTACTCAAATTAATCCTGAAAGTGAATTTATTACTATTAATCCTATACGACGTTAGTTTCATCAAAGAAATACCATCTAAAAAAACACAAATCTCGAGGGTGACAAATCGATTTCACCTCTTTCACCGTTGTCTACCAATTTTTTTTTCCTAATTTCACCCTTTTTCACATCAAATTTCTTTTTGATGACGTCGGCGTGTCGGCGTGTGCCATAAAAAATTAAAGGTCGCAAAGGGTATTTTTGATGAATCTATCATAGAGGTAGGACGAATGTAATGATAAGTATAAATACTTTAAATTTCAGGGTAGATTTAGTAATTCTCCTTTTCTTATTCAATGAGGTTCATGTGGACAATAAATATCCAGAAAACGTTAATTTACTTGCAGCGATAATAAATTGCAAAAAGAACCAACCTTTGGTGAGGAGTAGCATCCAAATTAGAACAGAAGTCATTAACAGCTTCAGAAGAGGTCATATCATAAAGCCCTAAAGCTTCATACAGAGGATTAATCGAAGAAGGGGCCATATACCCACTCCCAGCAATTATTACATCCACGTTTCTCTTTTTGATTTCCATAGGCAAATCCAGCAATGATCTCACCACCTCCTTCATTTCCGACATCATTGTTTCCGACAAAATACTGTCGAAATTCACAATTCTGAAACACCCCCATTCTTCGCAAGCTCTGATAAGCTCACGTGACTCACCGGGAATATCTTGCATATCGATCACCGGAACTGGATTCTTGGCCTCGGTCCCCATTTTTTTTACCGAATCCCAAATTTCAGAACTTTCAACTATTGGTTATTGTGAATTTGTGATTATTTGTTTTGCTGTTAGACTGTAGCGGAGACAGGATTTTTGGAGTGATTCGTGTTGTAGGTCTATTGGTGGTGCATCTGTAATTTCATACTATGAAGTTGACTTTAACAACAGGTTATTTAAATCATACCACAATAGATTTAATTTATTTGGTTTGGATGAATGTCACGTGGCCATGATAGGACAAAAAATTATCTTTTCATGCTCATGTGACATTTATCTAGCACCCGAGTAAATTAAATTCACCGGGATTAATTTCCCAACATAAGACTATGTTTGTGCCCAAAATAAAAACATAAGACCATATGTCCCATAGTTATTTTCGCAGGGGAGAGTAAGTGCAATACATATTTCACGTGGTTGAATGTCTAGATAAAAAAATGGGATTTTTGCACATCACCCCCCAGTTTTTTCAATTTTTGCACTTTCCCCCCGAAACGCCTTAAAAGTGACCATGCCCCCTACTTTTATGTATGTTTGTGCACTAACCCCCCCCCCCCCCCCCCAAACGCCTTAAATGTGACCGTGCTCCCTGCTTTTATGTATGTTTGTGCACTTACCCCCCTCCCACACCAAATTTCGGCTAGATTTTCCACCATAACTAAAGCAACTGCAAAGCACACAAAATTTAAGAGGGCAAAATTATCCTTATTTCGCACAAAATCTAAACATCAGTTAAAAACGTGAATTAAAATTGAGAAAAGAAATTAGGATTTATCTGAGTTAAGCTCAATTTCTCCTCCATTTACTGAAATTGAGTGAATCATGAACAATTTTACAAATTCATATCGTATCTCTCTCACACAAAACTCATGATTTAGAGAAATCAATATCAATATTTCTTGTTGCTTTCTTATTCATTTTTTATGGAGACTCCTTCATTACATACACCGAAAAATTAAGTCACCTAGGAATTGGAACTGGATATGGAATATTACCACACTGCTGGTAATATTACCCTTTTGCCCTCTAAAATTTTGTGTGATTTGCAGGTGCTTTAGTTCTGGTAAAAAATCTGACCGGAATTTGATATGGGGGGTAAATGCACAAACATACATAAAAGCAGGGGGCACGATCACATTTAAGGTGTTTCGGGGGGTAAGTGCACAAACATACATAAAAGCAGGGGGCACGGTCACATTTAAGGCGTTTCGGGGGGTAAAGTGCGAAAATTAAAAAAAAATTGAGGGGTGACGTGCAAAAATCCCTAAAAAAATAAAAGTTCAAAATTATATACTCTTTACTTATCGAACTTAAAACGAAACTCAACTAAATCGATAATTTATGAGAAACTTCACTCAATAATGGACCCATATATACACACACACACACACACACACATACACCTGCACATTTATGAGTAATTTATCTAACTTCAAACCAATCTCACTCCCATTTACACTCAATCCTCTGTGTATTTCTAAAACTGAAGTTAATCAACAAACTCCCATCCATTCTCCTCAACATAAAACTCTCCATCAAAACATAACAACCAAATTTCCTCCACTTATTACCACTTTCAATCTCCTTTGTACCAGAAACTCTCACATCACTCTCCCCATCAAACCATCCTCTTGTTTCCTGCAACCACCTCATTTTCTCAACAATGGCAGAACTCAAACCAACATTCACTCTACTCCTAAACTGTTCTTTAACCTTAAACCAAACAAACCCTCCGGGGTCTTGTCCCCCATCTTTCTCAGCTTCCATACCTTGTACCAAACAAAGTAATCTCCTTACCCTTGAATTCAAAACAACAATATTGGTCCCATTACTTTCATTTTCACAATAATATATCCGTTCCCACCATTGCTTCAGACTCAACTCATAGAACAAAGATCTTTTCATTTGTTTATTTACCGAGCAGCTTTCTTCTTTTACGAAGACAAAAGGGCAGTACCATCTTCCGAGAACAATTGGATTTGAACGTTTAGAGTGCAGTGGGAAATTGAGTTCAGGGAGGTTTTGTGTGCTGGAAATGTTAAGGCCCTGAGATTCTCGGAGGTGGAGTTTGAACGAATGAGAAGTGTAAACTTCCCATCCGCCTTTTCTGAGAAAACTAGGTGGATAACCATCCCATTCTACTGATTTAGCAATGAAACCGCCACTGTGATGTGAACGTATCTCAAATTGTTGATATCTGTCTCTGTAATCAAACGGCTTCGTTTGATCCGCTCTGACACTGTTAAAGCAACAAAATCCCATTTTTCCGTCTCTAGAACATGTGTATGCTTTCCTACAAAAGTAGAGAAGGTTGAAAATAATTATATTAAACTTCAGATCAACAAAAAAAACTGAATCCCGAACTATTTAAATAGTGATAGAACAGGACAGCAGCAATTGCCTCTCAAATAATGAAGAATGAACTTAAAATTTTAATATGCTTGACAAAACAAAAATAAGCATAGGGTTATAAACATACCCTTTTTGTCTTCCCTTGGCTTTGATAATATAGTAGCGATTTGAAGAAAGGGGCTGATCAAGAACGGGTACAAGCCAAACCTTTGTTATGCTTGGCTCTTCGCGCAATGATGAGTGGACCACCTGCAAAATCCTATCTTGAGGGAATGGCAGCCTTTTGATTTGGTTATTTCTAAATATCCCACAGCAAAAGGAATCCAGTGCTTCTGAGTCTTCATCGGTAACTACTAGATGGCCTGATTGTAGAGCATCTGGTTGTGGCTGCTCCGAGAGAGCACCGCGATATTTACGATAGAGTGAACGAGGTCTTGTGACATACATCTCTCTCTCTCTCTCTCTCAGACACACACACACACACAGGTTTTTCGGAATCCTACAATCTTCTCATAATGAATATATGGCCATCAAATGACTAAATACAAAAGTTTGCATCAGATAATCACACTAAGGTACTAGCTAGGAAAAGATTAAGTACACTATAAATTTTTCTTATAGTTGATGAACAAGTCGATTTGCAATTATTTTCCACTTTAATTTCAATGCATGATTGGCTCTAAGTAAAGACAGTCTCCCAAAGTCATCTGCTTTTGGTCCACTTTATCTTTATAAATCTTTAAATCACACTACAAAATGCTGATACACATTAGCACTTAATAGCCACTTTCAGACTTTCTTTAGTACAAAAAGGAAAACCACAATCTCAAGAAGCACTTTAAAAATTTCATAAGTGACACTCAAACTGGATAAAGGGGCTGTTTGTGGGTGTTCATGTTGGTTATCAAATGTTTCATGTAGATGCAAATGAATTATGAATATAATTTTATTCCATGCAACAAATACAAGAAGAGAAAAAAAATCATCAGAGTTTGCAATAAAAAATGTCAAATTAAAAAAAGAAAATTGCAGAAGCCTAGGATTGAAAGCACAAGTTCGAAGAACAACTATTCCTCCTCAAGAATAAGAAAGCATAACTGACATCCCAAATACATAAGTGAGATTATAACTAAAAGATGTTAAAAATAGCAAAATTATAGCTGGAATGCTATCGCTTCCATGTTGAGTTAATTAAAGAAAGTTCCTAATATTCTAATTCATAAAGCCCCTAATCAGCATATCAAATAAGGTGCTACTCAGTTTGAGAATACCTTATTAATATTTCTACATTATTGATGTGATGCAGCTTATGTTAGACACTTAGACCTTAAGAAACGTATTTATGATTCCCATCATTTCACTTCCAGAGAATCTCCCTAGACATCCTCTTGCTGCTGCAATCTCGTTAAATTCAAAAACGGAGTCACCTTTGAAAGCAGAGCCCTGTTTGCCTTGTTTCTCATCTTCACTTGAATGATCATCTGCCAACTCTTCACCAGATTTCACGATCGGAAGTGGGAAGGGGTCAAGAGAAGTCTCTTGAAGATGTGATTCCCCACCTAAAGCAGCAACAAAATCTTTCAGACGACAAAGTGTAAACGGGACAGGTTCAAAGCTGTGGTCGCCATATTCAACTGGAGTAGAGTGATCTCCAGTTACACAAATATAATATTGAAAAGCTCCGGTTGATTCTGCTTGCCAAAGGAGCTTAGCCAACTGTCCTATAGCTCTATCAACAGCTTCCAGTCCTTTAGCTTTGAAGACGCTCGCTTTATCATGACCAGCATCATCTATTGCCTGCAATTTTAATGATGATAATTTTGAATCTCAATTACATATTGTATCAAACAATCAGAAATTGGTACAACTTTTTGATCCTTAAGGAATTTTATTGGCAAAAAAATTGAAATGTCATGAAAATGAGTGAAAAACTGAATGGATGCATATATGTGTGTGTGCGTCTATATATGGGACTGAGAATTTATAAAATCACTACCTTAATGTGAAGGAACCCGAAATCGTAACCATTAGCATGGCCAGGTTTATGTTCATCTTCCCCAGGTACAAAGACATTAGGGCATGACTGTATTGGAGCTGAGAGGGCTTTGGCTATTGCAGTTGCTTTAGATGTTAACAGAGTTCGGTAGTCTCCTGTTGCTCCTGGAGCTTCTAGAATATCAATACCAAGAGACATACCCAATCCAGCAATAATTTTAGTTGGAGCAACCATACATGGTAGTAAACCATGTATTTTTTCAAACTGAGGAACCTGGATTATGTAATTGTCAGATCGATAAAAGTTCATTCGGGAAACTAAAAATAAATTAAAACTGATGTTCCAGTCAAAACTAAAATGAAAAATTTGGTGAGAATACCTAAGTTACAAAATGACTTACCTCAATTCGAATGCCACAACCTCGCAAAAGGACGACATTAGCAATAGTTTTTCCTTCTGCAGCCCTTTTTGCATTCAGTGGATGAGCAACTAAAATACGAGATATCTCCTTTGATAACTCGTTTACAACTTCAGCTGTGTTCTTTGCTTCATCAGAATCATCAAGAGGTTCGGCTTGTAAAAGAAGACGGTTATCCTTCAATGGGTCTGTTCCTGATATGTTTCCACTTAATTTTGGTCCTTTGACAACCACCCCACACCTGTGCTCTGTTGCATACCTAAAAGAGAATATTTATCATAAGCTCAACTGGTAAAATAGTAAACCATTATCTCTGTTATGCTTTAAATTTTTAGTATATACAATGTCTGTAAATCTTTCAACCAACAATGAAGTATGCAAAGTTAATATACATGATGAAGAAGAGTACAAACTACAAGTAACAGAGCATGCACCTGACTCTAACTTCATACTGAGGAAAAGAGGGTAGTTTCATTCCATCCAATGCTGCACATAGAATAGGCCCTTCTTCTTCAAAATGCCTATCAGCCCTCCTGCTGGTAACTACTCCAGTTTTCTCATCCAGGGTTGCAAAGTTTGACTGAGATAAAGAAGAGGCACTCACTGAGCACCAATCAACCAGACCAAAATATTTCGGAACGAATGATAATTAGCATCTTCCATGGAAGATAAAAATTAAAGAGTACATCAATGGCATAAGAATATTGTCTTAAAAGAAAAAAGTGGCCAAAATTTTGGTGATGAGTGCTCAATATGACATCGGCTTTTTGCACCATAAAATATTTAAAACTCCGACAAAGATTTCTTAAATATAAGACTCTATCCTTAGAGGAGAAAATAAAGGAGGTGAGAAATTTTAGGAGACAACAATTTGTACCTTATTATACAACAATGTCATTAAGTATCTTTAACAGTTATTTCTATTTTCATCAGTAAAGCTTTAAGATAAATGGTACAATGTATTTATTGTTAACTACTGATTAGTGAAAATTGCATTTATGCCTCAAATATGGTAAGAACGACAAAAAAGTATCGCACCTTCCCATAAACTCTAGAAATTTTAAAACAATACGAATTCCAAAATTAGCATATTAAACTTCTACACTTAAATTCAAAAGATATTGTAAAATAACTAATTCCATGATGAATTCTCAGAAGCAAAATGAATGGTAATCTAAGGAAATTAAAATTTTAAATCATAGCACAAAGATGGCAAATTGATTAAAGAGCAAGTTTTTACCTTAAATGCGATATCTCCTGGTGACATTGCCAGCCCAGCCCCCATTGACTCAAATGCACCTCGCCCTCGATAATAAACCCTAGGGTCATAACCCAATAGAGAAAGATGTGCAGTATCACTCCCACAAGCCAAACCAACTTCAACAGGATCCATTAAACCATTGATTCCAGATGAAGCAATGAGATCCAAGTTAGGTATGTTGGCTATTTGCAGAGGAGTTCTGTAACCAAACCTCGGCAGAGATACGTCTCCCAACCCATCAACTAGCACAAAAGCAACCCTTCTCTTTGGCTCCTCTGAGTTAACCATTTCTCCTTAATTATATCACTAAACCTTAACCCAACTTGGTAGTTCGCCTGTAAATGGATGCATAAAAATAGAAAAACAGTTAAGGAGTTCATTGGTTTGAGGATATCATAAAATTACCACTTTTTTTCCTAGTATGAGGATATTGAATTACTGATCACCGGTACAGTAGCATAAACAAATACAGTACCTAGTTTCTCTTCCTCTACTTTCACTCACAATAATCATAATCTTAAACTTTTGAAATGCCGTAATTAATAGCAATAGCCCCCAAAACACAGAAATTTCATGAATTTATGGACCGTAAGAAATCAAATAAGCAGCTTCAAGTAAAAACAGAAATTCACCTAATTTCTGGAAATCAGTATCACTATTGATTCACATACCTGCTTGATAGCCTGCAAAATGTAATCGACCTTATTCCGATTCCCCTTTTTCTGTTATTTTATGGGGTTTGAAAATCAAGTGATTACCCTTCAAGTTTCTCACTCACGGCTATGGGGTAGCGTCGTCTCTAAATTTATTTATTTCAAGAACTACACTTTTTGTTCGTAATTTCTCAAATTTACTTTTTCGTCTTAATTTGTCAAATCTATGTTTTATTCGACTTTTGTATTTTTTAAATTGTTTTCAATCACAATTTTATTGTTAATGAATCCAGTTTAAACATACTCAAGTAGTATTTTAAGTTTTAGTTTATTAAATTAAATTTAAATTGAGTTTCTTTTTCTCTTATTTCCTTTTTAGGACCTCTCAAAATATAACTATTTTTTTCTCTCAAATAATAACAAAAATTTATTTTTTTAACAAATTATCTAAAGCTCCTTGTAAAAACTAAAGGGAGCAAAAAATATAAAACAAAGAAAGTATTAAATAAAAAATAGTATTCAAACTTATTTAATATGTAGAAAAAATCGAAAACTCACTATTACCAAGTAATTTGATTTGAACTTTGTACCTCCTCATGCTGATTTATAATTACATCATTTTATTTTTCTTACTTTATGCTAGTGTTTGACAATGTTTGTAATGGGGTTATTCCTATACAATAATGCAATCTGTTCTTCGTTGTGTTAATGTCAATATACATTTCTATGATATACATAAAATTTAATATATTTTCATATAATTTGAAAACAAGCACTACATTTCCTTCATCTCTTTGTGAAAAATTTAAAGGGGTTTAATCCTTTTAGTCGGAGATTGTAACTCACTACTAAAATTATGAGTTGGCACGAAAAATATTTTTATAACATATGGAGTAAAGTGCAACATTTATCATAACAAATAGGATAAATTGTCATATTTATCTTAACACAGGGGTTAAAGTATCAAATATAAGGGGAGTTTGGTGAAATCGTGTTTTTTTTAGTGTAAAAATTTCAGGGAGATGGTGTGAAACTTTTATAAAATTACAGGAGGGTAAATTTCTATTTTTCAAATCATAGGAAGGTAAACATTATATGCAAATCACAAGGGAGTAAATTATCATTAATTCCTTGGTTATACACCAACATATTCGTATTGAAATTATTGTCAGAGAGGTGCTTACTTAATACGTGTAACGCTCGGTGAGGATCATCTAAGTAGCAGGTTATCAAACCGAATATTCAGGTATGCACGTTGGAGTTTTTATTGAAATATCCATTTGGTTTGAGGTCATTTGGATTGAGCCCATAAAAGCATAAATATGAATGAAATTGAGGAAAAATACACTATCCCACGTTGAGTTTGAGAGTAACAATTTAGCTAGTTGTATAGCTAAAAAATGGTATAAGGGTTGGGCCCCTTTGGGGTACCAAAGATTTTAAAGGGGTGAGGACCTAGTTGATTAAAGGCTCCCAACGCGCGCGCCGCCGCCCGATTGCCTCGGTCATGGGTTATGGGCTCGGGCTTTGGGCTGCAAAAGATTTATCTTTTTAGAGAAAAAATTAGTAAATTTTTTGACCCAAATACTAAAGCCCAATTATTAAAAGTCCAAAATCCATAGATCCGCCAACCAAACTGGATCCACGTACGACCCGGTTCGACAAGGTAAGATCCGTGAGCCCTTTTCGTGTGAAGTGGTGTGTTGTTCGCACCTATTCGGTTCAAATCTAACAGTTTGTGCCTTTTCGGACCAACTGGTCATATCTGAATGGACATACCCTTTAAAATACAGCCTTTCAATTGCTATAAATAGGAGAAGAATCTGGCCAATTCTTTACTCCGAATTTTGAAAGCAATATAAGCATAATTACTCTTTGTTCATCTCCTCTCTTCTTCACTTAAAATATCCGTGGAAGTTATGTTTATTCATAGTTCGCCGTTGGTGATTGTTGTATCTTGGGAGACTATCGGGGATCGACTATGTGCACCACAGATAGTCCGAAAATATTGTGTTAAGGAGAATGCTTCCGCGGCCTCAGTCTTAATTTCATTTATTTATTTTCGATACTAATTCTGTGAGTTAGTTTAATTATCATATTTGCAAGATAAATTAATTTCATCACGTCTGTACCTATTCAATTTTTATAAATTAAATCATACTAAATTTCTGGATTGACACTTTCAATTATAAACCCAATAATTTGGGCATTCGGTTTTGAATACCTGAATTAATACGGGACGGAACAAAATAAAATTGCAGGTTTCATGTTTTTCAAACACCAATTCTTCATGCACCAAACAAAAGTAAATTCCATAATTATTTTTTGTCTTTTTCTTTTATCTAAACAAACTCATTTTTATTAATTATTTGCATAAAACATATCGTCCTCTAATAATTATATCAATTTATAAGTGTAGTCTAGACAATCTCAATGGAATATTAGGTTCAAGTTGAAAAGTTATATATTAAATATGTTTACATAATCAATTATTGTCTTGTAGTTAATTAATACTAAGTAAAGTGCACAATAAGTTATCTTAAAAATGTATAGGCAAATCGTGTATTAATTGTTGGAGAGGTCAATTCTAAACTCGTCCCATATTCTTATAATATAAAAGGGGTTTTTAAGTATGGGTACCCAAACTCAAAATACCCGTCCCCTTAAAGAATGGGACGGGCGGATTTGAGTTATCTCAACCCAACTCCCACCTTATTGCAAATAGTATATGATGAGGCTTGATTTCCTTTTTCACCCTAAAACTATGCTCATTTTGTATTTTGTACTCTCGAAAAAATATAATAGTAAATTGCACCCTGAAAACCATGTTTTCGCTTAGTTAGCACTCTGCTTGTTTTTTCGGTCGTTTGACTTGTTGCGAAAGAATTTTAGTCCATTCCCTTTATACATTACCCCAATTACTGTCCCCCACCACTATAGTAAAATGATTTATTTCTCTCCATTGTTTTTCACCAAAAATCAAGGAGACTATGATGAAAATGCAATTTTTATTTTTCTTCTACAAGAATCGATATTTAGATTTTTTTTTTGGGAACGCGATTGGTATTTAAGATCACTTCCATTTGCGCCTCATAAAAAGAACTATAAGTTAGGTTGATAGATCATTACCCTAATGGTAGATGGTTTCTCTGTATGGTGTGATGAAACAAACATTTAAAAAAAAAAAAGGATAACCTATAATAGGAAGAAAAAGACAAGAATCGAAAGAAAAAATCAATGGCAATGAACGCATCAACAACAGCGAACACGGAATTTATATTTCTTATAGCCCCGTAACATCACTCATCCTTTCTTCTTCAAAAAATCATTGTGCTAACTTCAATCTCACATTTTCAGCCAAAAATGTTGACAACCTTACTCGGATTTGAAGTTCGTCAAGTGAAAAATAATCTCGTATACCCTAGATCATACATTTGGGAGATTTCAAATAAAATATCAGGATTATTTTTGGGAAAATTTGTCAATTTACCCCAAACGTGATGTTAATTTTGAAGGGAATGAGGTAATATTTAATGGGAGTGGATCATTTGGTCAAAAAAAACAACCATGGTGCAAAATGAAGCGAATACTTAGTTTTCAGGGTGCATTCGGCTAGGATATGTCCAAACCCATATTAACCTTCATTTATTTCTGGTCGAATCCGGATTCTGTTGAATTTCAAATTCCACTTTCAAAATTATCACCAATATATTTCTCTATAACATGTTTATTCACGTTACATTTTTATTCAACATAGTTCACTTTTTTCATAATTCACCGAGCTCCAACATAAAAAAAAATCAACTCTCGTCACATTTGACAACTTGCTCCAACTGATTCAAAAGATCATGTTGGGACATGGAATGGAATTGATATCAGCGTATCAAAATTAATTTATGTTGCTAGGAAAAATTATGCATAAAAATGAGTACATGAATGAATTATTAACTTATGGTAATATATTATTAATATCACTTAGATATAAATCGACATAAATTTATATTCGCTTCATGTATTTCAGATTGTAAATCTTTTTTTAATTTGGTCAGGTCCATTGTTCGGATAATAATCCTAATAATTTGGATCAAATTTGAACCATATTTGAATTAAAATCCGCTCCATTAATCGATTTATTTTATATAAACTTTAATATATAATATAAATGTAGGCAAATTGATTAATAGTACTCAATTAATTATTTTGGGGCTAAAATTTATGACTCTGATATCATTTAAATGTTTTGAAGATATTCCCATGGCAAGTTGAATGAGTGTAAATACAACATTTTGTAACAAATTAAGTGCTTTAAAATGCGATTAAATGTGGTCAGTATTTAATCGATCTTATCATACTTCTCCCTTATCATTAAGCGTCAAAGTCTTTCGCTGATGGATTTGGTAAATACAGATAACTATTTCCTATTTCAATTAAGTAGCATGTTTTCATACCATGCCATAATATTACTCGAAATTAAGGGAAAATGATAGAACTTAAATAATTGAAACAATCTACATGAATTTTATTTATAATTTCTAGACACTCGAAAGATATTATATCTTCACATATTTAACTCTTCAAACATATTATCATTTCAATGTTTACATCTTTATATGTAAACAAGTAATGAATTAAGTACCCTTTATTAGTCACTTCTAGCTCTTTTGTGATATCGATAATTAAATAGTTTAATAAGCTTAGTAATTTTTTATGCAAATGGTTCATGTTTGACATTAGTTGAATTTCTTTGTTCATGATATTGTGAATAATAAGTAAAGTTTGAATATACCTTTTTTTTTTATTTTATCCATCAAATTGAGGAGTAATAAAAATGTTGAGTGGTATTTGGCATTACAACCGGAAAGGAATGTTTTCGGTCTATAATGCCTACCATGGATCAAAATTTCCATATTTTCCGTCGAAAACATCGAAAAGTTTCCGTTTTTGAATCAGGCGAAACGAAAACAAGATGTAAATCCGAAACTATTTATTTGCAGCTCTGTTATTTTTCTAAATTTAGTAACTTTTTTTACAAATTTTCCTTAGTGTTTCCGAAACATTTCCGAATAATCTCGAAAAGTTTCAAATATTTGACTGACCGAAACATACATTTGAATCGAAATTTTGATCCATGATGCCTACCAATGAAAAGATTGTAATAACACTTTAAAATATAAGTCATATGGTTGGTTGAGTTGTGGGAGAAAATGAGAACATTTTAAGAACATTTTAAAATATTTCGTTGCTATCGAACTTAGATAATTTAAATGAGGCATTGCCCTATTTATATATTTACATTCTCAAAAAGACGGTGAAAATCAATTCGATTTAATGTAAACTGATATTCTAAATTAAACTTTTACTATCTATATTTTTGTGGATTTATCTAGAATGTAACTTGTCTCAATGATGGGTCAAGCTACGGTTTGTAATAATGATTTAAATTAAATTTACAAAAGAAATCAAAACTACTTCTTTTGATTTTTTTGGTATCTTCGAGAACCGAACCTAATTATTCAATTTGGCATACAATACAAATTTTTAAAATTTTCGAATCAGTTTGGATACTTGGTATGATTCAGTTCGATTTTACTGAACGCACACCCTTAAAATTGAGGAGCCCCTTTGTTACATTTTTTTAGACCCTTTGTAATATAGTTGCGACTTGGGAGAGCATAATCTACTTTTATATTGTATATTTATTAATTTTGAGAAGGAAAAAACATAACTCTATTAAGGTACATTAGTTATATAATTATAATCTCAATAATTGTAGTATTTTTTTTAATTGAAAGAAGGGTATTAAAATTAAATGTTATGAAAACAACATACTGCAGTTGAAATTTAAGAAAAAACTAACTTGATTTGTTATTTTATCCATCTATAACATACACTTAATATGTCGGGTCGATCCTGCTATTCATACGCTTCTTATCTAGAACACTAAATTTTTTATGATAGAAATCCATTAAGCTAGGTCCAAAATGAACGGAAGACCCGTTAAATTAGATCTCTCAACACAACTTCTAACTAACTTAACTAAAAACCTTATACCATCAAATTAGGCCTTCAAGTAAATATGCAATCTTCTTATCTTCTATATTAAATAATCAAAACCAATTACATTATAAAGATTTCAAGTGCTTGAAATGCGATTAAATGTGGTCAGTATTTAATCGATCTTATCATACTTATCCCTTTTCATTAAGCGTCAAAGTCTTTCGCTGATGGACTTGGAATACAGATAACTATTTCCTATTTCAATTAACTAGCATGTTTTCATACCATTCATTAATATTACTCGAAATTAAGGGAAAAGGGTAGAACTTAAATAATTGAAACAATCTACATGGATTTTATTAATAATTTCTAGACACTCAAAAGATATTATATCATCACATATTTAACTCTTCAAACATATTATCATTTCAATGTTTACATCTTTACATGTAAACAAGTAATGAATTAAGTATCCTTTATTAGTCACTTTTATCTCTTTTGTGATATCGATAATTAAATAGTTTAATAAGTTTAGTAAATTTTTATGCAAATGGTTCATGTTCGACATTAGTTGAATTGCTTTGTTCATGATATTGTGAATAATAAGTAAAGTTTGAAGATACCTTTTTTATTTTTTTATTTTATCCATCAAATTGAGGAGTAATAAAAATGTTGAGTGGCGTATTTGGCATTACGACCGGAAAGGAATGTTTTCGGTCTGTAATGCCTACCAATGAAAAGATTGTAATAACACTTTAAAATATAAGTCATATGGGTGATTGAGTTGTGGGAGAAAATGAGAATATTTTAAGAACATTTCAAAATATTTCATTGCTATCTAACTTAGATAATTACAAATGAGTCATTGCCCTATTTATATATTTACATTCTCAAACAGACGGTGAAAATCAATTCGATCTAATGTAGAGTAATATTCTAAAAACTTTTACTTTCAATTCGATCTAATGTAGAGAAATATTCTAAAAACTTTTACTATTTATATTTTTGTGGATTTATCTAGAATGTAACTTGTCTCAATGATGGGTCAAGCTTTGGTTTGTAATATTGATTTACACTAAATTTACAAAAAAGAATCAATCTACTTCTTTTGATTTTTTTTGTATCTTCGAGAACCGAACCTAATTATTCAATTTGACATACAATACAAATTTTTAAAATTTTCGAATCAATTTGGATACTTGGAATGATTCAGTTCGATTTTACTGAACGCACACCCTTAAAATTGAGGAGCCCCTTTGTTACATTTTTTTAGCCCCTTTGTAATAAGGTTGCGACTTGGGAGAGCATAATCTACTTTTATATTATATATTTATTAATTTTGAGAAGTAAAAAACATAACTCTATTAAGGTACATTAGTTATATAATTATATTCACAATAATTGCAGTATTTGTTTTTATTGAAGAAGGGTATTAAAATTAAATATTATGAAACAACATATTGCAGTTGAATTTTAAGAAAAAAACTAACTTGATTTGTTATTTTATCCATCTATAACATACACCTAATATGTCGGGTCGATCCTGCTATTCATACGCTTCTTATCTAGAACACTAAATTTTTTATGATAGAAATCCATTAAGCTAGGTCCAAAATGAACGAAAGACCCGTTAAATTAGATCTCTCAACACAACTTCTAACTAACTTAGCTAAAAACCTTATACCATCAAATTAGGCTTTCAAGTAAATATGCACTCTTCTTATCTTCTATATATAGTAATCAAAACCAATTACATTATAAAGATTTCACAAAAGCCTAAAGCACCACTACATCACATAGTGTTCATTGCTAATGGCCAGCCGTACCGTCCGCCAAAAACTGCCCCACAACCTCTCTTACTTCTTCCGCCGCCTCAACTCCACCGTGCCCTCCTACACAACCACCGCCGCCCCACAGCTAAAATCCGCCGGAAAACCCACCTCTTTCACTTTCCTTGGAAATTCCAAAATCCCCATTTCCCCCCTCCCCAACCTCGAAGATTCCTCCACCTTACCCAAAACCGCAGGAAAACCCAATATGTCATCCGGGAAACCTAACACCGCCACGGACCCGGTTCTGAATCTTCATGATTCGGAGAAGCTATTCTCCTCTGTTTCGACCCCGAAATTGATTAAGTCATCTATTACACTTCAATTGGCTTCTGCCGAGCCTATGGTTGATTTTGGAATGTGGGTAATGAACTCCAAATTCATGGAGATCCCAATAATAAGGAAGATGATATTGGATGTGATTGAATATACTTTTTATGAGCATTTTTGTGCAGGTAAAAATTTAAAGGAGGCGGATAAAACTGTGAAGAGGTTATGGGATGGTGGATTAAGAGCTATGTTGGATTATGGATTGGAACATGCTAATGATAATGAGTCGTGTGAACGGAACTTGGACGAGTTCATTCAAACTATTGAGTCGACTCAGACGCAACCCATTTCCCCCGTAAGTCAGTTATTTCTTCTATGTACGCTTTGGTAAACCGACCGATCAAATGACATATTCATGAAATATGATATGTTTATTAAGAACTCAAGGTATACCCAAATCAAATATGGATGTTAATCATTTAACTTGTGTTAGACTAAGTCCAACTTGTTCGGATTTCTAGGAATCAGTTTGTACTTTCGTTTTAAACTTTCAACAAAAAATCAAACAAACTTTTAATTTTCAACCAGTTATTGTACATTCATCATGGATCGTTAATTGATAAATTCTTATTGATTAACAAATGAAGATTGTATTAATTTGTTATATATATAGGTTAGCTTTGTTGTGGTGAAGATTACAGCAATTTGTCCTCCAATCCTACTCAAAAGAATAAGTGATCTGCTCAGATGGGAATACAAGGACAAATCCTTACATCTTCCATGGAAGCTCAAAACATTTCAAGTTTTTGCTAACTCCAGTCCTCTCTACCACACCACCAAAAGACCGAAACCCTTAACCATTGAGGAAGAAGGCGATTTCCAATTAGCTTATCAAAGACTGACCAAAATCTGCCAAAAGAGCTTACAAGCCAACATTCCTTTACTAATCGATGCAGAAGATACAGCAATTCAACCCGCAATCGATTATTTCACGTACTCGGCAGCAATTCAGTACCATAAAGACGATGAGCCTTTGATTTTCAACACGATTCAAGCTTATCTGAAAGATGCGAAAGAGAGACTGGTAATAGCAAAAAGAGATGCGGATAAAATGAATGTGCCGATTGGGTTTAAATTGGTGAGAGGTGCGTATATGTCGAGTGAGAGGAAATTAGCGTCCTGTTTGGGTGTTGAGTCTCCGATTCATGAAGGGATTCAGAGCACTCATGCTTGTTTTAATGAGTGTGCGGATTTTATGCTCCATGAGATTGCAAATGGGTCGGGTTCGGTCGTTCTAGCAACCCACAATATTCAATCAGGTAAAGTTTTTAATAATTTTTTTTTGTGTTTTGTTGTGATAATGACGAAAATTTACACTTTGCCCCTTTGTTTAAAGTCCTTTAGCTAATTACCACCCCTGACCATTTTGTGTTTGCATTTGACCCTCAGATTTTTAAATTATGTTGTTTGCAAATTTTGCCCATTTGGTAGTAGGCACACTTCCAGATGAATACTAACAATCTTCTAAAAGAAAATTTCACATTTATCTCTCACTTCGACTCGGTTATTATAATTTACTCCCGTACATTTCCACCATTTTGCAGTTGACTCCCTAAGAATCACCATAGGACTGCAAATTGTTTCATATAACAACGACATAAAAAGCTTGGGGGGACAAATGTAAACAAACAAAAAATGCTAGGGGGTAAAATGCAAAATTAGTTAAAAGTTAGGGGCGGGAAAGTGCTATTTCCCCCAATCTTTTCACCACTTTATCCCTTCAATTTCAACCATATGTTGTATGTACTTCACTCCTTGACCTTTCCCATTTTGCACTTGAAAGATCAAATATTTCAAAAATGCAAAAATTGGGAAAGTTGAAATGAAAGTGTAAACACAAAACTATTAAATTGAGGTGCATTTTGTCAATTCTTTGGCCCTTTTTGATAAGATGATTAATTTAAAAAAAAATGCTTAAATTTGTATGATAATATTTAGGAAAATTGGCAGCTGCTACAGCAAGTAACTTGGGAATTGAAAGGGACAACCCAAAGCTTCAATTTGCTCAACTTTATGGAATGGCAGAAACCCTTTCTTTTGGTTTGAAAAATGCAGGTTTTAGGGTTAGTAAGTATTTACCATTTGGTCCTGTTGATCAAATTATGCCTTATCTTCTAAGGAGGGCAGAAGAAAACAGAGGATTGTTGGCTACTTCATCACTTGATAGACAAATGATAAGGTAAATCTAATTAATATTCTTCAATTAATAATATTTGTAAGTTATTAAAATCACTAATTTTTTTTTTTTTTTTAATGTATGTGCAGGAAGGAATTAATTAGGAGACTGACATCAAAATAGATACAAGTTGGAAGAACATAAATTTGTGGGCATGTTTATTGTTAGGCGTTTGTACATATGTTTTTCCTGTTAGATCAACAAATAGTTTGTGTATTAAACGGATGTACAAATGAATTATTTGTTGTATCTATTATTAATTAATTCCATTAAATGAACCATTGTTTTTTTTCATGAAATTAGTTGATAAACCGATTTACACGATTTGAGGTATTGATATTATTTTTGCAAAGTGAATCTGCTAGCATGGGCTTTTGGTAAGGATCCAATAATAGTTTCAATATTCACAGTTATTAGGGCATCTTCAGTGTATATCCAGTCCAAGTTCAGCTTTCCCTCACTCAGTCCAGGTTCCCCTCATAATAGATTTTTCTCCCCTTCATACATTTTTTCTTATTTTTTCCCCCTAGATCCAAAAACCCCCAAATCTACCCTCCCCTTTATACACTAGAGATGTCCTTAGCCCATTTTTGTTTAGCCAACAACCTATCCCGGGATAGCTCAAATTTACTCTCCTCCAGTTGGGCTGTCAATAAGTACGTGGAAGTACGTGGAACTCAAGTGGAAGTATCGATCTAAATCGATATGATAGTTGATTTTCTTTATCCAACGATAAAATAAAAGGATTATATATAAAGGGGTTGTTTTGTAGGGTTTATTAAAATTGACCGAAATTGATGATTATGTTTAGTGAACTAAATCGAAAAATTTGAACACGTGAGCGAAAATAAAAATGAAACGTTATATTTGTCTAAATTTTGAAAGTAGGGGGTCTATCTAGATCCTTATATTCTACGAATTCGAAAAAATATTCAATGGATGCGAAAATTTCAAATTCGACTAGGACATAATTCGAACTGAATCCGATTCACATAAATGGGGTCGGATCTAGGTTTAGCTTGATTTGACTCAAATCCTAGCCGCTGGCAGACCTACTATTGCGCTTATATTTTATTCATTCTTGCATACTAATCCTTCTCAAGGAGGCACTTTTAATTTATTCTTTTCCTTATAATAATTAATGGATTTAATAATTGGTCCCTCCTATTTCATGCTTATTATTGTTTACCCTTTTCATTGAATAAATCATTAGTACATGTCACGTATTAAAGTGTGCCAAAGAAATGTGATTTGCCTAATCAAAAGACTTAGCTTTAGATTAACATAATCAACTTACTAAATATAGCTTACCGGCGTCATGTTTTATAAATACTTGCTTGTGAATTGTGATGGTTATTCCTTTGATATGGCATTCTTATCCTCCAACTTTTATTATTTAATAATTCAAGTTTGGTTCAGTGTTTAACTAAATGGTACTAATTCTTTTTTTAAAAGATAATTACGTCACTAAATCAACATCACTAAACCATAAAATTTATTTTATTACAATCCAATTATAAAGAAAATCAATTATAAAGAAAATCAGGTATCAAACATTAATTTAAAAATAAAAGGAAATCACAATAATTTTGTCAAAAAAAATCATATATTTTGACAGTAACAAAAAAATCTGAATCTTTTTCTCTTGGTTGTCATATTGGTATAATTCTCGCATAATGATACCTTCGGCTCGAATGACTATTGACTAAGGTATTCTAAATTTCTAATGACATGTATGATAAGTTAATAACTTTGTTAGATAATAGCCCTACACTTATAAAAAAGAAGGTATTCAATCGCAGAATCATTCATAAATATAAGTGCTAATTTGTTTATGTATTTTACGGTTTACTTATATCAACACAAAATTAATTTAAGGGATTTTTGCACGTTATCCTCCAAAAGAGTTTCATTCTCGCACTTTCCTCCCTATGATTGAAACAACATGACAGTACCCCCTAGAAGTTGCTAAGTGAGTGCACTTTGCCTCCTGGTCAATAATTTATTGGATTTCAAAGGGTAGAAATGTAAATTTGGGATTTAATGCAATATTTTAATCTTTTGAGGGGCTAAGTGCACAAAATATTATTATTTAATTAGAAAATTAACATTTCAAAGCATATTTTCATAGAATTCCTTACCTTGATAATCACATCGTAATCTAATTTTAGTCTTATAACATATTTTTCATTTTAATTATTTTACTTTCAAATTTCTTTGATTTGATTAAAAATATTTTTAGTATAGAGATGATTTATTTGTAAATAAATAAATAAACAATTAAGACTAATGAAAATTTCGTTAAAAAACTTCTAAATTTGAATTTCCGTACAAAAATATAACTAAGTACTTTTTATTATTTTTTATTTTATCAAATTGCAAGTCACATTTGGATATTTTAAAATTTATGTACTTAACTCCCTAAAAGTTTCTTGTTATTGCACAAAACCCCCTGAGTGACGTTTTTACCCTTTAAGAATTACTTAAAAATGATCAGGGGGCAAAGTGCACTAATTTGTCAACTTCTAGGGGCACTATCATGTTTTTTCAATTGTAGGGGGGAAAGTGCGAAAAATAAATTTTTTATGGGGGTTGACGTGCAAAAATCCCTTAATTTAAGGTTGGTTTATAGATGGAGAAACGTGACTGAAGGAAAAATGGGTCACAAGTTATCCATGAATATTTTGAAAAAGCAAGACGAGGAAAAATGGGTTACATTCACACACAAGTTATCCATGAATATTTTTTGAAAGCAAGACGTGCGTGCTCATAAATTCTGTTAAGATTTGGTAGTCACACTAGCCTAGTAGGCAGTAGCCAGTAGCTAGGCTACTAGGAGTAGTTCTTATTGTTTTCGATAAAAAAAAATTATCGACTGCAAATTATTTAAATTGAACTATATATTTTTTATTTGATTTAGCAATATCAAATAGTTTTTAAATAAAATAACAATATAATTTGTTATTATCATTTAGAAATTATTTAAATTCCTTGATCAACCGCAACAATCAATACGAAACAATGAATCAAATTAATCTTTACATATTTACACTAATAGAGAAACATATTATAGTTATTAAATTACATATATTTAGATATTGTTAAAATATTCCAATATGGTGTATAAGCTCACATAAGTATACACAACTTAACTACGTAGAAGAGCTCGATATCCAACTAAGATATCTCAATGTATCGGAGAGTTAAGTCATTTCTAGTGAATATAGATTTCTCTTCCCATCAGACTCTCATTCACCTCAGACTCTCATTTCTCTTCAGACTCCTCTTTTATAGTCATTTTCGATGATTCAATCTTCCCATTCTATTAATTCCAATTCTCATACTTCCCACTCTCACTTAATAAAATGATAATAATAATAATAATTAAGTCAATAGTAAATTACATATTGACATTAATAATAAGTAATTTAACATTGGCATTAAGTCAATAATTAAGTTAGTAGTAAATTAAATATTGCCACCGCCGTCGCTGTCGTTGCCGTTGTTACTGTCGCCACCATTAATTTTTTTACAATGTGATTAAATTTCGAACAATAAGTTAAATTAACGTTGAGTTTATTACATAAAAGTTATAATATTACGAGTAATAAAATTCTAATTCTCATATTTTTCTACTCTTACTTAATAAAATTAATTATAATACAGCTAAATAATAACAATTAATAAATATTGTACATAAAATTACAATATTACAAGTAATAAAGTAATAAAAGTACAAATTATACAATTAAGAAAATTAAATCAATGTTAAGATTTTAAAAAAGAAATTATAACATAATCAACATTAAATTAAAAAATAAAATAAAAAGGAAAAAATGGGGTTGGGCCCATCGCCCAACCCACGGCCCAACCACTTCCCTCCCCACTAAAGTCTCTTTTTACCCCCTCCCCCATGGATTCCCCCTCCCACTTAACTTCCTTATAATGACAAAAGTTCCCAACCAGAAGATTTCAACAATTCAAGACGAATTTCATTTATTCAATTGTAGATGAACTAATTCAGATACAAATCTCGATTTAATAGAAAAATACCCACATCAAATTTCGAAGCCAAAATATAAATATAAATCATGACAAACTATTAAAGTAGGAAGAGAAAAAAAAATGTTTCCACATATGGTGAGCATCATGTACATAATACATGAGTTAAAACTATAATTGCAATATGTCCAAGAGATACCAAGAAATTAAACTGTAATTCAATTTATATTTCACATACATATAATTCTTATTAAATAACCTAGATTATTAAAAAAAATACAAGAAATCAAAATTCAACCTATGATTGTTCACCTGATTAGATCATATGGTTATATAAACTATATGCACAAGTATAAATATAATATATGTGTAAATATACATGTGTATGAATATTTATTTAGGTCGAGACTCGAGTATTGTTAGTTTTTATTCTCTTCGAAAAAGCCTAATTCTCAAACTTTCAACTTTATTGTAGTATTTTTCATCAATATCATTGAACACCAATGAAAAGTAATAACTCAAACAATTAATCAACAGTAGAAAATTCATCTAAAAAAATAGTAGAAAATCATAAATACTATTAGACAAGTGATTATGTAGCACTTGTTCAATTCAACCTGAGCCCCATTAAAAAAAAATGATGCATTCACTGCAAAGATTATTATTTAGAAAATATTTTAAATTTAAGTGATTTGATGATGTATTAGTATACTATTTTAACTGAATCTCATTTATTTTATTTCGTCAAATTATCTGAATCATGTTCCAGAAAAGGATCAAATCTTCTGGTGGGGGCATAAAGAACAAAAGGCTTAAAATAGAGGACAATAGATTTAAAATATGACGTGGAGGGTCCTAAGGCCAAAACAATATCCAGCTGTTTCCCAAAATAATTGCGAAGAGAACTCTTAACCAAGAGAATCAAATTATTGGTTGCTGTACCCCCAAAATGGTCAAATCTTATCATCTACCTGACCCACACAAAATTACATGGCTCTGAATCATTCACGTGTCCACATCTACTCACGTGTGGTCCCAGATTCTTTTGCACGTTCTCTCCACCTTTCATTCAGGTGAGGGTAAAATTGTAACTCCAACTCCTTGATGTGCTCCCGTCCACATAAATTTACAATTTTTTCTCTATATATATTCATCTCAGATCTCTAATATTAATATATTATATTGGTCGAGATAGCTCTCAATTCCTAGGGTTTCTTTTCGATCTTCTCGAAAAATCTTGATCATCTTTCGTAAGTTTTTACAGAGTTCTTGCAATCTTTTTTTCTTTTCTTTTCTGGATATTAAATTTTACAATGTATTGTGTGAGATCTGTTCTGGAGATTAATGGTTTTTGTTTTCAATTGTAGGATTCGATTGTTGAAGCTTGTTAAAAGAAAGTAAATCATCATACATTCAACAAATTATTGTAAGTACTCACATTCTGTTTTTCTTTTACTCGATCTATATGTCGATTGGTTATTGCATACATAGATAAACGTTTAAAGGCATGTAGATTTGTCTCAGATTATTGAATTGTTTTAACCTGTTTATAATAAATTTCCGTGGTTTCAATTTGAGATTGTGATTAGTACTGATCTGTTAGTTTATATATCCTTGTTAAATCAAGTTATTTTATGCTGCTGTTTGTTGTAATGTGTGTGGTCAGATAGATTAAATTCAGCCTATAAAGCTATGTACTTAATTTAATTTGTAATAATCTTTTGGTACCCCATTTCGATTTTCATTTGTTGTTTATTAAGGCTTTTTTAATTTGCTACAACTGTATATAATTTGTTCAAGTTTTTATTAATTGTTTACTATTACAATGGATATATAAATAAATTTTAGGATCTGTTAGTTTTTTTGTTAATTGTAAATTTAAATTCATTTGTTGTTTTACACATTGCAAAAGTTCAAGTTTATGTGCAAGCCAAAACAGTTTCACCTTGATACATTAAATATTTCAATGTATTGCTTCTAATTATTGTTTTATTGTTTAGCTTTAGCAGAGACAATTGAATGTGCTAATGGAGTCAAAAGGTGGCAATAAGAAGTCCAGCAGTAGTAAATCCTTATCCTACGAAGCTCCTCTCGGATACTGCATTGAAGACGTTCGCCCACACGGTGCAATCAAGAAATTCAAATCTGCTGAATACTCCAACGTGAGTCTTACCTGTTGTTTTAATCTAATTTGGAGTTGGTCATTAGTTAAATTTGATTAAATATTATATGCATTTTGCTTACAAATGTCTCTCCTTAATGCAGTGCGCCCGCAAGCCATCCTGAGATTTATTAAGTAGTGCAAATAGTAGTTCATAAGAATTATCTCTCAACCTCCAAATCCTGCTTCACTATATTCATTTCTTTTTTCTCTCTCAAATTCCTTATTTTTCTTGCTTGAAATCAATACTCCCTTCCTTTAAGTCAAAATGGCAATGCCAGTCTCTCCCATCGGATTTGAAGGTTATGAGAAAAGGCTCGAGATTTCTTTTTACGAGCCTGGGATATTTGCTGATCCCGCCGGCCTTGGCCTCCGATCTCTGTCAAAGGCCCAGTTGGATGAAATTCTAGACCCAGCCCAATGCACCATTGTCTCCTCCTTGGCCAACGATGATGTTGATTCCTATGTCCTATCTGAGTCTAGCCTCTTTGTGTACTCATACAAGATAATAATCAAAACTTGTGGGACAACTAAACTGCTTCTTTCCATCCCACCCATCCTTAAGTTGGCTGATACACTTAAACTCACCGTGAGTTCTGTTAAATACACCCGCGGAAGCTTCATTTTCCCCGGAGCTCAGCCATTCCCACACCGCAGTTTTTCCGAAGAAGTAACTGTTCTCGATAACCATTTTAACGAACTTGGCCTGAGCAGTGAAGCATATGTGATGGGCGGTGCTGATGAGCACGAGAAATGGCACGTTTACTCTGCTAGTGCCAAATCAACAAACAACGTTGAGCCCATCTACACACTGGAAATGTGCATGACCAATTTAGACCAAAAGAAAGCCTCTGTCTTTTTCAAGAATCAATCAAGCTCTGCAGCCATCATGACTGAAGCCTCTGGCATAAGAAAAATCCTCCCAGAATCTGAGATATGTGATTTTGATTTCGATCCCTGTGGCTACTCCATGAATGCCATAGAAGGTGGCGCGATTTCTACAATTCATGTCACACCCGAAGATGGCTTCAGCTATGCAAGCTTCGAAGCAGTTGGTTATGATTTTAAGAAAGTGGATTTTGGTCTGATGTTGGAGAGGGTGTTGGCTTGTTTCCAGCCGGCAAAGTTTTCTGTGGCTTTGCAATCTACTGTTGCTGGAAAGGGATTTGATTCCGAGTTTGCTTTGGACGCGAAAGGATATGCGTGTGGAGAAAGGTGTGTCGAAGCTTTTGGCGATGGAGCATCGGTGATGTACAGCAGCTTCATTAGCACACGGGGCTGTGGATCTCCAAGGTCGACCCTGCAATGCTGCTGGAGTGAGAATGAGGATGATGTAGTTGAGAAGAAATGAATTTTTTTTATTTGTTAGCCAGCGTGTAGATATGACGATTTAATGTCCTTCACTTTATCTATGGCTGGAAAATGTTTTTACGGAGAATTGGAGAAGTATTTGATCGAATTTAGTTTGTTTGTGTAATAGTCATGGCCGGTTCTATTCTACAATAAGAAAATGATTATTACTAATTTTTATTATTTCTCTTCTAAGTTCTAACATATTTGTTATAGATGGAAAAAAAGTCAAACCAAGTTACATTTATATGAAATCGTAAAATCTTTTTATAACAAATAATCTAAGGGCCAGTTCGATTGGTACAATTAGTCCTCAATTAGTCCAAGTTTGATGTAATCGGCCCATAATATTAGGCCTAATTATCTGTTCGGTTGGGCCACAATAATTGCGGGCAGCCCGGATTTATTGGGGGAACATGTGGGCCAGACCCACTTATCGGACCGATTCAAATTGGAGGGTTGGACCAGATATTAATTAGTTGGGTCAAATTGTTAAATTTTGAGACAAAAATGACCCTAATGTTCAGAATAATTACACCAATTGCCATTGAAATAATTGTGGGCAGATTACAAAAAGTCTTCATCCTCCTCCATTTTCCCACTTTTCATTTTGCAGTTTCCCTCCATTGACATCGTGAGAAAGGTATTTTTTTTTTTTTATTATTTTTTTCTATTTTGTTAACAACAACAATGATTAATTCTTTAGTTCCCAAACTTTGAGATACTAATTTGTTTCAATTTTTTTTTACATATAGGTGAAGAAGAAGTTGAACAAGGTGAGTTTTTTTTTTCCTTTATTATTGTTTACTCTTTTGTTAACAAGAACAAATGATTAATTCTTGATTACCCAAATTTTAAGATATTAATTTGTTCCAATTTTTTTTTTTTTTTTTTTTTTTTTTTTGTAACATAGGTGAAGGACAAATTGAAAGAATAACTAGGGTAAGACCACATTGCCCATTAGTTGTAATATTTTTTTGGTTTGTTAAAAACATTTATGATGAGTTGGAGTGTTCAAAATTTCCCCAATTTTTTTTTTTGTTCATTGCCTTATATAGTTTCCAAATCTGGAATTTTTTTTTTTTTTTGGTTTGTTTCATGAAATGGATGGTTGAGAATAAATATGAAATGGATGGCCAGATTTCAAATTCGCAGGGGGTATAATAGTAATTGCAGCACGATCGGGCCAACCGAACACACAATTAATAAATTGGGCCAAAATCCAACTAAGTTATTGGGTCCAGATTATAACCGGACGAACACAAGACAAAACAATTGGGGCCGATTATTTAATGAATCAAAATTACAATTTGGGCCGATTACAATCGGCCAAACCGAACTGGGCCTAAAATTCTTAATTTGAAAAGGCAAATACTTATGTGAAATATAAGTATAACATGTTATCAAACTTTAACTATGTTTCAATTTTATTTTACAAGTTTTGACATACTAATATATTCTTATTTCATTTCTTCATAATGTAGAAGTGACGAATTATTTATATCAAATCTCGAGATTTTGTTTTGTCGATGCAATGAGTTTGCATGTTTTCCTGATACTTTTTTATTTTATTTTTTATCATATTATGTTTTCTTTTATTATCGACTGTTTAGATGATAAAAGGTCGTTGTGTTTACATGAGTGAGTTGATGATCATTCTGAGCTTATTTACCTCGTTTTTATGTGCTCTCTAGAAAGCTACACAAATAAATATTTTTTGTATTTTCAGAAATAAACACATTAATATCTAAATACTCATTTCTAAAAACTTATACTTAATATTTATTTCATCTAAAAAAACACAAACAACTTTACAAAAAACTCAATTTTTTTTTAACCCACGTTCTGAAACTTGAGACAAACAAGTCCTTTGCTTTTATTGATAATTTTATCATATATAAATCTTACAAACTATTGAATTATGTTAAATAAATAACATCAGACCATGTAGTAAAATACTGGGTTAATAAAAGAGTCATAAAAAATTAATATACAAAATGTCTTACTTAAGACCTTTTTTTTTCCCTTTATGAAATGCATTTTACCTCGACTAGTACATGTATATTTTCTTTTTCAATTCTTAAACCAAAATCATATTAAAATATCAAGTATGTACCAAAACTTCCCATCTCACGACAGAAAATAATATTATTTATAGATGTATTTTCTCAATTTTTTTAAGCGAATTTTCTCAATTGATTTGATATACAATTTCATCTTCATAAAAAAGAAAACATTTTAAGCAAATATTATAGGTTAAACATACATCAATAATTGAACATAAGCCAGTGATAGTGCAGTGTATGGAAATAAAAATTCAGATCTTTTACTTTTTAACACTATCTGGATTCATAAACAATGTCAAGAAGCGGCAATTAATCAATATGGACGAAATTTCCTTGAAGCTCTCATTTGCTGTATCCTCTTCTTATCCTGCTCGAATTTGCTCTGCAGCATCATAATCTCTGCATACAATAGCACAAATTCAACAAAGTCCTAGAAAAGAATGAATTAACTGCAGATGATATAACAATCAACGTACTATACGCGTACCACTTCTGTGTGCTTCTCTTTTTTGAAACCGGTAGAAATCAAGACCGACATCTTTGTTTTTCTTTTTCGCCATCTTGTCTAGAACAGCTGCTTGTGCAACAGAACCAACAGCAATTCCACTTTCAGCTTCAGTCGTCTTTTTCCTACCTTTATGTTGTACAACAACTGTCCATCCACCTTCTGCAGCTTGGGCTTCCCTCTCTTTTCTTGCCTGCGTGAAATTAAAAAACGAACAATAAATAAATGACGCAGAAGAAGGAAGCTAAATATTTATACCATTTTGGCCTTGAAATATATTCTGAAATATAGGATTGAATTCAAAAAATAAAAAACTGTTTACATTTTTAACAAGAATAGCATGCAAATATGATCACAAAAGAACAAAATAATTTTTCAGATATCGATAGAAATTAGCCATCTACGTTTTAATCAGGAGTAGCGTACTGCAGAATAAAAGTATTACGAAATCATTGATTATTTCTTACCTGTTCCTCTTTTGCCTCATGAGCCATTATGAAATCATCAATTTTATTTTGCAGCACCTTGAGCCCAGGTCTACTCTGATGGTATTGCATGATCCATTCTGAATAGAGTAGTAGATTCTTTACCGTTGGTTAAAAAACACAAAGCAAGAACTACATTCTCCGATTTTCCTAAAACAAGTGCACAGTTTGGCAGAACCAAACTCCAAACAGGAAAAGGGAGACCCCTTCAAACACGTGGACACACTGCTAGACCTTCAAAAAACTACTCCCATGTACACAAATTTTGCTATGCTAGACCGAGGTAACTACTAAAATATCTTTTTGAGGTGCACGCAACTTTTTTATTATTTATGATTCTAAATATTCCAAAGATAATATATTCATGTGTTACCAAATAATTCTAAACAATTTAGACTAAGCTTGGACATTCAAAATTTATTAAGCTAGAAATACTTATTATTAAAACAGAATATGTGAAATAAGACTTGAACTTGGCTGGCTTCACAATTCTGGAATCATTCTGTAATGATGACTTAAAAAAACAAGTAAAAAAAATAATTTCATAAAATCGGTACCTATAAGATGCTGCAGAAGGAATTAAAATATATCTTTAAAGTCCTAATAGTTTGAATAAAATCACAAAGCAAAATGATATCCAAGTGATCATCCATCAAAATACTTCACCAAACAAGATTCAACTTCAACCAAGTCACGAGCAATACACATATATACCATAAAGCAAAAAGGTGTTTCGGAAACAAGGATTCATACTTTGCATTCCTTTAGAATAATCTTCATCCCCTGATGACATCTCATAAACTTGATCTTCTGCAGCTTCTTCTCTTCTTTCCAGTAAATTATTCTGGGTTAATCCATTTGCTAGCAACCCACTATTATTTTTCATTTTTGCAACCCTTTTTGACTTGCCTATTGATGAAGGAAGTCGATATGTTAATTTTCCAATGCAAACATTAGAGACAAAGTCAGAGTACTCAATAAAGTTAAGAAAACTGGTCATTTTACCCGTTTTAGATCTTCTTCTTGTATCAGCTTCATTAAGTCCTTTAGAGCATGCTGAGACGGAAGCTATATCCTCACCTGAAAAAGACAGCAGTTGCATTTGCTGTTCAGTTTCAGTGCTACATATAGATATAGTGTTGATATAATCACAACATTTCCTTTTGGGTTGGATCGATTGTACTCAATGTCCAACCAGATCCGAAATACTATTCCCCTAATATATTTCAGAATGACACGAAAGTAACAAAAACTTCATCCACCCAGAGGGTACAAAACAGGGTGTTTCTTAAGCATAATTATATCTTGGAAAAGTTATATAAATATATGAACATGGTTAAGGTTATTAATGTAAGAATCCACATATGACTGCACTCTGCAGTTTATAGTCATGCATTGACAAGGTCAGAGATCTTTCCGCAGTCAAATTGGTACATGCTGGCTTAAGGATCTAAGTTTGGGAGGATCTACATGGCGTCTCCCGTTTGGTTCTGCACTCCCATTCTGCCCCAAATCCCGAAACAACATATTGATTTGTGAGTGATCGTACTAGTTTGCTCACATAATTAGAAATCCCCTAATTCTAAACATTGAACAGTATTTGGAGGAACAATGGGCAAAAATGTAAAAGCAACCTGACTCCCAAAAGATTCTCATCCTAATAATTTAATGAATATAAATTATTTGGAAAAATAGATTGGTTCCCCTTTACTCACCGCATGTTCTTACGTTGGCTCCATGTCCAAAGTTTTTTTCCCTCACAATTCATAATAGTTCATCTGCCATGCACTTGTTCAAGAATGTAGTAGATCCTTCTTAATATGACTAGGGATTACACATATTTGCATGCATCATTCTTGGAGAGAAACAACAGGAGTAGTCTACAAGGGATAAATCAAAAGGAAAAGTATTGGAAAACTATAGAATCAGAAGTTACAAAGTGTGCTGCTATTGTTAAGGTAAAATAATATACTCCGGTAACTTACATAAATAACAAGGAATATTAGGTTCGTAATTACATACCATTTCCTTGTTCATAAACATCTTCTTCCTTGTTGAATTCATCGTTTTTTATACTCTGAATGTTAATTCTCTTATTTTTCTTCAATTTCTGCAATTTATTTTTTCCTGGTTCACTTGCAGCAACTCTTTTATTGGACGTTTGATCTTCAACTTCATTACTGTGTGTAATAACAAGTTCACAAATTTCCGTTTTGGATATAGTTCCTTCCTTCGTTTTCTTATTTTTCAACTTCTCATTCTTTTTACTTCCTTCCCTCGTTTCTTGTGTTCCATCTGCTGGTACCATGAAGTATCAAAAGTTAATTTCACAGTGAAGCGCAATTGATGAGATATACATGTACTACTCTACTACTTATATCAACATTGCAAACAACTTGGAATCAACTTCAATGGAAAAATCACCTAAAGCTTTCTTTTTCTTTTCTTTCTTTTCCACATTCACTCCATAACTGTTTTTTTCTGCACAAGGGAACGACTTTCAGCACAGATGACTTGTGGAAACACCACATCTTCTCATCCCACACCAAACCAAAAGAATTATATAGAAAAGTGAAGCACATAAATAACATAAGCAAAATAGAAATAAAAAACCAGTATATTCTATCACATGTGGATGAAAAACTTAATTTATAACCATGTCGAATGAGCAAAACTTCAGTCTTATTTTTTTATAATCTCATGCCAAAATACAAACGTACTGTGCACCATGAACTTACATAATATACAATACAAATCTCCCCAGAAGAAGAACATAATAGCAGTACCTAGGTAACAACATTTTGCTCTATAGCAGCGCACAAAACACTAATCACTCAAATAACATTGTTCGATATTAACATCAATAAATCATATTTCCATAATTTCTCCATAGCAGTAGGTTCCATTTGTCAATCAAAAAAAAAAAAAAATCGCAATGCTACAATTTTAAGCATGTACATGCATTTAACTTCACTCAGAAATTATATTATGAAGAAAACGAAACAGACCTCCATCTGAGGTTTGTTCTCTCTTATTCTTCCTACTTATCTTTCTCTTTAGCTTGCTGAGTGAGCCCTCTGCTTCCATATCTCTTTAACTATTGAGAATTAGGATATCACGGAATATGGAATCAAAATTTGAAAATAAGAAAAATTAGGGTTCAAGGAAGGGATTTTGGAGTAAAATAATGATAAATTAATAATTGAACTGGTGAAGGAAGGCCCGAATATTATAGTATATCACAAGCCCTGTATCTTTGTTGAGCTGCATTTGGGCCTGTGACACTTTGTCAACTCTTATTTGGAGGCCCATTTAAGGTACATCATTGAATTTATTCAAGTTGACATCCCACATGGAATATGAGTAGGTTTGTCAATAGTTCGGATATCAATTCGAATATGATTCGTATTCGATTTGATATTATTAGGATTTTTATCTAATTAGTGATTTGATGGATCTAATCCGATTATGAAGATTTATAATTCGAATTATATGGGGACCAATATTGATTTATATAGATTTAATGACTCTGGTCCATTAAAGATTTGTATATGACAATAAATTAAAAGATTATACACATTATAGAGTAAGTAACATTAATAATATTTATCATTATTTTAAGAAAATATTAGTTGATAATTCATTTGTAATTTTATTTGTATGCTTATTGCATTTCAAAATATAAATATTAATTAATAAAATTTTAACGTGTGAGCTTAACTAAATGAAGTTGTAACGTTAACAAACTTATTTCAGAAAAAGAAATTGTAGTGTTAATTTTGTAAGTTGATTTTATTGAACTCGAAGTAGATTTAATATCAGACTTAATAGGTACAAGATTTGATGGACTAAAAAATTTAGGCACGAGCAATATCAGCATCCCATCTGAATCCAATATAAATGAAGCCGAATTCCAATCAAATCTTATCTAATCCAAATCCGACCTAATGTTTTTTAAAATTTAATTATGTCTGGTTCGAATGTAATCCAATGTTGTTAAAATCGGACCGGACCGGCCGGTCCGACCGGTTCAACCGCGAACCGAAGGTTGGTCCGGTCCGGTTTATCCCCTAAAACCACCTTTCTTAAAAACCAGTCTGAACCGGGTCGAACCGGTCCAAAACCGGTGAATCGGCGAACCGGTATGGACCGGTTCAACCCGGTTCCGAATTTTCTTTTTTTTTTTTCTTTTTTTCTTTTTTTAAATGTTAAAATTAAATTAAAAATTCTTGTAAAATGTGGGATTTGAACACCCAACCTCTTAGGTGAAAGATAACTTCCTTACCATTTGAGCTACATCATTTTTATTGAACTTTTAGTACAAATTAAAATTTATAAATATAGAAACTGTAGCCAAATTAACATTTTATATATTATGAATGAAAATTAATACTCAAGTAATAATTTGTTATTAAAATTTGTTCTATAAAATATTTATTTTCAATATTATTTTTAGGATAAAGAGTCAACTCGATATATTATGCAAATTTGACTTTGAATATTAGACTTTTATACATAACAATATTTTAAAATTTATGAATTTCTTAGTTTTTTGTATTTTTAACTTACACTTTTAAATTTTTATAAAGAAATATAATCATATTATATTTATATGAGCATACAAATTAGTATCATATTACCGTTATGATATAAGTTAGATAAATATTATATGATTTAATTTAAGTATATTATAAGATTTTGTATATTTTTAATCAGTTGTAGGATAATGTTTAAATTTTATGCATATTACATATACTTTAAAATTAAATATATATATTACATTATTATGACGTCATCCGGTCCGACCAGCGGTCCAACCGGTTCGACCAGTAAAACCACTGACCAGTCAGCTCACCGGTTCACTATCCGGTCCGGTTCTGAAAACATTGATGTAATCTACAAAAAATCATTTGAGCATTGTTTGTTGATTAAATAAAAAATTGATTAGTATTCGTCATGATGATAGCTCTTAATATTTGATCGGAGCTGACTGGTCAATAGATAAAAGAATTGTATAAAATACATTAATTAAACTATAAAAGTGTTCCAATTCGACTCGATTAGAGCTTATTACAACATGATTCTTTGAAAAACAAACAAAATACATAGAGCTATAATATCTACCAAGCAATCTACCATTCAAATTACCTCATCGTGAAATAAAAAAGCTAGCAATGCGCCTTTAGGCATGTGAGGTGTCATTAACATGCGACTTGTTTGTTTGGTGTTTGAGAAACTAATTTAGTTTGAAAAATAATTTAGATTTGCATAACATTATTTGTTTAGATTTTAATAGAGTGTTTTGAGAAATTAAGTAAATACACATTTTTTTGGAAGAGTTGTGTTGTAGGTGTAAGATGTATAAGACTTTATGTCAAATCATGTTTGTTATGTGAGATAAATTGTATAAGAGACGGGTAATTTATGTCAAATTATAGTAGAATCTGTATATGTTTTATTTAGAGATAATAAAATTGTTGTTTGTATGACTTTTGAGAAAGTAGTTTAAAAAACTGAGAGATATGACTTTTGAGAAAGTAGTTTAAAAAACTGAGAGATGAAAAATTTATTTAAGAAATTAAAAAATATTTTTATTTGACATTTCTCAAACACGAAAAGAATTTAAAAACGCCAAACAAACAAACCCTTTATTTTTGCTGAAAAAATAATTTTTAACCCCAACTACACCCCACATTTTTTTAATCAATTAAACTCACCTAGATATGTTTAATGGACAACAAATTAGCTATCTATAAAAAAACTTTCAAACTACCCCATCTTTGAAAAAAAGAAAAAAATAGGGTATTAATGGTAATATTATATTATTATATATAGTGTCATTTTTGTCTTCAACACAAAAATAAGTGTTTTTTTTGGAGAAACACAAAAATAAGTGTTTGAAAGACTAAAGAATATAGCGAACTTCCTTTTTAAATTAGATGATTTGTTTATTTTTTTTATACGATGAGATAAATTGCTTGCTTTAAATATCATGGAAATAAATTGCCATTAACACAAAATTCAGACACAAATTTAATAAAGAAAATAAATATTAATAAAATAAAATCAAAACTTAAACTGGTTATTGTTTAAATACTTAAATGAGTTAAATCCTCCTTGGTTTACAATACGACATAGTAGCTCACCGTTCCTCCCTCCCCAATCCGGAATGTTTCAGGACTGCATCAATTTCTCCATGGCTTGCATCGTCAAAGTTTCTACAGCGGATGAAAATTACCCCCTTTTATCATCTCCACTGAAAAAGGTTTTGACAAATGTCTCCTCTCTTTCCTTCATATTTCTTTCAGTCATTTTATCAAACACAATGAAGTCATAAACCGAAAATTATGGAATTCAGTTTACAGCGTTTTTCTAACTGGTATATGTAAATCTCCAGTAATTCCATAATAGATACTATCTCATATTCTTAATGGCTAGCTCAATAGTCAAATCCGTGTCTGCAATTGTAATAAAGGGGCACTGGGACAAACAATTGAAACCAAAGATTGGTTCTTTAGTGACTTCCTCTGTTATCAACCAAGCATTATTGAATCTTTCTCCATATTTGTTTTCAATTTGTTGGCCATTTTTCAAATGGGTCGAGGAGATTCCACAGAATAATCATTCCTTGCAATCTTCTTGGACCATGATTTGCATTCTCACAAAACAGAGACATTTTAAGACTGCTCAAAATTTGCTAGAAAAAATTGCGCGTAAAGATTTTATGTCGTCTCCAACTGTTTTGAACTCTCTTGTGAACAGTTATGGCGATCCAGAAGTGAATTCACATGTTTTGAGTTGGTTGGTGATTTTTTATGCTAATTCAAGGAGTAATCCGGATTCAATTCAAGTGTTTGAGCACATGAGGGTTTGTGGGTATAAGCCTCATTTGCATGCTTGTACTGTGCTTTTGAATTCGTTGGTGAAGGAAAAGCTTACTGATACTGTTTGGAAAATTTACAAAAAGATGATTAAAGTTGGGGTTGTTCCTAATATACATGTTTATAATGTCTTGATCCATGCTTGTTGTAAGTCGGGAGACGTAGAAAAAGCCGAGGGATTGGTGAGTGAAATGGAGCTCAAAAACATATTTCCAGATATTTTCACATGCAATACCTTGATTTCGTTGTATTGCAAAAAGGGTATGCATTACGAGGCTTTATCCGTTCAAGATAGGATGGAAAGAGGGGGTGTGTCTCCCGACATTATAACTTATAATTCACTTATTTATAGTTATTGTAGAGAAGGAAGAATGAGAGAGGCTTTGAACCTTTTTAACGAAATTAAAGGTGCTTCTCCTAACCAAGTCACATATACTACCTTAATCGATGGGTATTGTCGAGCCAATGATCTTGATGAAGCTTTAAAGTTACGTGGTTTAATGGAGGCCAACAACTTGTATCCTGGGGTAGTTACCTATAACACAATTCTGAAGAAATTATGTGCAGAGGGGCGAATACAAGACGCACATAAACTACTAAATCAAATGAGTGAGAGAAAAGTAGAACCCGATAATGTTACTTGTAACACATTAATTAATGCTTATTGCAAGATCGGAGATACGAGATCTGCTACAAAAGTCAGAAGTAAAATGTTGGAGGCTGGGTTAAAACCAGATCAGTTCACCTACAAGGCGTTAATTCACGGATTTTGCAAGACAAAGGAGGTAGAAAGTGCTAGAGAGATATTACTTGATATGCAAAAAGCTGGTATTTCTCCAAGTTCTTGTATATATTCCTGGCTTGTGGATTTCTACTGCAACCGAAATGATGATGAAGCTATATTACGAATGATAGACGAGTTATTGCAAAAGGGTGTATTTGTCGACATCAGTGTATATCGAGCAATAATACGAAGGTTGTGTAAGAATGATAGAGTTGATTGTGCACACAAAGTTTTTAGTAGTATGCAGAGGAAGGGGATATTAGGAGATAGTGTCGTCTATACTTGTATGGCTTATGTGTACTTGAGAGGAGGTGATGGTGATGCCATGTCAGCTTTGTTGGACGAGATGTATAAACGGCGATTGATGGTAACTCTCAAAATCTACAGAAGCATCAATGCTTCGTATGCCAAGGAAAGCAATAACTTGGATGTATTTTGGAGCTATGTGGTTCAGAGAGGTTTGATTTCTAAAGCAATTTATAGCCAAATCGAGCAATCGAAATTGTAGTCCATAGAAAGTTGATGATTTCAAATGTTGTGATAAAAATTTTAGGTCATCTCCCGTGACTCTTCAGCTTAAGTCCAATTTTCCCTCAGATTTCTTTATTTTTCATAGTCATTTCCAACGAATTAATCTATCAATTTCATTTAATTTCAGTCCGCATTTTTTTCCACTATCATTTAATAATAGTATATTGTATTTAAATTTCTTACAATGTTATTAAATTTACAAATTATTAATGTTAATTTCATAAATTAAAGGTACGTTCTTTTAATGTTTAATTTTTTAAATTTCTTAAATAAAGATTACTTTTTTAAAATTAAAATAAACTTTTTAAAATTAATCATAAATTAAAGAAATTTTTTATTTAAAAAAAAAGAATTTGATTTACTAAGAATAATTAAAAACAAAAATAAAATAAAATTGGCTTTAAGATTCAAGGGATGGGACAAGCCAACATTGGCTTGCACCACCACTTTGAGAAATGGGTTGTTGGATTCAAGGGAACCTCCTCTTGAATCAATTAAGATGGCCATGTCCATCCCTTCAAGGAGGAAGCTAGTTTCCTCCTTAATCATTGGAGATGGTTATGTATCTCCTCGGGGTAATGAAGTTTTGTTTATGCATAATATTGGTTTGTGTAGTGATATATTAGGGGCCCTAGACAAAATTAAAAAAAGTCCCTTTTATTTTTTATTTTTAAAAAAGGTATATATTATTAAATTAATTTTATTACTTTTGGAAATGTAAATGATTTGTTAAATATTACATGTTTTTACTCTAAACATTTATTACGGACATAAAATGACAGATCAATGTTTCGTTTGTTACTTTACCGAACAATTCGGTTGGTTTGGTATAAAAAAATACTAACAAAGTAACAATGTAGTTTTGGGCCTTTTTGTAAATTTTCTGTAAATTAACAGTATTAAAAAATATGATTAACCTAATTAATTAGGCATGAAGTATCCTTTCCAAGAGATGGATGGCAAACAAACGTACGAAACTACGAATTTCAGCTAAGTGAGAAATCAGAGAACCGAGTCTAGACTTTTAGTGAGAAGGAGAAATGAATATTGATTTGGAATGGGTTACAATTTTTTAAATGGTTAAAAATATCTTTATCAACCTCAATTGAAATGTAAAAAAAAATCACATATATAATTTTGGTATAACCATTTCGATTTGATAAAAGTAATAATGAAACAAAACAGAAATAATAATTAGACCTTTTTTTTTTGTACTTTAGATACTTTCCCACTCGTTTAAAGAATTTTTATTAGTAAATTTTAGATAAATTTTATAGAATATTATGTAACTGTCTAATAAAAATCTAGCTATTGTATCAAGCTGATCTCCACCATCTATTCAAGGAGGTGGATAGTATAAATAAGGAGAAGACCTAATTTGTAAACTATCTAAATTTTTCACAATCTCAAGAATTTTAAAGATGACTCAAGAACTCTCTTATATATAATATATATTTGAAAAAATAAATATTTATTAAATTGAAAATAAAAAATACATGAGATCCCTCTATCGTCGGGGCCCAGACGAGAAACTAAGGCCATCTCCAATGGTTTTCCGGGGCCATTCCCGGGCCAGCCCCCGAGCCAGCCCAGACTTTGGGTAATCATCTCCAGTGGTGGTCTCCAGCACTCAATTTCTTTCAAAAAAAATTCTTCCCCACTCTCACCCTTTTTATAATAGTTTTAATATTGATATTAATAATAATAATAGAATAATAATTATTATTATAGAATAATAATAATTATAATTTTAATAATATAATTAATTTAAAAATATTATAATTAAAATATTTAAACATTAAAATATAAATTATAATTATAATTAATTCAAAACACGAATTATAACATTAAATAAAAGGCACACATAAAAATAAGATAAAGGTTAAAACAAACTCACATGAAAAAAAAAAAGAAGAATTGTTTGTGTAAGTATGCAATTATATTTTCATTTAATATATTAACGAATCATTTACATTTCTCAATTAAAAACTAAAAAAATTAAAAACAAACAATTAAGAATGTTTTATATAACATTAAACAAACAATTAATAGAAACAATTAAAACAAACACTCACCGTACCAAACAAACAAATAAAGCTAAACAGATTATAAAAAAAAAAAAAGAGGAACCAGTCAGGTGGCGCCAAGTGACGCCACCTGACTTAAAAAAGGAGAGTCCCTCTTTCCTCCAGAACACTCACGCGGCACCCGAGCTTGGAGCTGTACCCGCCCGCGATCGTCGCCCAGCCCGCGCCGCCCCGCCCGACTGCTGGAGATCACTTCTCCGCCCCGGATCGGCACTCACGCGGCCCCCAGCCCACGGCTGGAGATGCTCTAAGGGGCCTAGCCATAGGGCCGACCATGTGTAGTCATTAGTATAACATTAAAAAATTGCTCAATTCACTATTTGGGAAGATCTTCCACAATAAACTATTTGGGTTGGTTGTTTTCAAGAGATATTTTTGAAAAATAACTGTAACGTGATTTGAATGTATGGTCAGTTACATTATTTTTTAAAGGATGTTGAAGAAATTTATTGTGAGAGACAAAAAAGAAATAGAAATTTTTGTAATTAAAAAAGGGATAAGAAATATTAAAAAAATATTTATGATTTTACTATAACTATTTTATTAAATAGAGTATTTTTAATTTTTGTAAAAAAATTATTGATTTTATGATAAATATTTTAGTTAAAAGTATAAGAAAAAATTTAGTAAACATGTAAGTATTTTATCTCGTCTAAAAATTAATGTTCAATTTTTTTTCTTCTTATGGTTAAACATAATTCATTAATTTATCCTTGTACTTTAATTATGAAATTTTTTGGCATTATTAAAACTACGGGTTACATGTCAAAGTTGAATGTATTTATATTTTTCATTTATGTTCTACAATGTGTTTTTCTTATAATTAATCATAATTTATTTACATTTCCTTATACTTTAATTGTAAAAGCATTATGAAAAAAAATTTAGAAAAAACCATTGATGTGTTATTATATTTGTATTCTAAGAATACATATACACGAATAATCTAATTATAAATTTCATGTAAATTTATAATATTTGAACCCATACTTTTACATATACATTGCAAAGAAACCCTTCCTACGTATCAACATAACAAGGGTATAATTGTCCAATAAAAATAACTACAATTACCTCAAGTGTAAAATAGAAAGTTCAATAAAAATTCGGCGATGACGTCATCAAAATGTAAGATATTCGAAATATCGGGGGAGGTGAATGTAATTATGAAATTGCGAGGAGATTAGACAATAATTACACCAAACCTTAGGAAAGATCCCCGTAATTTTTCCATTAAAAAAGGTAGGTTTGATATATGATCTTGAACTACACTTTTAATAATGTTGCGGTACCTAGATTACAACAATCATGTAACACTAATCTCAAATAATTTTATAAATTTAAAAAACACAATAATAAATACATTATTCTAAAGGCTGGCAAACGAACGAGTTGAAATGGGTTAAAAATGAGTCGGATTGATGTCTACAAATTTTGTATTTTACTAATTTAAAATTAAGAAAAAAAGTCATCTTTATGAGTAAATATTATTCAATTATAACTACATATGATTAGATTAATATGAAATAAATTAATTTATTTACAAAACCAAACCCAACAAAATATATCAACATTTGTGTAAATCCAAAAATGTTGCTATAAAAATGAGTCAATGTTAATTTATCCCCTGTAAAATGTATAATATTTAATTTAACACCCTATGAAAATTTCAAAGAAGTAATTTGCCTCCTTCAGCCGCTGAATGTAACTCACTTATCGAAATTGAAAGTGGACATGAAAGTGTTTGTGTAACATAAAGGGGTAAATTATCACATTTTTCATAACACGTGGAGTAAATTGACATATTGATCATAACACATGAGGGAAATTTGTCACATTTATTATAATACATGAGGGTAAACTGTAACACTATCATAACATAGGGGGGTAAAGCGCCACTAAAAAAAAATCAGGGAGGCGGTGTGAAACTTTTATGAGATTATAGAGGGGTAAAGTGCTCCTTTTCAAATTATAGGGAGTTGAATTGAATATTCTAAAAATTACAGGGGGTAAATTGCCATTAACTCCTATAAAAAATTAAATCTATAAAAAGCTTCTCTGTTTTCTAACCACAGAATTTCCTATGTCGGCTGGCTCTTCAAAACACTTCCTATTTCCCATTACGTGTCCAAGATCTTTTGTTCTTCTTGGCATGTGTTATTTTGGCACAAATCTTTTTGGTTCTACTGCCTTTGAGTGCCTATCTAAATATTATTTACACCATAAATCTTTAATCCCACTTTTCTACATGACACGTGGCAACCATTGAGTAGGCTTCAAGTGCTATAAATACCAGTGCCTCAAGGCCCTGAAATCTCACCATTATTACAAACATAGTTTAATTAATTTGATACATACTACATAGTTTTTATATCTTCAATTGTTTTATTTGTTCACTAACTAAAATGGATAACTCCAAGAAGACGAGCTTCCAAGCTGGCCAGGCCACGGGCCAAGCACAGGTTATCTTCACTTTTCTATACAATGACATTTACATATACATATATCGAATTTTATTTTATTTAAGTTTAATTTAATCTTGTTTTTGTGTTGAATTACAGGAAAAGGGTAGCCAGTTGATGGGTCAGGCTGGAAATGCAGCCCAATCTGCTAAGGAATCAGCGCAGTGGGTAATTAATTCCTAGTTCGAATTCGATCAAGAAAAGTTTATATCAGTTCATTACACAACAAATTAGATACGAACAACGTGCGTTTATTCTTTCATGGCTTTCGAAGCTCGACCATAGACAATACTCATTGACTAAAAATAAAATTGTGGCCCATACACGGCTTAGCTATACTTATTAATAACAAGACAAATGTATTTGCAAATGTCTTGTGATTGTCACTCTATAAAAAAATTTATACGGCCAGATGGTAAGTGTAATGTACTTGATCTGAAAGTGACTCGAACACGGCTGAACCTGATCCTGAGCTAGAATTACTCATCTTTGTTAGTCTATTTTATTTTTTGATATGGACCTAAGATGGAAAGTCGTTAATTTATGATATCAATTTCTAGATTTTTTTTAATGAAGTTTTTATTCTTGTATTCTATAATCTTTTTAACTGTTATGGTTTTAGGCTGGACAGCAGATCCAGGCCGGCGCACAAGGTGCAGTTGATGCTGCGAAGAATGCAACTGGCATGAAAAAATAAAGAGCTTCAATTCGTTGCTTTTGATTATCTATCATTTATTGTCTATGGCTTCATTTCCTACCTGTTTAATTTCTTGAGTTGATGTTTGATTTGAAATTGTAGGTTCAAATTTCTCTAAACTTAGCAACTTGGGTTGCTTTTATTTGGAAATTTAGAACATTTGTGCATTTTTCCTTTTATGTTACAGGAAAGTAGAAGAAGTTCCATTTTGTATCAATAAATGAATGTTCCTACGTTGACTTAATTGACAAATAGGGTAAAACACAAAAACAGGTCGGTCATAGAACAGATTAAAATAATAAAAATAAAATAATAAACTCAGTGTAAAAACGAGCGTAATCGATATTTCTTTGGACAATTCTTAAGAAATTATAAATTATTGAAGAACCTAAAAGATATAAAAGAGCCTAAAAATAATATTACTTTTGTGCTATATGAATGAAATTAAGTACTCTTTTGTTAACTGAAAAACTTATAATTGACCTAAGTTAAAAAAGCCAAAACATATATATGGTTATAACTAGTGAAAGCGAGTTAAATACAATTGAAAAATATATGAAAAAAATGGTAAAACAATGTGAAAATGAGTTAGATTGAAGAAAAAATAGTTAACGCAACAAAAAATGGTATAATCGATAAAACAACAAGGTAAACCAACAAAACATGGATAAACTGGCACTACAAGAAATCAGCTGTTTAGCTACGAAATAATTCGTCGCCAAAAATTTAAATTTCGTCGCCAATTGTCATACAATGCGAAATAGTTTCGTCGCTAGGACTGTCGCCAAATCCGCGACGCTAAATGTCTTTGAGCACGAAATTGTGGAAGTCGTCCCCAATTGTGTCAGACTTTGCTACACTTAAGCATTTTGTCGCCTTTTAACACTTTTGCGGACGCTTTTTTTCGTCCCCAAATGCATATATTTTCGTAACTAATACATCAATTTCGTAGCCAAATGCTTTCTTTGGGGACGAAATTCAAAATTTGTACAGAAAAACTCATTTTTCTGCACGAATTTTATTTGGAAAATTGCTCTCTTATTATAGAGAGAACATTTCGTACCCAAATCTCCTATAGCCCAATTTTATATACAGTAGAATATTTTTTTACTATTTACCTGATTAATTATTACAATTAATTTATTTCATGTAGTTGCTTTTCAATTCCATACTCACAATCCATAAAACATGATTAAATAGATCATCATCCACTACATTGAACAAATTATAAGACACTGATATAAACTTAATTTTCAAGTTTACAAGAATGTTGGAAATACATACAAGAGTTATTTAGAATTATAGTTTCTGACTATATATTTCAACTTGATGAGATAATCATACTCATTAAGTTACAAAAACAGTAACTTACAAGGTCGCATATTTCAAATGTCATGCTGCAAATACAATTTAGTAAAATTAGTATCAAAGTCATCAAAAGATACATCATTTTTTTTCTAGTCACTATGAAGATGCTAATAAGAACATAGAAAATACTAGTCAAATCGATTAAACATGGGATAACAAAATACTAGTCAAATCGATACAAAAAAAGAGTAAAATAGGGGGAAAATGTGAAATAGTCGAGAAAATAGGTTAAATTACTAAAATAATAAGTAAAATCTACTAAAATTGGGTTAAACCGGTGAGGATGAGTGAACTGCTTAACAAATGAGATAAACCACAAAAAAATGATGAAACCGGTGAAAGAACGAGTTAAAATAACATAAAGAAATGGTAAAGACAATATATAAGTGGGTGAAATCGATGAAACAAAATGTTGAAATAACAAAAAAGAATATGAAAAATTTAGGGTAAAAACTGGGTAAATCGATAAAATATGTTTATTAGACAACTTTGAGGAAAATTGGTAAACAAAAGAGTTAAATTGGTTAAAAAAATGGAGTAGGCATGGAATTTAAAATTGATGAACTCATTAAAAGACATGTATAACCAACAAACTGGTAAAATCGATTAAAATAATAGGGTTAAATCTATGAGAATTAGTTTAGATGAAAATATTAAGGTCAATGAATAAATTAAATTATTGATGTTGTATATTCGTTCAAATTGTAGTTTTAGAATAATAGGTATGTAGATATGTAGTTTAGATTAAAAATTCACAGTAGTTATAGTTCTTTTTTTATTTTCAAGTTTTGTTTAGTCATTCAAGATAACAACTTAGGGCCTTTTTATTTGGTGTTTGAAAAAGTAGTTTGAGAGGGTAGTGAAAGTTTATGAAATCAGATCAAACTGAATTTGAAGCTAATTCAAATTAAGATGAATTAATACCAGTTTAATTGACAATCATATTTTTCTTTATACGAGACAAAGCTAAATGCTTTCTATTTCGAAAAATCTTTATAGAGAGTTTAAAAACTTTACTAATTTTGTATTTTACTAAATTACAATTTAGGAAAAAACAACAAATTTATAAGTAAATATTATTGAAGTTTAACTAAATAAGATTAGATTAAGGAAAATTTACCTAGACACCCCCTGAGTATAGGCTTAATTACAGGAACTTACCTTCCTGTTGCAAATATTACCAAGACACCCCCTCTGGCAAAACAGTATTACAAGAAGACCCCTTACGGCTTCAATTTTTGACGGCAGAGGATGACGTCATCAGAAATATTTAATGTTTTTCCAATGTTGCCCCCAAGGGGTATATTTGTAATATATTTTGTGTTACAGGGGGTGTCTTTGTAACCATGTAATTAATATTGTAAATAAATTTATTAAATTACAAACCAAATTAAAATTTATAAAATTTATTTACAATAACACAATTATTTAATAACATTTATTTTCACTAACACAATTCGATAAATAAAATTTCAATAACATATATTTCCTTAAAAAATAAAATAAACTTATTTAAAATTTAATAAATTTATCTACAATAACTCAATCTGGTAAATAAAGTTTTAATAATGTTTATTTTCATTTTAAAATCAAACAAACCAAATTAAAATTTATTAAATTTATTTACAATAACACAATTATTTAATAACATATATTTTCTTAAAAAAAAAACTCTTTTAAAATTTAATAATTTATTTACAATAACATAATTGGTAAATAAAGTTTCACTTTAATAACAAATATTTTTCTTACAAAAATAAAACAAACCCATTTAAAATTTAATAAATTTATCTGCAATAATACAATTCGAATTCTTGAAATCCAGAGAACTTTTTGGCATCTAGGGCTTGGTGATTTTATTACGGGATTATTGCATTTTTTGTGCCACAACTTAACTTAAGCTCACTAGCATTTTTACCCCATATCTTTTTTACCTCATATCAAAATTAGCCCGAAATCGCCCATTTGCGAGCCATGTGACATGTAAATTGTGAATTTTGATCAAATCAAAGTGGAAGTTTGAGTTTTTCTATAAATGTAGGGACATATTATAAATGTGGGAAAGTACAAGGGTCAATTTGCGAATTGGTATAGAGGGGCTGATTTTGCGAAGATGGCAAGCTGCCATTGATGTGAGCTTGTCAAATGAAGAACCTTCAATTCAACACCAAATTGGACAAGGTTGGTACCAAAATGACCGCCACGCCGAGGGGAGTCTACTGCTGAAAGGGGAGGCGGTGGGTAAAGCTCCACCGCCGACGACGGCGTAAAATCAAAAAAAGTACCAAATTCGTAGATCTGAAAATAGAGTGACGGGATGGACTTTGAACTGATAATTAATGCTTGGGATTTGTAGAGGACGTGAAGACGAGTCTATAGCCATCAAATAGAGCTCAAACCGTGTCCGAAGTCGCCAGAAATGTGAAAAAAACGGGTGCTAGAGCTTGAGAGCGGCGGCGGCCATGGAGTTTTTTTTTTTTTTGTTTTTAAATATTAAAAACAACTAAGGGCATTTTAGACATTTTACGGATACCGTTAGAGTTGATTAACGGCCGTTAAGTCAAGGGGTGTCTTGGTAATATTTGTAACAGGAGGGTAAGTTTATGTAATTAGACTTATACTCAGGGGATGTCTAGATAAATTTCCCTTAGATTAATATAAAAAAATATTAATCTACAAGAATAAGGAGAAACTAACCACATTTAAGATGGAATATTTAATATTCTTATATCTATTTGAAAATTAAATATACTTAATAATTTAATATTGCAACTAAAATTTTCATGACTTTAGAAGAGAGAATTGAGTCAAAATCTAGTTTAACTCAATGTGAGAATTTTCACTTGATCCGTTTTTCTTCGCTTATAAACTAATTATAACTTCATATAAATAAATGTTTACAAAACCGAACCCAACAAAATATATCAACAATATAAATTACATATATTGGGTTGAATTGGACCGAGCCGTATAAAGGCCAACCCATGGTTCAAGACCCATCTTGCCACCCCTACATTATTTGTGTAAATCCAATTTTTTTGCTATTAAAAGGAATTGGTGCCAATTTAATCCCCTTTGAAATGCATAATGTTTGATTTAATCTCTTGTGAAAATTTTAAATAAGCAATTTACCTTATTCAGTCGGATAATATAACTCACTTGTCGAAATTGAAATTGTACATGAAATATTTGTATAACATAAGGGGTAAATTACCATATTTATTATAACAAAGGGAGTAAATGTCACATTTATTATAACAAAAGTGTGTAAATTGCAACATTAACATAACACCGGGAGGGGGAGGGAGGTAAAGTGTCAGGGAATGGTGTGAAACTCTTATGAGATTATAGGGGAAATTATAGGGGATACAGTGCTCTTTTTCAACATACGGGAGACTAATTAAACATTTTAAATATCACATGAGTAAATTGCCACTAACGCCTATAAAAAAGTTAAATCTATAAAAAGCTTCTCTGCTTTCTAACTACATAATTTCCTATGTTGACTGCCTCTTCAAACCACTTTCCTATGTTAATTGCATCTGAGTAGCTCTCTAAAAATTAGTTGCACCATAGATTTTTAATGCACTTTTCTACATGACAAATGGCAACCATTGAGTAGGCTTCAAGTGCTATAAATACCAGTGCCTCAAGTCCCTGAAATATCACCATTATTACAAACAAAGTTTAATTAATTTGATACATACTATATATTTTTGTATCTTCAATTGTTTTATTTGTTCACTAACTAAAATGGATAATTCCCACAACATGAGCTACCAAGCTGGCCAAGCCAAGGGCCAAGCACAGGTTATCTTCATTCTTCACTTTTCTATACAATGATATATGTAATATATATATATATATATATATATATATATATATATATATATATATATATATATATATATATATATATATATATATATATATATATATATAGATATGATATATCTATATATAGTTGAATTTAATTTTATTTAAATTTAATTTAATTTTTTGTTTGTGTTAATTTACAGGAAAGGGGTAATCAGATGATGGATAAGGCAGGAAATGCTGCCCAATCTGCCAAGGAATCAATGCAGCAGGTAATTAATTAATTCTTAGTTCGAATTCGATCAACAAAAGTTTATATCAGTTCATTTTATTGTACACAATAAAATAGATATGAAGACCATTTATTCTTTCATGTTTTATCGTTTTAGACTGGGCAACAGATGCAGGCCAAGGCACAGGGTGCAGTTGACGCTGTGAAGGATGCAACTGGCATGCAAAAATAAAGAGCTTCAATTAATGACTGATTTTGATTATCTATCATTTGTTGGCTATTGCTTCATTTCCTACCTGTTTAATTTCTTGAATCGATGTTTGATTTGAAATTGTAGGTTCAAATTTCATTAAACTTAGCAATTTGGGTTGCTTTTGTTTGGAAATTTAGAACATTCGAGGATTTCTCCTTTTATGTTTTGTTCTAGGAAGCAGAAGCAGTTCATTTTTGTATCAATTAATAAACGTTCCCACGTTGATTTTGTTGTTCTATTCATTTTTATTCATTTAGGTCATGATGATTTACGTATTCCACCCACGTTGTAAAAACTCAAAACGACAGCTGCAAACTTAAATCAGAATGTAATTGACAACCTACACTATTAATCCTTCTTGAAAAAATAAGACTTTACTACCTCAATTTTACATTTAATTGGCTAATGCACTCCTATCAGCCTTGGTTATATAGACTTTTTTAAAAGTAAATAATAACCTGGCGCATCAGTGATGACAGGGCCGGCCCTGAGTTTTCAGTGACCCTAAGCCAACTTTGAATTTGTGGCCCTTCATATAAAAAAATCTTGCGATGTAAAATACATTGATAAAATACATCGTTAAACTCTAAATTTCTGATTATCCAAATTCAAATTTTCATCAATAATTTCATTTATATGTTCATCGAATTCTTCGTTCACCAAGCCCGCATCTTCTCCAATCACATAATCTTCATTTTTCTCATTTGGAAAATCATCATTCATCGAATTTTCAACTAAAGTCGAACCCAAACCCATGTCAGTTGCACTTTTATTGCTAGTAATAAACTTATCAAGTGCACCTGCTTGAGATTGAATAAGTTCTTCAACTCGTTTTTTTTCTTTCTTTTTTCATGCCCAGACATGTGTTTTCTAGGACCCATGTTAACTTAGCAATCAAATTTCAAAAGCACAGTTCACGTACAAATTCTAAAAGTAGCACTTAAACAAGCCCAACAACATTTAAAGGAAAAAGATCAAGCCCTTACCCGAAGACTATAAAGAGTGAAGATTAAGCTTGAAGATGCTTTATGCCCATCTTGTGTTTCAATATTTTTGCAATTAGGATTTGCAATATGCTTGTTTAGATCTATCCCCAATTTTTGCAATTTGTTTGCTTAGATTTATTACTACAATCCACTAATTTTTCTTCTTACTTTTAAGTAGAAGGGCTTTTTTGCAATTACTTGTTGTCAAATTTTCATATATATTTGTACACGGCAGCTGGCAGCAATGTCTTATGTTTTCCTAACCTAGTCAATTTAAAATAAAATAGGCCCACTTAACTTTTACTCCTACAAGAAACCCAATCAAGTATAATTACAATTTAGGCCCATATAGCACATCTTCTTCTTCCTCAATTTTGCCGACTTGCAACTCTATTCCTCCATTGATATTCTACGAGCTTTCTTCATAATTCATTAATTATAATTCTTTTTCCACAACATTAATTCGAAAATCAGCCTCTTATACAACATTATTAGCCTATTTCTTCATAATTTTTTAAAAATTTATAGTTATATATATATATATATATATATATATATATATATATATATATATATATATATATATATATATATAATAGTAAAAAATTCGAAGGCCCTCCCGGATCGGTGGCCCTAAGCGGCCGCATACGCGGCTTACGCTTAGGGCCGGACATGAGTGATGCAGGCCGAAACCCGCAACGTAAAGGAAATGAAAGGATAGATGACCGGGAAAAACTCAACCGGCGGTAGCGGACTCACTTGACGCTACTAATCGCGGAATCACTCGACGCGACCAAGTCACTCACTTGTAAAAAAGGAATCACTCACTCTTAATGCAAGAACACTTGCAAACAAATATAATTTTTATACTTAAACTCATCTATTATGTATTCATTTCGAAGGGGTTTAAATAGGAGTTTTGGAACATCCCTCCAAAACATAGGAAATAACAATTTGAATGACTTCACATATTCCTATTCTAGACAATACACAATATTGACTTTGACTCAAAAAATTATTAAACATGACCTTAATATCTTATAACAATTATAATATTTCGAAAATAGGTTAATAAACCAAAGTAAAACTCTTAGAAATACCAAAAGACATAAATAATGTTGTTTCACGAGTGCAATCTGGCAGCCTTTAGTAAAATGAGCATAACTTTCTCCATAGACCTTCGTTTCATAAACCGTTTATTGCTATGAAAACTAGCCTTCTTTGGCTTTCCAACCATGTATCACACTCCTGAAAATTCAGTGTAAATCAGAAATGATTATTGTTCAAAGTCACCCTTTGTGCTTGAACATATTCTGAAATTGATCCTGCATCATTCTCCTCGGCTTAAAATTTGAACTCGTCCTCGAGTTCGTGTTGAGATCGAAACATAGTGACAAAATAAATAAAATTAAAGCTTGTATTTTGAATTCCACGCCTTTTTATGTTTTGTTCCTTGAGTTGTGAAACCGTTGACGCAACAAGTATAACACCAATAGCTATAATCTTGTTGGAAAGTATAGAACTCCAAATAATTTTTGCATCTTGTTTTCTTTGTAGGAAAAGACTCTTCCTATAATATTGACCAACTCCTTGATTGGAATAAAGGAGAATTTCAATGAAGCAATAAAACATAATGAATTTGGGCCTGATACTAAGGAAGGCATGAAATACTTGAACCAATTAGCATGACCATGTTGTGAATTGAATTGAGTTCCATGATAAGCTAATAAGGCAAAATAGCAATTTACGTCCCCTAACTTTTACTAGTCCTCAGAATTAGGACACTTAATTTTTAGCAAGCAATTTACGTCCCTTAACTTTCACTGGTATGCAGAATCAGGACACTTAATTTTTCAGCAAGCAATTTACGTCCCTTAACTTTCAGTGGTCCGCAGAATCAGGACACTTAATTTTTCAGCAAGCATTTTAGGTCCCTTAACTTTCACTGGTCCGCAGAATCAGGACACTTAATTTTTCAGCAAGCATTTTACATCCCTTAACTTTTATTGGTCCGAAAAATCAAGATACTTAATTTTTCAGCAAGCATTCTACGTCCCTTAACTTTCACTGGTCTGCGAAATCTATAACATTTTTATACCTACAATTTTAGTCTACTTGACCGTAATTTTAGTCCACAACTCGCTGAAAATTCCATAATTGTCAACTAGACAATTAATTTGGGGATTTGAATTAATATTGATGTTGTTATATAGTTGTAGACTGTTTGTTAAGTGATTGTCAAGTAGGTGTTTGTTTTATCAAGTGGAGTAAAATTGCGGGTATAGAAAAGTTAGGATGTATTTTTCAGCAAGCATATTACATCCCTTAACTTTCATTGGTCTGAAAAATCAAGATACTTAATTTTTCAGCAAGCATTTTACGTCCCTTAACTTTCACTGGTCTGCGAAATCTATAACTTTTTTTATACCTACAATTTTAGTCCACTTGACCCCAATTTTAGTCCACAACTCGCTGAAAATTCCATAATTGCCAACTGGACAATTAATTTGGGGATTTGAATTAATATTGATGTTGTTAAATAGTTGTAGACGGTTTGTTAAGTGATTGTCAACTGGGTGTTTGTTTTGTTAAGTGGAGTAAAATTGCGGGTATAGAAAAGTTAGGATGTATTTTGCTTGTCGAAAAATTAAGTGTCCTGATTCTACGGACCAGTGAAAATTAAGGGACCAAAAATGCTTGCTGAAAAATTAAGTGTCCTGATTCTGCGGACCACTAAAAGTTAAGGGACGTAAATTGCTTGCTGAAAAATTAAGTGTCCTGATTCTCTATACCAGTGAAAGTCAAGGGACGTAAATTGCTTGCTGGAAAATTAAGTGTCCTAATTTTGCGGACTAGTGAAAGTTAAGGGACGTAAATTGCTTACTGAAAAATTAAGTGTCCTAATTTTGCGGACTAGTGAAAGTTAGGGGACGTAAATTGCTATTTTGCCAGCTAATGAACCAATGACAAAACAAATTCAATGTCATCTAGAGGATTTGTGTCGAAAGAGAAACTAATCAGAGAGCCACAATCCTTTGTATTGAGATCTGAATTGAATTTAGTACGAACTAGTGTATTGCTTAGCCAAGAATCATCTTCAAAATACGTTGCATTTAAAGTGTTGGAGTTATTTTCAAAATAACTACCAAATAACTTCTAATGTTTAATTTCAAATTTGAATTTAAATTGGAAAGTTGTGACTATTAAAATTATGGCTCCAAATTCAAATAATTGTGTCTATCCGGAATAGACACAAATATGTCTATAAAAGACAAGTACAATTCTGAATTTCATGAATAACTTTTTCTCTTCTTCTCCAAGTTACTTATATTATATTTTACTGCAGAAAAATATCCTATAAGTTAGATAGTTTTGCCAATTTCGTGTGTGCCCTGTGGTTTATTTCTGTGAGAACAAAACAAAATTAAACATTGGGTTTCATTGTATCCTAAAGGCTAATCGCAAATCCCTATTGTATACCGTGTGGTGGGGGCGAAATAAGTCTTAAGGAAAGTGGCATTGCAACACGCCTTGATTCCATTACTACAGTCCGTTACTTATTTCCTACCGAAATTCTAACAATCTTAAGACTTATATTTTGTTACTGCATTAATGGCATCCATCAAAGAGATGTCTATAAATATTGTGGAACTCGAACGTTTTGAAGGAGGAAAATTCAACCGCTGGCAAAAGAAAATGCATTTCCTACTTGCAACTCTAAAAGTTGTCTACGTGCTCACTCAACAAAAGCCTACAGAAACCGATGAAGAAACTGTTGCTGAAACTCGTGCAAGGCAAAAGTGGGAAAATGATGACTATATTTGTAGAGGCCATATTTTGAACGGGATGTCTGATGCCTTGTTCGATGCTTATCAAAACGTGCCTACTGCAAAGGAACTTTGGGACAAATTGGAGGCAAGATACATGTCCGAAGATGCAAGTATCAGAAAATTTCTGGTTAGTCGTTTTAATAACTACAAAATGGTTGATGGTCGTTCTGTCATGGATCAATGGCATGAAATTGATCAAATTTTATCAAGTTATGAACAATATAAATTAAAAATGGATGATACCATTGTTGTGTCCTCTATAATTGACAAACTCACACCATCATGGAAAGATGTTAAGAAAACTCTTAAACATAAGATAAGAAAGAGGAGATGACCCTTGAAGATCTTGGAAACCATCTTCGTGTTGAGGAAGATTTTCGGAATCAAGAAGAGACTTCTAAGTCCTTTGAGATTTCTGAAAAGAATTCTGAAGTCTCTAAAATCCATGTGGTTGAAGGGGGAGAATCAAACAAACCACCAAATAACAACTTTAAGAAGAAAGACAAGCAACAACAATCTATGAAACCAAATGGCCAGAATTTCAAGAAAAAGAAAAAGAAGGGTCCTTGCTTCCATTGTGGAAAACTTGGCCACATAAAGGCGGAATGCCGTCATCTGAAAAAGAATCAAAATGCTCCAGCCCCTAACAACAATTTTGTAGCTATGATTTCTGAAGTGAATCTAGTACAAGATGATGGAGCATGGTGGATAGATTCTGGTGCAACCAAACATGTTTGCAAGGACAAGAGCCTTTTCAAAAGCCTTGAACCTGTCAATGATGGAAGTGTTATGTTCATGGGAAACTCGGCTACTGCTGAAATAAAGGGCAAAGGGATTGTTCATCTTGAATTTACTTCTGGAAAAATGCTTGTACTTAAAGATGTTTATTATGTTCATGAAGTTAGAAAAAATATTGTATCTGGTGGATTGCGTAATAAGTATGGCTTCAAACTAGTTTTTGAGGGTGATAACTTTGTACTCTCCAAGGGTGGTGCCTTTGTAGGAAAAGGCTATATGTATGAGTGCATGTTTAAACTCAACATTATTGATAATATTAACAAAGTCATTTATACTTATATCGTTGAGTCTACTTCTTGTTTATGGCATAGTCGTTTAGGACATGTTAATTATAGAAGATTGCATGATATGGTTAAATTAGAATTAATTCCTGAAATTGATAATAATCATGATAAATGCAAAACTTGTATGCTTACAAAAATAACTAGAATTCCTTTTCCTAAAGTTGATAGATGTTCTAAGTTACTTGACTTAATTCATAGTGATTTATGTGATTTACATAGTACTCCAACTATAGGTGGAAAGAAATATTATGCTACATTTATAGATGACTATTCTTGATTTTGTTATGTTTACTTATTACATTCAAAAGATCAAGTTATGGAAAAATTTGAAATTTATAAAACTGAAGTAGAATTGCAATGTGAATTATCTATTAAATGTTTAAGAAGTGATAGAGGGGGTGAATACTATAATCCTAAGTATTTCGAGTCTACTGGTATAATTCACCAAGTTACTGCACCATATACACCACAACAAAATGGTATAGCAGAACGTAAAAATAGAGTATTAACTGAAATGGTAAATGCAATGCTTTCTAACTCGGGATTGTCAAAATGATTTTGGGGCGAAGCTCTATTAACAACTTGTTATATACTAAATATAGTTCCAAATAAAAAGAGTGAAACTACTCCATATGAACTTTGGAATAAAAGAAAACCAAATCTTAATTAATTAAGAGTTTGGGGCTGTAGAGCCATTGTAATGGTGTCTGAACCTAAAAAGAGAAAATTGGGTGAAAAAGGAATTGAATGTATATTTATAGGCTATGCTGAACATAGCAAATCATATCGTTTCATGGTTAGAGAGAAAAATGATTCATATTCTCTAAATACAGTAATTGAATCAAGAGATGCTATCTTTGATGAAACGATGTTTAATTCAATTCCTAGACCCAAAGATCATGTTATTAACAATGAAAGTATTCCAAAAAATGACAATGTAATAAATGACAAAGAAGAAGTCATTGAACAAAGGAAAAGCAAAAAAGTTAGAAAAGAAAAGACTTATGGTCCTGACTTCTTTATGTTTTTGGTAGAAGGAAGAAGAGAAAATATAAATACGCATTTACCTTATTGCTTCAATTTAGAAGGTGATCCTCTAACATATACAGAAGCAGTAAAGTCACAAGACTCTGCATTTTGGAAAGAAGTAATACAAGATGAAATGGACGCTATAATGGGTAATAAAACTTGGAAATTAGTAGACCTCCCTCTTGGTTCCAAGCCAATAGGTTGTAAGTGGATTTTCAAAAAGAAAATGAAAGTAGATGGAACTATAGATAAGTTTAAGGCAAGGTTAGTAGCAAAAGGCTTTAAACAAAAGGAAGGTATCGATTATTTTGATACTTATGCCCATGTGGCAAGAATTGCTACTACTAGATTATTAATTGCACTTGCATCAATTCATAATCTAGTAATACACCAAATGGATGTAAAAACAACATTTTTAAATGGTGTTTTAGATGAAGAAGTCTATATGGAACCACCCGAAGGGTTTATAGTTCCTGGACAAGAAAAGAAGGTATGTAAACTTATTAAATCATTATATGGTTTGAAACAAGCTCCAAAACAATGGCACCAAAAATTTGATAAGGTTGTGTTATCTAATGATTTTAAAATTAATGAATCAGACAAATGTGTCTATAGTAAATTCATAAATGGTAAAGGTGTCATGATATGTTTATACGTAGATGACATGTTAATATTTGGTACTGACTTGGAACAAGTAGAAAACACCAAGAAATTCTTGTCAAATAATTTTGACATGAAAGATATGGGTGTGGCTGATGTTATTCTTGGAATAAGAATAATAAGAATCTTGATAATATAAATTTAACCCAATCTCATTATATTGAAAAAGTACTCAAAAAGTTCGGTAAATCCGAATGTGTACCGGTATCTACACCTTTTGATCCAAGTGTAAAATTAGTACCTAATAAAGAAAAACCAATAGCACAACTAGAATATGCAAGAGTTATTGGGTGCTTAATGTACGCTATGACAAGTACAAGACCGGACATTGCTTTTGTTGTTGGAAAACTAAGTAGATATACAAGTAATCCGAGTAAATTGCATTGGAATGCAGTTTATAGAGTATTGAAATACTTAAAGAAAACAATGAACTTTGGTATTTGTTATTCAGGTTATCCTTCCGTTTTGGAAGGATATTCTGATGCATGTTGGATTACAGATAGAGTAGATCATGCATCTACAAGTGGATGGATTTTTATGCTCGGTGGTGGTGTTATTTCTTGGGGTTCCAAGAAACAAACATGTATAACCGATTCTACTATGACTGCTGAATTTATTGCATTAGCTTCAGCAAGTAAAGATGCAAAATGGTTAAGAGACTTACTCTATAACATTCCTTTGTGGTCAAAACCAATGTCACCAATATCTATTCACTGTGATAGTCAAGCTACTTTGTCAAAGGCATATAGTCATGTATATAATGGCAAGTCTAGACACATTGGGGTTAGACATAGTTATGTGAGACAACTCATCACTGATGGAGTAATCACAATTGATTTTGTACGATCAAATCAAAATCTGGCGGATCCCTTTACAAAAGGCCTCACTAGGGATCTAGTCTTTAAGACATCAAAGGGGATGGGACTAAAGCCTGTAAACTAAAATCATTAGTGGTGTAAGCTCAACTCAACACTAGTTGCTACTTCAAGTCTTGAGTTCAATGAAACATATTACATCATATAAATGGTTGGAAGCACTAAAATTTATCATCCCAAGGTAAAAGTGCTTAGTACCCTTAAGTTAAAGGAAGGGTGAACATATGGTTCTTAATAGACTCAATATAAAGTGCTATAAATACGGGAGTACTAATTAAAGGTCTACCTATATGAGTGAGAAGTGTAGCCGCTTCTAGGAGTTAAAAGGCTTAACTCTGACAACACTCATAAAAGGATACGGACACAAGGCTATATTCGTGTCAACTAAAGTGGCATATATTGGAACTTGGAATTTATGTGTGATATGTACCTAACCGGTCAAAAAGGAATAGTTGGTTCAAAGCTAGTCTACCATACATTTCTGATTAGCAGCAAAACATTTCACTAAGTGACTGTTCAAATCGAACCGATACATTCATTTATGCATACATTCCACAAAATTATCAAAATTTGGAGATTTTGAAAATGGTGGGGGATTGTTGGAGTTATTTTCAAAATAACTACCAAATAACTTCCAATATTTAATTTCAAATTTGAATTTAAATTAAAAAGTTGTGACTATTAAAATTATGGCTCTAAATTCAAATAATTGTGTCTATCCGGAATAGACACAAATATGTCTATAAAAGACAAGTACAATTCTGAATTTCATGAATAACTTTTTCTCTTCTTCTCCAAGTTACTTATAATATATTTTACTGCCAAAAAAATCCTATAAGTTAGATAGTTTTGCCAATTCCGTGTGTGCCCAGTGGTTTATTTCTGTGAGTACAAAACATAATTAAACATTGGGTTTCATTGTATCCTAAAGGCTAATCGCAAATCCCTATTGTATACCGTGTGGTGGGGGCGAAATAAGTCTTAAGGAAAGTGGCATTGCAACACGCCTTGATTCCATTACTGCAGTCCGTTACTTATTTCCTACCGAAATTCTAACATAAAGTGTGACAATTCAGTGGTTCGTTACATTCTTTATATGTACCGTCTTCTTCTTCATCATTATATTTATCGTATATTGGAAGTCCATTGTAATGTTCTTCACAATAGTATAAAGCATCATCTTTGTCAACCTATTCACCAAAGAGTGAACAAAGACCTTTTATTTCTTCATCAAATCGGGGACTATCTTCATCTTCAACGATTTGTTTCGTCTTGGCAATATGAATTTCGATTGTTTCCTTCGCACATTGTTTATCAACTTCATATTCTTGAACTTGATAATTATTCTCTCTACTTCGAGACATAGAGGTTTGTCTTCTGGCAAGAAGTTGAAATATCAATTTTCCAAGTTCTCCAACCTCGGCATAGATATCAAGATTTTGCACATATTGTATATCATGGGGTGACATCATGTTGTTTAATCAGAGTACGAACAAGAACGGCATGAACCGCTCTGATACCACTTGATGCTGGCCGAAACCCGCTATGTAAAGGAAATGAAAGGATAGATGACCGGGAATCACTCAACCGGCGGTAGCGGACTCACTCGACGCTACTAATCGCGGAATCACTCGACGTGACCAAGTCACTCACTCTTAATGCAAGAACACTTGCAAACAAATATAATTTTTATACTTAAACTCATCTATTATGTATTCATTTCGAAGGGGTTTAAATAAGAGTTTTGGAACATCCCTCCAAAACATAGGAAATAACAATTTGAATGACTTCAAATATTCTTTTTCTAGACAATACATAATATTGACTTTGACTCATAAAATTATTAAACATGACCTTAATATCTTATAACAATTATAATATTTCGAAAATAGGTTAATAAACCAAAGTAAAACTCTTAGAAATACCAAAAGACATAAATAATGTTGTTTCCCGAGTTCAATCTGGCAGCCTTTAGTAAAATGAGCATAACTTTCTCCATAGACCTTCGATTCGTAAACCGTTTATTGCTATGAAAACTAGACTTCTTTGGCTTTCCAAACATATATCACACTCCTGAAAATTTAGTGTAAATCAGAAATTATTATTGTACAAAGTCACCCTTTGTGCTGGAACATATTCTGAAATTGCTCCTGCATCAATCAGTTTACTTGAATAACGTTTTTAGGTCAGTCCATAAAAAATTGGTCTGGATTTTCAATTTTGATGCTATTTCATATTTTTTCCCGGGATCATATTTGAATTGAATTAGTCAGCTCCAAAACCATTTTACATCGGTTTGGATTTATGTCAGACTTGTAATTATCTTTTGCGGCCATAAGATCTTGTATGATCGATTTGATTTTAAATCATTCCCAATATACATGTTTATAATGTCTTGATCCATGCTTGTTGTAAGTCGGTAGATGTAGAAAAAACCGAGGGATTGTTGAGTCATAAATTGAGTTCAAAACATATTTTCTGATATTTTCACATACAATACCTTGATTTTATTGTATTGCAAAACCTAAAATTATAAATTATTGAAGAACATAAATTTTTTTGATATTTTCACATACAATACTGGTGAAAGCGGGTAAAATTCAATTGAAAAATATATGAAAAAATGGTAAAACAATGGAAAAATAAGTTAGATTGAAGAAAAAATAGTTAACAACAAAATATGGTATAATCAATAAAACAACAAGGTAAACCAAGAAAACATGGGTAAACTGGTAATTAATGATTAATATCAGTTAAACACGGGATAACAAAAATACAAAATACTGGTCAAATCGATACAAAAAAAGAGTAAAAAATAGGGGGGAAAGGTGAAATAGTCGAGAAAATAAATTAATTAGTAAAATAATAAGTAAAATCTACTAAAATTGGGTTAAACCAGAGAGAATGGGTGAACTGCTTAACAAATGAGGTAAACCACAAAAAATGGATGAAATCGGTGAAAGAATAAGTTAAAATAACATAAAGAAATGGTAAAATCAATATATAAATTGGTGAAATCGATGAAACAAAATATTGAAATAACAAAAGAGAATCGTAAACTTAGTGTAAAAGCAGGTTAAATCGATAAAATATGTTTATTAGACAATTTTGAGGAAAATTGGTAAAAAAAAGTGTTAAATTGATTAAAAAACTGGAGTAGGCATGGAATTTAAAATTGGTTAAAATGGAATTTTGGGCAAGGCAGACCAAATAGCCCTTAAATTTTTTGTTAACAACATAATAATAATTAAAGTAATTTAATAAAAAAATTTGGTATGTCATTAAGACCATAGTATGATGAAAAAATGATTATATGATTTTATTTTTGTTGTTAATTAATCAAAATGATTATATGATTCAATTAACATTTAACATACGAAATTAGTTAATCACGTGCAACGCACACGCTCTTTTATGGTATAAATAAAAGGCTTAAATACAGTTTGTCTCCCTAAAGTATGGGCGTGTACTAGTTACCCCTAAAGTATTGCTTGTAATACTTACCCCATCCATTCCTATAAGGCCTTAGTCAAGTGGTTAAGAATGAGGCTCCATGACCAAGAGGTCATGAGTTCAACTCGCACTAATGTGGGTATTTACTCTACATTAATACTAGCATTTGAAATTAGTTTACTTTGATACAAATGTAATGAATTCGATTCGATATAGTGTTTGATGTAACGATTTATTCATCATTAAGAAAATACTTACCCCTTCCATTAGTGAATGTAATGGTGAAATGTTGTCTTTAATGACAGTGGCAAAACTCTTCCTCTGTAGTAATAGTTACACAAATTTTGCCCAAAATACCATTCCCTCTCTCTATATACAAATGTTGTTGATTTTAACCTCATGCCAAAATTATACTTAAGCTCATATTTTACATCCAATTGTTTTATGTGAATGATACTTTTTCGTGAAAAAGATTTCCTATTATTATTTCAATGATTATTATATGGTTATATCCGTTCTTTTTTTTTTTTTTTTTTTTTGGTTTCCCAAGGGTTTAATCCCTTTCGAGGCGGGTCGGACACATTAAGTGGATACCTCTCCCAACAGGGATTCGAACCTGAGTCCGCTACTTTGTAGTGACTAGTCCCTTCCACTAGACCAATCACCTGTTGGTGTTATATCCGTTCTTATTTCACCAATTATTATATTTATATTCGTTCTTATATTTTACCTTCATTATCATTTCAAAATATTATTATCTTTCACCAATATGATTAATTAAATTTTCAAGTAGCTCTTCGTATTCTTAATGGTCATGAGATTCAAATCATCATTCTAACTATTCCAGGTCTTTATTGCAACTGGTCGAAACTTGCACCAGTTTTTATGGCATCGACAATATAAATTGTTCGTGAATTTCTTGGTTGTGATAATTAGAGTGAAAGTAATATTTTAATTTTTATTCATAAATTATTAATGTGAAAGAAAAGAAAATTGTCTCCCGCTATTTTTTCCTATTTTTACCAAGTGTATTTGAATTTTATAAAATTGAATTGCAGAAGACAAATGGAAGCAATTTTATCAAATGGTTGAAGCCTCAAATTTTGACATATGACTTGAGATTAGTGTATAATTAGTGATCTATGTTAGTTTATCAAATAGATGAAATTTTATGAAATGGTTGAAACCGACAATAAGTCAGTAATTTTTTTTTATTTGTCTACATAAAAGGTTCATAAGTTCATTTTAACACATGAGCACATTACTTCAAAAAATTATACAGTAATTTTTAAGGGCCAGAAAAGTTGAAGGGTATTCTAGGGACATTATTTTATATCAGCGGGGAATTTAGCAATTTCACAACACAGTTAATGATGTCAACTTTTCAACAGTTGACTATATGATGGAGGGGTAAGCGTTACGACTTACGAGTAATACTTTAGGGTGTAATTAGTACACCCTTCATAGTTTAGGGGGCAAACTATATTTAACATTAATATATGTTTATAATTCTTTTTCAATTCTTATCGAATTCGGATATTCGACGAACAAGATCGATCTAGACCGACGTTCCCTACATGTTGTCATATGGATTTTCTTAATGAACTAATTGCATCGGATCTCAAATCAAATAAAAATTCTAATAAATCTGATCAAACTGAATTTGAAGCTAACTCAGCTTAAGATGAATTAATATCAGTCTAATTGACAACCATATTTTTCTTTAAACGAGACAAAGCTAAATGCTTTCTATTTCGAAAAATCTTTAAAGAGAATCTGAAAACTTTTACTAATTTTGTTTTGTGAGAGTAGTTTGGGAGAGTAGTGGAGGTTTGTGAAATAATCTCGATTTGCGTAACGTTGTTTGTTTGGGTTTTGAAAGAGTGGTTTAAGAAATAAATTAGGTGTAGGTTTTTTTTGGAAGAGTTAGATTGTAGGTGTAAGATGTGTAAGACTTTATGTCAAATCATGTTTGTTGTGAGATAATTTGTATAAAAGATAAGTTACGTTATGTCAAATCATAGTAGAGTTTGTATATGTTTTGTTTAAATATAAGAAAATAGTTGTTTGTTTGGGTTTTGAGAGAGTAGTTTAAGAAAATTGAGAGATGAAAATTTTATTTCAGAAAATAGAAAACATGTTTGTTTGGCATTTCCCAAACACGGATTTTTTTTTGGGAAACATCAAACAAACAGGCTTCTATTTCAAAAAATATATATAGAGAGTCTGAAAACTTTTACTAATTTAAAATTAAGAAAAAAAACAACAAATTTATAAGTAAATATTATTCAAGTTTAACTAAATGAGATTAGATTAATATAAAAAAAAATTAATTTATAAGAATTAGGAGAAACTTACCACATTTAAGATGGAATATTTAATATTCTTATATCTATTTGAAAATTAAATATATTTAATAATTTAATATTGTAACTAAAATTTTCATGAATTTAGAAGAGAGAAAAAATTGAGTCAAAAGTAAGTTATTAAACATTTACTGGTTTAACCCAATGTCAGAAATTTTCACTTGATCCATTTTTTCTCCGCTTATAAACTCATTATAAGTTCATATAAATAAATGTTTACAAAATCGAACCCAAAAATATATCAACAATAAAGAATACATGTATTGGGTTGAATTGGACCGAGCCGGATAAAGGCCAACCCATGGTTCAAGACCCATCTTGCCACCCCTACCTTATTAGTGTAAATCCAATTTTTTTTTTGCTATTAAAAGTGCCAATTTAACCCTGTGAAATGCATAATGTTCAATATAAATATAATCTCTTGTGAAAATTTTAAACAAGCAATTTACCTTCTTCAGTCAGAGAATGTAACTCACTTGTCGAAATTGAAATTGTACATGAAAAATATTTATGTAATATAAGGGGTAAATTACCATATTATTATAACAAAGGGGGTAAATTGCTTCATTTATCATAACACAAACGAGTAAAATGCAACATTAACATAACACCGGGAGGGGGAGAGGGGTAAAGTGTCATGGGGATGGTGTAAAACTTTTATCAGATTATAAAGGGATAAAGTGCTTTTTTTCAAATCACGGGAAACTAATTGAACATTTTGAATATCCTATGAATAAATTGCCACTAACACCTATAAAAAAAAGTTAAATATATAAAAAGCTTTTCTGCTTTCTAACCACATAATTTCCTATGTTGACTGCCTCTTCAAACCACTTTCCTATGTTAATTGCATCTGAGTAGCTCTCTAAAAATTAGTTGCACCATAGATTTTTAATGCACTTTTCTACATGACAAATGGCAACCATTGAGTAGGCTTCAAGTGCTATAAATACCAGTGCCTCAAGGCCCTGAAATCTCACCATTATTACAAACAAAGTTTAATTAATTTGATACATACTATATAGTTTTTATATCTTCAATTGTTTTATTTGTTCACTAACTAAAATGGATAATTCCCACAACATGAGCTACCAAGCTGGTCAAGCCAAGGGCCAAGCACAGGTTATCTTCGCTTTTCTATACAATGACATATACTTATATGATATATCTATAGTTGAATTTTATTTTATTTAAATTTAATTAACTTTTTGTTTGTGATAATTTACAGGAAAAGGGTAACCAGATGATGGAAAAGGCAGGAAATGCTGCCCAATCTGCCAAGGAATCAATGCAGCAGGTAATTAATAATTAATTCTTAGTTCGAATTCGATCAACAAAAGTTTATGTCAGTTCATTTTATTGTACACAACAAATTAGACATGAAGAACATTTATTCTTTCATGGTTTTCGAAGCTCGAATGGAGATAATACTCAGTGGACTAAACATAAAGTTGTGTTAGTATTTGTTGGGAAATTTTGGCCCATACTTATTCAATTGTCACTCTATCAATTTCTAGAACAGTTATTTTTATTTTTTTAATGAAGTTTTTATTCTTGTATTCTATAATTTTTTTTAACTGTTATGGTTTTAGACTGGACAGCAGATGCAGGCCAAGGCACAGGGTGCAGTTGATGCTGTGAAGGATGCAACAGGCATGCAAAAATAAAGAGCTTCAATTTGCTGCTTTTGATTATTTATCATTTGTTGTCTATGGCTTCATTTCCTACCAGTTTAATTTCTTGAGTCGATGTTTGACTTGAAATTGTAGGTTCAAATTTCATTGAACTTAGCAATTTGGGTTGCTTTTGTTTGGAAATTTAGAACGTTTGAGGATTTCTCCTTTTATGTTCTAGGAAGTAGAAGAAGTTCCATTTTGTATCAATTAATAAACGTCCCCACGTTGATTTTGTTGTTCTGTTCATTTTTATTCATTTAGGTCACGTATTCCACCCACGTTGTAAAAACTCTAAACGACAACTGCAAACTTAAATCAGCATGTAATTGACAAACTACACTATTAATCCTTCTTGAGAAAAAATAATAACCTGGCTCATCAGTATACTTGAATAACGTTTTTAGGTCAATCCATAAAAAAATGAGATAATTTCACTTTTGATACCACAACTCAACCTACTTTAGGGATTTGATACCACAATTTTTTCTCCCGATAAATTTGATACCATAACTCAAATCAACTCGACACATTTGATACTTCCGTCAAATTGGAAACGGAATTGTCACGTGATTGTCACGTGGCCGTTAAAACTTTGCACATTTGATACCATAACTTATGTTGACTGATAATTTTACCCCATAACATTTCAGGTTACCAAAAAAGCCCCACATCTCCAAATTTAGTGACGATTTTAGTCCACATTGTTGAAAAATTTCCAAATTGACTCGAATAAGACCATGTGCTGACCAATTTAGAACTTTACACATTTGATACCATTACTTATGTTGACTGATAATTTTATCCCATAACATTTCAGGTTACCAAAAGCCCCACATCTCCAAATTTAGTGACGATTTTAGTCCACGTTGTTGCCAAATTTCCAAATTGACTCGAATAAGACCATGTGCTGACCAATTTAGAAAATTTTACTTATTTTATTTAAATAACTAATTTAATTTATAAACAATATTAATAAATTAAATAATACATTAACATAAATATCACCAAAATGAAGAAAATATATTCTTTTTAAATATAAAATTTATATAATAGAATTAATATATTTAATATTTATTAAAATAATAAATTATATAATTTAAAACTATTTAATATTTATTAAAATATTAAATAATAAATAATTTTAATTTTAAAAAAAATCCCCACCCACCACATCCCCACCCTTCCCCCCTACCCCCCGATTCCCAGGCCGCCGGCGACCTGGGTCTTCTGTCCCAGGCCACTGCCGGCCTGGGTTCTTCGATCCCAGGCCACTGCCGGCCTGGGACCGGCGGCCTGGGAATCTGGGGGTAGGGGGAGGGGTGGGTTGGGTTGGGTTGGGTGGGTGGGGTGGGGATTTTTTTTATTAAATTATAATTATTTATTATTTAATATTTTAATAAATATTAAATAGTTTTTAATTATATAATTTATTATTTTAATAAATATTAAATAGATTAATTCTATTATATAAATTTTATTTTTAAAAAGAATATGTTTTCTTAATTTTGGTGATAGTTATGTTAATTTATTAATATTGTTTATAAATTAAATTAGTTATTTAAATAAAATAAGTAAAATTTTCTAAATTGGTCAGCACGTGGTCTTATTCGAGTCAATTTGGAAATTCAGCAACAATGTGGACTAAAATCGTCACTAAATTTGGAGATGTGGGGCTTTTTTGGTAACCTGAAATGTTATGGGGTAAAATTACCAGTCAACATAACTAATGGTAACAAATGTGTAAAGTTCTAAATTGGTTAGCACGTGATCTTATTCGAGTCAATTTGGAAATTTTGCAACAATGTGGACTAAAATCGTCACTAAATTTGGAGATGAGGGGCTTTTTTGGTAACCTGAAATGTTATGGGGTAAAATTATCAGTCAACATAAGTTATGGTATCAAATGTGCAAAGTTTTAACGGCCACGTGACAATCACGTGACAATTCCGTTTCCAATTTGACGGAAGTATCAAATGTGTCGAGTTGATTTGAGTTATGATATCAAATGTGTCGGGAGAAAAAGTTGTGGTATCAAATCCCTAAAGTAGGTTGAGTTATGGTATCAAAAGTGAAATTCTCTCTAAAAAATGGTCTGGATTTTCAATTTTGATGCTATTTCATATTTTTTTCCCGAAATCATATTTGAGTTGAATTAGTCAGCTCCAAAACCATTTTGCATCGGTTTGGATTTATGTCAGACTTGTAATTATCTTTTGCGGCCATAAGATCTTGTATGAGTCGATCGGATTTTAAATCATTCCCAATATACATGTATATAATGTCTTGATCCATGCTTGTTGTAAGTCGGTAGATGTAGAAAAAACCGAGGGATTGTTGAGTCAAATTGAGTTCAAAACATATTTTCTTATATTTTCACATACAATACCTTGATTTCGTTGTATTGCAGAACCTAAAATTATAAATTATTGAAGAACCTAAAATTTTCTGATATTTTCACATACAATACTGGTGAAAGCGGGTAAAATTCAATTGAAAAATATATGGAAAAAATGGTAAAACAATGGAAAAATGAGTTAGATTGAAGAAAAAATAGTTAACATAACAAAAAATGGTATAATCGATAAAAACAACAAGTTAAACCAAGAAAACATGGGTAAACTGGTAAAAAAATGATTAATATCGATTAAACACGGGATAACAAAATACTGGTCAAATCGATACAAAAAAAGAGTAAAAAATAGGGGGGGGGGGGGGGGAAGGTGAAATAGTCGAGAAAATAGGTTAAATTAGTAAAATAATAAGTAAAATCTACTAAAATTGGGTTAACCCAGAGAGAATGGGTGAACTGCTTAACAAATGAGATAAACCACAAAAAATGGATGAAATCGGTGAAAGAATAAGTTAAAATAACATAAAGAAATGGTAAAGTCGATATATAAGTGGGTGAAATCGATGAAACAAAATGTTGAAATAACAAAAGAGAATCGTAAACTCAGTGTAAAAGCAGGTTAAATCGATAAAATATGTTTATTAGACAACTTTGAGGAAAATTGGTAAAAAAAAGTGTTAAATTGGTTAAAAAAATGGAGTAGGCATGGAATTTAAAATTGGTTAAAATGGAATTTTGGGCAACGCAGAACAAACAACCCTCAAAATTTTTTGTTAACATGACATAATAATAATTAAAGTAATTTAATAAAAAAAATTGGTATGTCATTAACACCATAGTATGATGAAAAATGATTATATGATTTTATTTTTATTGTTAATTAATCAAAATGATTATATGATTCAATTAACATAAGAAATTAGTTAATCACTTGCAACGCACACGTTCTTTTCTGGTATAAATAAAAGGCTTAAATACAGTTTGTCTCCCTAAAGTATGGGCGTGTACTAGTTACCCCTAAAGTATTGCTTATAATACTTGCCCCATCCATTCCGATGAGGCCTTAATCAAGTGGTTAAGTATAAAGCTCCATGACCAAGAGGTCATGAGTTCAACTCCCACTAATGTGGGTATTTTATCTACATTAATACTAGCATTTGAAATTAGTTTACTTTGATTCAAATGTAATGAATTCGATTCGATATAGTGTTTGATGTAACGATTTATTCATCATTAAAAAAAATACTTACCCCTTCCATTAGTGAATGTCATGGTGAAATGTTGTCTTTAATGACAGTGATAAAACTCTTCCTCAGTAGTAATAGTTACACAAATTTTGCCCAAAATACCATTCCCTCTCTATATATACAAATGTTGTTGATTTTAACCTCATACCAAAATTATACTTAATCTCATATTTTACATCCAATTGTATTCTTTGAATGACACTTTTTCGTGAAAAAGATTTCCTATTATTATTACAACGATTATTATATGGTTATAATCGTTCTTATTTCACCAATTATTATATTTATATTCGTTTTTATATTTTTACCTTCATTATCATTTCAAACATTATTATCTTTCACCAATATAATTAATTAAATTTTCAAGTAGCTCTTCGTATTTTTAATGGTCATGAGATTCAAATCGTCATTCTAACTATTCCAGGTCTTTATTGCAACTGGTCGAAACTTGCACCAGTTCGTATGGCATAGACAATAAATAAATTGTTCGTGAATTTCTTGGTTGTGATAATTAGAGTGAAAGTAATATTTTAATTTTTATTCATAAATTATTAATGTGAAAGAAAAAAAATTGTCTCCCGCTATTTTTTCCTATTTTTACCAAGTGTATATAACTGGTAGTCTGGTAGGCCTATGAACAAGATACATATATATATATATATATATATATATATATATATATATATTATGGGTCATCATTTCCATTCCCATTTTTAGAACAATCCTCATGTTTTGATTATGCAAAATTTATACATCTTTTTATGTTTAACCGTATCGAATGCATTTCCCAGATCTAGTTATAAGTTTAACAAAAATGCACTGGTTAGAACCAATCTGATTTTGATTTGATTAAATGAAAGTTGGCCATAAAAAAACCATCCAACACACATATATACAGATTCACAAGCCACAAATCTATATTTAAAGGTATGAATAACTAAACATGATTTAGAAAAAGAATCAGAACTATGTTCTCAACATAGGATTCTGCTAAAAAATAGAATGCTTGATTTAAATGCCAACTATGTTCCATACATTGTCAAAAAGCCTAAAAACAAACAGATTCCTAAAAAATAGGTAGTCTTGAATGATTATATATAAATAGCAACAAATTCTGATATATCTGATGCCATTCATACTTGAAAACACTTTCACATTCCTTTTTAAAATCTCACAAAAGACTTTTCATGAAGTGTCTATCCAATCCTAGTTTCTCACATAGACTAACATGACTTTTTTTATACAAATTAGCAACTTGCTGGATAAATAAAGCAACCAAAAGTAATATATTGACTTTTTATATACAAAGGATTATCACAAATTAGAAACATAGCTGATGTATACAATTAACCTATAAGACAGAGGAAGAGAAACAGTGAGAGAGAGCGAGAGGGAGAGAAAGAAAAGGAGATACCTGCTCGGAGATAGAATCGTCTAAATAGGTGAACTGAAATTGTTGAGAGATTCATTGAGCTGAAAATGATGAGAGAATCCGAAAGTGTAGAGAGAATCCCAATTCGAGCTCAACTGTTGAGAGAACCTGAAATTATTGAGGGAATCATGCTTAGGACCCTTCGATTCAATAGTAAACCCTAGGTTATTCAAAATAATTCAAATGAATCGCAATTCTACATTGTAATGGAAATAAATCGAAAATTAGAGATATAGGGTTGATGGTCGATCGAAGATGCAGAGACTCTTCCCTATTTATCGTGTAGCAGTAAGACTTCGATCGAAGATGCAGAGGATATGAACTTTGCTGGAAAATTAGAAAATTGTGGAATGAATGGATTTTTTTTTTTTTTTTTTTTTTTTTTGATTAATTAAGGCCGATGAAAAGAGGAGAAAGGGGGAAATTAGATGGAAAAATAGAAGAAGAAAAGAAGGTGAAACTTTTTACTATACGTGAATTCAAATAAAATTTGTAAAAGGACAAGGTTTTATCGTCTGATTTTCTTTTAAAACTTGGACACATAATAGCAAATGTCTCATGCTTAATGTTATGGGGCATTAAAAAAAAAATGTCCCATTGAAAGTGTCGTATAATCTACTTTTTGTTGTAGTGATTGCAGAAGACAAATGGAAGCAATTTTATCAAATGGTTGAAGCCTCAAATTTTGACATATGACTTGAGATTAATGTATAATTAGTGATCTATGTTAGTTTATCAAATAGATGAATAAGTCAGTAATTTTTTTTTATTTGTCTACATAAAAGGTTCATAAGTTCACTTTAACACATGAGCACATTACTTCGAAAAAATACAGTAATTTTTAAGGGCCAAAAAAGTTGAAGGGTATTCTAGGGACTTTATTTTATATCACGGGGGAATTTAGCAATTTCACAACACAATTAATGACGTCAACTTTTCAACAGTTGACTATATAATGGAGGGGTAAGCGTTACGAGTAATACTTTAGGGTGTAATTAGTACAGCCTTCATAGTTTAGGGGGCAAACTATATTTAACATTAATATATGTTTATAATTTCTTTTTTAATTCTTATAGAATTCGGGATATTCGACGAATCAGATTGATCTAGATCCACGTTCCCTAAATGTTGTCATATGGATTTTCTTAATGAATTAATTGCATCGGATGTCGAATCAGATAAAAATTCTAGTAAATAAGATCAAACTGAATTTGAAGCTAATTCAAATTATAATGAATTAATATCAGTCTAATTGACAACCATATTTTTCTTTAAACGAGACAAAGCTAAATGCTTTCTATTTCAAAAAATCTTTAAAGAGAATCAGAAAACTTTCACTAATTTGGTTTTGTTTGGTGTTTGGGAAAGTAGTTTGGAATAGTGGAGGTTTGTGAAATAATCTCGATTTGCGTAATGTTGTTTGTTTGAGTTTTGAGAGAGTGATTTAAGAAATAAAGTAGGTGTAGGTTTTTTTTGGAAGAGTTAGGTTGTAGGTGTAAGATGTGTAAAACTTTATGTCAAATCATGTTTGTTGTGAGATAAATTGTGTAAGAGATAAGTTACTTTATGTCAAATCATAGTAGAGTTTGTGTAGGTTTAGTTTAAAGATATGAAAATAGTCGTTTGTTTGGGTTTTGAGAGAGTAGTTTGAGAAAATTGTGAGATGAAACTTTTATTTCTAAAAATAGAAAACATGTTTGTTTGGCATTTCCCAAACACAAATTTTTTTTGGGAAACGCAAAACAAACGGGCTTCTATTTCGAAAAATATATATAGAGTCTGAAAACTTTTACTAATTTGAACTTAAGAAAAAAAACAACAAATTTATAAGTTAATATTATTCAAGTTTAACTAAATGAGATTAGATTAATATAAAAAAATTAATTTATAAGAATTAGGAGAAACTTACCACATTTAAGATGGAATATTTGATATTCTTATATCTATTTGAAAATTAAATATATTTAATAATTTAATATTGTAACTAAAATTTTCATGAACTTTGAAGAGTCAAAATTAAGTTATTAAACATTTACTGGTTTAACCCAATGTCAGAATTTTCACTTGAACCGTTTTTTCCCCGCTTATAAACTCATTATAAGTTAATATAAATAAATGTTTACAAAATCGAACCCAAAAATATATCAACAATAAAGAATACATGTATTTAGGGCTGTCAATGGGTCGGATTCTGGTCGGATCAGGCTCGTCCAGATTCGGCTCCATTTATATCGGATCGAATCCTGTCGGATTCGGATCTTGCTCGGATTGTGTTCGGATCTAGATTTTTTGAATCCAACGGATATTGGTCGGATTTGACCGGATATCGGATATTTTCGGATCCAATAAATTTGTATTTAAAAGCTTAAATTAATATTTTTTTCCAAAACAAGTTTATTATCTTTTCAATTTTGTTTAATTTTAGTTCACATTCTCAAAATTTCTTTACTATATTCATATTTGTAGAATGAATATATTGGTTTAAATAAATTTATAAACGAATTATAAATTACCATCTTCTTAAATTGACGTTGAAATATTATTAATGATACTTATTTTTATAAATTATTTTGTATATATATCTTTCTTTTTATTTGTTGTCGAATACGGATCTTTAATGGATTGGATCGACCTAAATCTATATTCGCTCCATGAGTTTCGGATTTCGAATCTTTATAATCGGATCAGGTCCATCGAATCTCTAATCGGACAATTATCCTAATAAATCGGACCGAATTCGGACGGATCCGGATTGAACTCCGCCCCATTGACAGGCCTACATGTATTGGGTTGAATTGGACCGAGAAGTATAAAGGCCAACCCATAGTTCAAGACCCATCTTGCCACCCCTACATTATTTGTGTAAATCCAATTTTTTTTGCTATTAAAAGGAGTTGGTGCCAATTTAACCCCTGTGAAATGCATAATGTTCAATTTAATCTCCTGTAAAAATTTTAATTTACCTTCTTCATTCGGAGTTGAAACTGTACATGAAAAATATTTGTGTAACATATGGGGTAAATTACCATATTTATTATAACAAAGGGGGTAAATTGCTACATTTATCATAGAGAGAATTGCATTTTTGGTACACAGCTATAGGTCAATTCCCACTTTTGGTACACAGCTTTATGTGTCCAACACATTTGATACACCTCTTTAACAAAGTTCGACACATTTAGTACAATCGTTAAATAAATTGCAAAATCACCATTAATTCCGTTAGTTCGACACATTTGGTACACATCTTTTACAAAATTGACATGTGCACGGCACATGGCTGCCCAAAAAAAAATTTAAACTTGATAAACTTTTATAAAAATTATCATATATATTTATTATATTTATCATATCATATTTATATAATGATAAAAAAAATATGTATTTATTATTTATATGACATGTAAAATATAATAAACTATATAATGTCATTTATAGTTTAATACTGGAAGAAGAATAAAATATAATAAACAAGTTTATCAAGTTTCAATTTTTAAAAATTATTTATAAAAATAGTTTATTATTTATAAAAATTATTAAAAAATATGTCTTTATTATTTATATGACATGTAAAATATAATAAACTATATAATGTCATTTATAGTTTAATACTGAAAGAAGAATAAAATATAATAAAAAAAAGTTTATCAAGTTTCAATTTTTAAAAATTATTTATAAAAATAGTTTATTATTTTTATAGTTTATTATTTATAAAAATTATTAAAAAATATGTATTTATTATTTATATGACATGTAAAATATAATAAACTATATAATGTCATTTATAGTTTAATATTGCAAGAAGAATAAAATATAATAAACAAGTTACTTTAATTTATCGTATTTATAAAAATTATTAAAAAAATATGTATTTATTATTTAGATGACATGTAAAATATAATAAACTATAATTTCATTTATAGTTTAATATTGGAAGAAGAATAAAATATAATAAAAAAATTTATCAAGTTTTAATTTTTTTTTTCTGGGCAGCCATGTGCTGCACACATGCCAATTTTGTAAAAGAGGTGTACCAAATGTGTCGAACTAACAAGAATTAACGGTGATTTTGCAATTTATTTAACGGTTGTACCAAATGTGTCAAACTTTGTTAAAGAGGTGTACCAAATGTGTTGGACACATAAAGCTGTGTACCAAAAGTGGGAATTGACCTATAGCTGTGTACCAAAAATGCAATTCTCTCATTTATCATAACACAAATGAGTAAACTGCAACATTAACATAACATCGGGAGGGGGAGAGGGGTAAAGTGTTAGGGGGATGGTGTAAAACTTTTATGAGATTATAAAGGGATAAAGTGCTCTTTTTCAAATTACGTGAGACTAATTGAACATTTTGAATATCACATGGGTAAATTGCTACTACCACCTATAAAAAAGTTAAATCTATAAAAAGCTTCTTTGCTTTCTAACCACATAATTTCCTATGTTGACTGCCTTGATCTTCAAACCACTTTCCTATGTTAATTGCATTTGAGTAGCTCTTTAAAAATTAGTTGCACCATAGATTTTTAATGCACTTTTCTACATGACAAATGGCAACCATTGAGTAGGCTTCAAGTGCTATAAATACCAGTGCCTCAAGTCCCTGAAATCTCACCATTATTACAAAGTTTAATTAATTTGATACATACTATATATTTTTGTATCTTCAATTGTTTTATTTGTTCACTAACTAAAATGGATAATTCCCACAACATGAGCTACCAAGCTGGCCAAGCCAAGGGCCAAGCACAGGTTATCTTCATTCTTCTATACAATGATATATGTAATATATATATGATATATCTATAGTTGAATTTAATTTTATTTAAATTTAATTTAATTTAATTTAATTTTTTGTTTGTGTTAATTTACAGGAAAGGGGTAATCAGATGATGGATAAGGCAGGAAATGCTGCCCAATCTGCCAAGGAATCAATGCAGCAGGTAATTAATTAATTCTTAGTTCGAATTCGATCAACAAAAGTTTATATCAGTTCATTTTATTGTACACAATAAAATAGATATGAAGAACATTTATTCTTTCATGTTTTATCGTTTTAGACTGGGCAACAGATGCAGGCCAAGGCACAGGGTGCAGTTGACGCTGTGAAGGATGCAACTGGCATGCAAAAATAAAGAGCTTCAATTAATGACTGATTTTGATTATCTATCATTTGTTGTCTATTGCTTCATTTCCTACCTGTTTAATTTCTTGAATCGATGTTTGATTTGAAATTGTAGGTTCAAATTTCATTAAACTTAGCAATTTGGGTTGCTTTTGTTTGGAAATTTAGAACAATCGAGGATTTCTCCTTTTATGTTTTGTTCTAGGAAGCAGAAGAAGTTCATTTTTGTATCAATTAATAAACGTTCCCACGTTGATTTTGTTGTTCTATTCATTTTTATTCATTTAGGTCATGATGATTTTATTGCAGCCACGTTGTAAAAAATCAAAACGACAACTGCAAACTTAAATTAGCATGTAATTGACAAACTACACTATTAAATTCTTTTGAAAAAATAAGACTTTACTACTTCAATTTTACATTTAATTGGCTAATGCACTCCATCAGCCTTGGTTTTATAGATTTTTTTTTTTAAAGTAATAACCTGGCTTATCAGTTTACTTGGATAACGTTTTTAGGCCAACCCGTAAAAAGTTGTTTGGATTTTCAATTTTGATGCTATTTCATATTTTTTCCCGGGGATCATATTTGAGTTGGATTAGTTAGCTCCAAAACCATTTTACATCGGTTTGGATTTATGTCGGGCTAGTTATTATCTTTTGCGGACATAAGATCTTGTATGATTCTATCGGATTTTAAATCATTCCCAATATACATGTTTATAATGCATGTCTTGATCCATGCTTGTTGTAAGTCGGTAGATGTAGAAAAAACCGAGGGATTGTTGAGTCAAATTGAGTTCAAAGCATATTTTCTGATACTTTCACATACAATACCTTGATTTCGTTGTATTTCAAAAAGGGTATGCATTACGAGGCCTTATCAGTTCAAGATAGGTTGGAAAGAGTGGGTGTGCCTCCCGACATTATAACTTATAATTCACTTATTTATAGCTACTAGAAAAGTACACATACATTGTTCGTGTCTAGTTGATTTGTGTAGTTTTTGTAAATTAAAGCCAAATTAATTTTATTATATCATAAAATAGAGCATATTAACCCTTATTTTTTACCTATTTAATTCATTTTTCATCGGTCGGTTTGATCTGTTTTTTAGCTTATTTAATTCATTTTACCAATTACCAATTACCAGTCTTTTTTATTGGTTATAACTTATTTTCACTATTTTCACGGTTTTGTCATTTTATTTTTTCCGTTTTAAACCATTTTTTACTGCTTTCACCTTATTTTGTGGGTTAAATTTTTTTTTTACATATTTCACACATTTGTATCATATTAACCCGTTTTCACCTATTTATGACATTTTTCCACTGATTGCACGTGTTATTTTTACCAGTTGCACCTGAATTTTCATTGATCTTACACATTTTCACGACTTTATTTATTTTCTCACCGATTTAACTTGTTTTTCACTTATGTCGTTTCACCGATTTTATCATTTTTTTCATGAATTCCACCCATAATTTCATCGACGTCAGGGGCATTTTTTTTAACGGATCTCACCCACATTTTCACCAACTTCGTCAGTGTTAACCAATTTCACCTGAATTTCAGCTGATTTCACATGTTTTCAATAATTTCCATATATTTTTTTTTTATCGATTCACTATTTTCCTCCAATTTCACTCGTTTTGCAGGAAAATAATTCTATGAAAATTTGAGGTTATTCATGTTTTCATATTATTAAGTATTCTTTATATTTTTCAATTCCAGCCAAAGTAAAAGTAAGTGATTAACTAAGTTATAAGTATTTAATATTATTTCATAGTAAGACGCGATTCAGTTTTAATATATATATTTTTGTAACAAAATGATAGTTATGAGAATTTCATTTTAATTTTTTATATTTATAGAGTGTTTATGACTTATGATGTGCTAAATCTTTAAACTAACATTTTCTTACTTAAACAAATATTGATGTTAAAATATAGGGTGATTTACAATCAGATCCCCTGAGATTTAGTCATATTATAAGAAATTCCCTGAGGTTTCAGAAATTACAAGGACACTCCTAAGCGGATTTTTTTCATAAATATTTTTACAAGTTGTAAGGGTTGTCCTTGTAAGACTTGTTTCACAGGGGGTCTCTTTGTAGTTTTTGAAATCCCAGAGGGTTCCTTGTAATATTACTAAATCCTAGGGGGTCTGAGTGTAAATCACTATTATATTGGGGCTATTTAAAATAATAGTGTTTTTTTTGTTAGTTATTAATTTATTATAAGAGAAGATAATTAAAATTACAAAAATCGATGTAAGAGAGATTTTATAGATTTTAGGAGTTCATGTAGGAGATAAATATAATAAGACTTCATGTCGAATTATACCTTTGCAATTACTTTTATATATTTATAATTGAATTAAATTTTAAATTAAAATTTAAATAAGAATATTTTAGTCCGTACAAAAAAATTCAGAAATATTCATAATTTTTATAATGGTATAGACAGATATAGAGATAATATATAAGGAAGAATGAGAGAGGCTTTAAACCTTTTTAACAAAATTAAAGGCACTCCTCCTAACCAAGTCACATATACTACCATAATAAATTATTTGGGTTGGTTGTTTTCAAGGGATATTCTTGAAAAATAATTGAAACGTTACTTGAAATGTAATTTTTTTTTTTTATAACGCAGGTGTACAAGCTTACACTAGACTAATTCTGGATCCTCAGAATCCTTGCCCTAGAACCCTGAAGGATGTAAATCGCAGGATGTGCCTCCACCAAGCCTAGGGATCCCACCATACTGTTGTACACTCTGCGCACAAAGGGGTCTTCACCACAAATGACCCTTAGATAGACTCATAGAAATGCTTCCATCCAAGTTCCAAATGGGATTCGAACCCCCATCCTTTTCGCTGGAGCAAACCTTATGAATTGTTGGTCAGCCAGTTGGAAATATGCTATAGGACTTGAAATGTGTTTTTAGTTAGAGTAATTGTGATAGGATATTGAAGAAATATATTTGAAAGATAAAAATGAAATAGAAAATTACGTAATTGAAAAAGACAGCTTTAACATATGATCTTGAACTACACTTTTAATCATATTGCGCAGTTATGGCACCTAGATAACAACAATAATATAACATTAAATTAAAAAAACATTCATCTCTTTTATTATTGCAAGTATAAATTGAGTGTCACACCTGTGTCTAATACAGTCCATAACAAGTGCTCTACTAATTTTTTTATAATTTGAATAAAACACATTAATCATATTCTATCCTATCCTATCCTACTTACTATTATTTCAAGGGTGCATTTTGATCAAAATACTTAATTTTGACTCAAATTCTCTATTCCTAGAATTTACAATTATTTTTAAAAAACAAATAGGATTTACAATTACTGGCAATAACTTCCACTCACATGTCTACAACATAACTCCACGTCTAATATGGTTTGTGGTCACATTAAAAAAAAATTAAAAAGAATTTCATGCACCCACTATCTCTTTATCTCCACTAACTCAACTTCATGACCTCAACTCTAAAACTTCTATCATCCACCAAACCCAAACTGCTTACATGCATAAAGTTAAAGTTACATTAAATAAATTTAAAAAAACAAAACAAACACTATGCTCTAACACAATTTACATTAAATGAAAATAAAAAAAAAATAATAGGCAGTAAAAATATCAGCAGGAATTCCCACTCCCACGCCTGATGTTTAAAAAAAATCATTATGGGACTAACTTATGCCCAAAATTCATGCATTTTCCATTTCCCCACTTCTTTTTCAACTACCGTCTAATTCAAGAGGAGATTGAAATTCACATCCCAAATTCACCAGCTGGCAACACAACCCTTAAAGTTTCCTTCCAAGAAAATACAGATTTGGACTGTAATACTTATCACCTTATAATTGATGATGGTTCGTTCCAGCCTAACCATATGATAGGTGATCACAATTCATCAACTCAATTCCATGTATCGATGGTATATGTCTCAATAATTTATGGTGTTTATACCACATCTTTTTTTTTTTCTTTTTTTTTTCCGGAGAAATTCATGAAACTTTAATCACAATTCATCAGGGCTCAAAAGCTGCAGGTTCGTTCTACTTTAATTTATCAATCCACTCAATTTTTTCATTCCATGATAGTACATATTTTATTTGCATTACTTTGAAGTTTGACAAATATCACTAAATTCTTAAAAACATGGGTTCTTTGGTTTCATGGAATACAAAGCTACAGTGGAAACATTAGAACACAGACTTTCTGAAGAAATTGACAAAACTTACATCTACTCAGTTACTATTTGAGAGAGTGATTATGGTTGATAAAAAATTTAAATTATTACCCTATCGTTATCAATTACTATTTGAGCGTGAGTCAATGATTGAGAAATTCAGGCCACAAAATGACAATTTTTTACGAGAATTTCATTCCATCGTCATGCTCAAGGACATAGGAATTCACGTCAACTAAGAAGATTTATTGATAGGTACTGTAACCTTTTTCTTTAAACTTTTTACTTTTTCAAAACATCAACATAATTGAATTATATATTAACTTATTCTTAATACAGATGTTATTGGATTGGTTGTTTGTCGTTCGACTATGTAGGTATAAATATCCGAGAACTCTTGCTGATTGATAGCACGTAAGTCTTACCATCCAAATATTATGTTATTTATGATGAAAATATTTTATAACTAATTACTTGATCGTAACAATATAATTTTGGCAAGCGGAGTTGTTGTGCAAGATCATGAAGGTATGAATTACATTTTATAAACATAAAATGTTGCATACTATTTTAACCATATTGTACATTCTCCACAGGTTGGTCGATATACACACATCGTTTCACCAAATTCTACATCAATGACAACAATAGCTCTACAAATAAACTTAGGAGCTGGTATGAACAAAGTATATATCAGTTATCTAATTGACATGGAAATTGTATAGCAGTAATAATAAAATACAATTTTATATATTTTTTGTAGGTTCTTTGTAGATAGTTGTGCTAAAAAATTAGTCTCATTGTTACGTTTAAGTAGGTTCTCTACTTCAAATATCATTGAAAATTGCCAATGCAAAACGGATATGAATACGTGAATATGGACATCATGCAGGGGTGAGTAACTCTAAGTTTTACACTTCGGTTTTACTAATTAATCAAATAACTTTTATTATTTATTATGCAGATTAAGTTTTTCCGCATAATTGCACAGTTCTAAACTGTTGATGTGGACGACATGTGATGCATTGTGCAATCATTGCCAAACTGAATGCATATCACACTTTGGACAAATGATTTGTATTAAATATTGCGATGTGGTCAATCCTATTATCAGGTATTTATTATCAATTTATTTATTTTAATTGTTTACTTTATATACTAACAATTAAAATTAACTATATTTTATTTAGGTTTCGTGTCCATGCTACAGTAGTGGACAATACTGGATCTATAGACATAAAACTGTTACATGATCAAACTGAGTATATATTTCGTAATAGAGCTATTTTTTACAAAAGTCTTCAAGAAAAGGTACAATACAAATATTAGCTCAACTTTAGTTACTTATATACTACCACGTAGTGTTGTCGAACTGATGTGTTGTATTATTCAGCAAAATGGTAGCAATTTGTTGAAGGAACACATCTACTTCATCCTAACACGTGCATTTACATTTATCATTCGTGTACCGCCAACTTGGGCAAGACGGAATGTTCGTTGTGTTGTAAATTTTGTCTTACCTGTTGACTGGTCCGAAGAGTGCGCACATCTTCCAAGTAGATTGTCTATTCTAGGCTAAGAAAAGTAAGTCCTTTTTCAGTTCATTTTATTAAATCACATATTATTGTTACTGACTTTGCAACTAAAGATTATCAATAAAAGTATGATAACAATGTTATTGAGTTGCTAATAAATTGTCATTTGTGTTTTATGCAGATATCACTTCACCAATGAAAGTGTACAATATTGAACATGGGATTTTCATCACTTTTAGAAAGATAGTGCATGATTGTTATGTTTTAATTTTATTTTAAGATCATAAATATTTGTATTTTTTTTTGTCACATCAACAATTATACGTACTAAATATCTAATATGATACCGTGCATAACACGGGTTTATGCTAGTAAATATATTAATCTAAAGGTGGCAGATAGACGGATCTAGTCGGATTAAAACGAGACGGATCGACTCATTTTAAGTCTACTAACCCAGCCCAGCGTATCAACTATAGAAAAACTAAGGGTTGGGTTGAATTGGACCGAGCCAGATAAAGGCCAGCCCATGGGTCAAGACCCATCTTCCACCCCTACATTGTGTAAAACCAATTTTTTTGCTATAAAAAAGTTAACTATAAAAATCTTCTCTGTTTTCTAACCACATGATTTCCTATGTCGACTGCCTCTTCAAACCACTTCCTATGTTAACTGCATCTGAGTAACTCAGTAAAAACTAGTTGCACCATAGATTTTTAAGGCACTTGTCTACATGACACGTGGCAACCATTGATTAGGCTTCAAGTGCTATAAATGCAGTGCCTCCAGATCCTCAAATCTCACCATTATTACAAAGTTTAATTAGTTTGATACATTTTCTATATAGTTTTATATCTTCAATTGTTTTATTTGTTCACTAGCTAAAATGGATAATTCCCACAACATGAGCTACCAAGCTGGCCAGACCAAGGGCCAAACACAGGTTTTCTTCACTTTTCTATACAATGACATATACATATTAATATATCGATCTATTGTTGAATTTTATTTTATTTTAATTTAATTTAATTTTATGTGTGTGTTAAATTACAGGAAAAGGGTAACCAGATGATGGATAAGGCAGGAAATGCTGCCCAATCTGCCATGGAATCAATGCAGCAGGTAATTAATTGTTAGTTCGAATTCGATCAATAAAAGTTTTTCCAAATTCCTCTTATTGAACACAACAAATTAGACATGGACAAGGATGGATTTCGAAGTTTCTGTTTTTTAGTGAATTAGTTTTTCTTCTTGTATTATATAAATTATTTTTAACTGTTTTAAATGGTTTTAGACTGGACAGCAGATGCAAGCCAAAGCACAAGGTGCAGTTGATGCTGTGAAGGATGCAACTGGCATGAAAAAATAAAGAGTTTAATTTCTTTAGTTGATGCATGTTTAATTTGAAAATTTAGGTCCAAATTTCATTATACTTGGCAGTTAATTTAGAACTTTTGTGGATTTTTGCTTTTATATGTTCTAGGAAAAGCAATATAATTTCCTTTTTGAATCAATAAATAAACGTTTCCACGTTGATTCTGCTGTTCTATTTCTTTTTATTCATTTAGGGGACTCGCATTTATAGCTCGATGAATTTTCCATCACATATATGCTACACTTCGTTATCATATATAAATATTCATTCATAATTATACAAATATATAATTCGTGCAGACTTAGTAATATACGTGATATCAAAATACGTCATACATATTTGATATGAAATTTAAAGTGCTTTCGAAAGTCATAATGATTTATGTATGACACAACTTGCAAACTCAAATTAGCATGTGATTGACAAACTACACTCTTAAAAATTAAAAAAAAAAAAAAGACTTTACTACCTCAATTTTAAATTTAATTAGCTAATGCCCTCAATCAGCCGTAGTTATAATTGATTTTTTTAAAGTTAATAATAACCTGGCTCATAAGTTTATTTGGATAACGTTTTTAGGCCATCGCGTAAAAAATTGGTCTGGATATTTAATTTTTATGATATTTCAGTTTTTTTCTCATGATCGGATTTGAGTTCGATTAGTCAGCTCCAAAACCATTTACATCGGTTTGGATTTTGGTCAGGTCTGATAGTGTCTTTTGCAGCCATCAGATCTTGTCTGATGGGATCGGATTTTAAATCTTTTTATATCCGATAAAATTTCTAGTTTCATATAGATTGTTAAAACAGATAAAACCGATGAAATTCGATTAAAAAATATATGATAAGAAAATGTTAAAATCAATGGAAGAAGGAATATATACGGAAAAAAACTATGAGTTAAAGCAAAAAAATGATGCAATTTACAAAACAACAAGGTAAATCGACAAAAAATGGATAAAACTGGTAAAAAAAATTGAGTGACATTGGTTAAACACGAGATAACAAAAAATAGATCAAATCGATAAAGAACAATACAAAAAAGAACTGCGTTAATAATTGCGAGAAAATGGGTTAAATCAATAAAAGAATAAGTAAAATCATATTACAATTGAGTTAATTAGGAAAGAATAAGTGAATTGATTAATAAATGTGATAAAATCGATTAAAATTAGGTTAAACTAGAGAAAATAGATGGATTGATTAACAGATGGGGCAAACCACAAAAAAGTGGGTGAAATCGGTGAAAAAACGGATTTATATAACAAAAAAGAAATGATAAACTCAGTGAAAAAGACGGTAAAATTAAAATATCTTTGGAAAACTCTTAGAAAATGTCACTTATTTATTAACCTCAAAACATTAACTTAAAAACAAAAGACCACATTGATATTTTTTGGAAAATTCTTAAGAAATTATCACTTATTAAATAACCTCAAAACATTAACCTAAAGACAAAATGCCACATTCGGGCTATATGAATGAAAATAGTACTCTTTAGGTAACTGAAGAACTTAAAATTGGCTTAAGCCTAAATAAGTCAAACGAATGGTTAAAAACAAATGAGATAAAATACAAAAAATTGATGAAATCGGTGAAAGAACGAGTTAAAATAACATAAAGAAATGGTAAAGTCAATATATAAGTGGGTGAAATAGATGAAACATAATGTTGAAATAACAAAAGAAAATGGCAAGCTTAGTGTAAAAGCAAGTTAAATCGATAAAATATGTTTATTAGACAACTTTGAGGAAAATTGGTTAAAAAAAGTGTTAAATTAGTTAAAAAAATGGAGTAGGCATGGAATTTAAAATTGATGAACTCAGTAAAAGACATGTATAACCAACAAACTGGTGAAATCGATTAAAATAATAGGGTTTAGATGAAAATATTAAGGTCAAGGAATAAATTAAATAATTGGCGTTGTATATTCGTTCAAATTGTAGTTTTAGAATAATAGTTATGTAGATATGTAGTTATAGGTTAAAAATACACAGTAATTATAGTTCGTATTTTATTTTGAAGATTTGGTTTTTGTCATTTAACATAACAACTTAAGGCCTGTTTGTTTGGTGTTTGAAAAAGTAGTTTGGGAGAGTAGTGAAAGTTTATCAAATAATCTGGATTTGTGTAATGTTGTTTGTTTGGGATTTGAGAGAATGATTTGAAAAATAAAGTAGGTGTAGATTTTTTTTGCAAGTGTTAGGTTGTAGGTGTAAGATGTGTAAAATTTTATGTCAAATTATCTTTGTTATGTGAGATAAATTATGTAAAAGATATATTATTTTATGTAAAATCAGAGTAGAGTTTGTGTAGATTTTGTTTAGATAAAAGAAAATTATTGTTTGTTGGCTTTTGAGATAGTAGTTTGAGAAAATTGAGAGGTGAAAATTTTGTTTTAGAAAATAGAAAACATGTCTATTTGGCATTTCCCGAACACGAAATAATCTTGGGCAATGCCAAACAAACAGGCCCTTAATTTTTTTGGTAACAACATAATAATAATTAAAGTGATTTAATCAAAAAAATTATGTGGTATGTCATTAAGACCATAGTATGATGAAAAATATTTATATGATTTTACTTTTGTTGATAATTAACCAAAATGATTATATGATTCAATTAACGTAAGAAATTAGTTAATCACATGTAATTCACACACATTTTTCTAGTATAAATAAAAGGCTTAAATACAGTTTGTCTCCCTAAAGTATGGGCGTGTACTAGTTACCCCTAAAGTATTGCTTGTAATACTTATCCCATCCTTTCGGATGGTGCCTTAGCCAAGTTGTAACGGATGAGGCTCCATGACCAAGAGGTCATGGGTTCAACTCCCACTAATGTGGATATTTTCTCTCAATTAATACTAGTATTTGTAATTAATTTAATTTGATACCAATGTAATAGATTCGATTCGATATGGTGTTTGATATAATGATTTATTCACCATTAAAAAAAATACTTTCCCCTTCCATTAGTGAATGTAATGGTGAAATGTTGTCTTTAATGACGTGGCAAAAGTCTTCCTCTGTAGTAAAAGTTACACAAATTTTGCCCAAAATACCATTTCCTCTCTATATATACAAATGTTGTTGGTTTTAACCTCGTACCAACATTATTCTTTAGCTCATTTTTTACATCCGGTTGTATTCTTCTTGGTGAATGATATTTTTTGTGAAAAAGATTTCCTATTATTATATGGTTATATCCGCTCTTATTTCACAAATTATTAAATTTATATTCTTTCACCAATATTATTATTTAAATTTTCAAGTAGCTCTTCGTATTCTTAATGGTCATGAGATTCAAATCGTCATTCTAACTATTCCAGGTCTTTATTGCAACTGGTCGAAACATGCACCAGTTTGTATGGCATAGACGAGAAATAAATTGTTCGTGAATTTCTTGGTTGTGATAATTGGAATGAAAATAATATTTCAATTTTAATTTATAAAGTATTAATATGAAAGGAAAAATATTGTCTCCCATTATTTTTTCCTAATTTTACCAAGTGTATTTGAATTTTATAAAATTGAATTGCAGAAGAAAGATGGAGTCAATTTTATCAAATGGTTGAAGCCTCAAATTTTGACACATGACTTGAGATTAGTGTATAATTAGTGATCTATGTAAGTTTATCAAAGAGATGAAATTTTATGAAATGGTTGAGACCTACAATAAGTGAGTAATTTTTTTGTATTTGTCTACATAAAATGTTCATAAGTTCACTTTAACACATGAGGACATTACTTCAAAATAATAATTTTTAAGGCCCCGAAAAGATGAAGGGTATTCTGGGGACTTTATTTAATATCAGCGGGGAATTTAGTAATTTCATAACACAGTTAACGACGTCAACTTTTCAACAATTGACTATATGATGGAGGGGTAACCATTACGAGTAATACTTTAAGGTGTAATTAGTACACTCTTCATAATTTAGGGGGAAAACTATATTTAACATTAATATATGTATAAAATTTCTTCTTTAATTCTTATCGAATTCGAATATTTGACGAATCAGATCGATCTAGATCCACGTTCCCTACATGTAGACTAATTGCATCGGATCTCAAATCAGATAAAAATTCTAGTAAATTAGATCAAACTGAATTTGAAGCTAATTCAAATTAAGATGAATTAATACCAGTTTAATTGACAATCATATATTACTTTATACGAGACAAAGCTAAATGCTTTCTATTTCGAAAAATATTTATAGAGTCTGAAAACTAATTTAAAATTTAAAAAAAAAATAAACTTATAAGTAAATATTATTCAAGTTTAACCAAATGAGATTAGATTAATATAAAAAAAATTAATTTATAAGAATTAGGAGAAACTTACCACATTTAAGATGGAATATTTAATATTCTTATATCTATTTGAAAATTAAATATATTTAATAATTTAATATTGTAACTATAATTTCATGAATTTAGAAGAGAGAAAAAATTGAGTCAAAATTAAGTCAGTAAATATTTACTGGTTTAACTCAATGTGAGAATTTTCACTTGATTCATTTTTTCTCCGCTTATAAACTCATTATAAGTTCATATAAATATATACAAAACCAAACCAAACAAAATATATCAACAAGAGAAAATACATGTATTGGGTTGAATTGGACCGAGTCGAATAAAGGCCAACCCATGGTTCAAGACCCATCTTGCCACCCCTACATTATTTGTGTAGATCCAATTTTTTTTTTTGCTTTTAAAAGGAGTTAATGCCAATTTAACCCTTGTAAAATGTATAATGTTCAATTTAATCTCTTGTGAAAATTTTAAAGAAGCAATTTACCTTCTTCAGTCGGAAAATGTAACTCACTTGTCGAAATTGTAATTGTACATGAAAGAAAGATATTTATGTAACATAAGGGATAAATTACCATATTTATTATAACAAAGGGGATAAATTGCCACATTTATCATAACACAAGTGAGTAAACTGCAACATTAACATAACACCCGCGGGGGGAGGGGGGGGGGGGGGGGTAAAGTGTCAGGGGGATGGTATGAAACTTTTATAAAATTATAAAGGGATAAAATGCTCTTTTCCAAATCACCGGAAACTAATTGAACATTTTGAATATCACATGGATAAACTGCCACTAACACCTATAAAAAAAAGTTAAAATATATAAAAAGCTTCTCTACTTTCTAACCACATAATTTCCTATCTTGACTGCCTCTTCAAACCACTTTCCTATGTTAATTGCATCTGAGTAGCTCTCTAAAAATTAGTTGCACCATAGATTTTTAATGCACTTTTCTACATGACAAGTGCTATAAATACCAGTGCCTCACGGCCCTGAAATCTCACCATTATTACAAACAAAGTTTAATTACTATATAGTTTTTATATTTTCAAGTGTTTTATTTGTTCACTAACTAAAATGGATAATTCCCACAACATGAGCTACCAAGCTGGCCAGGCCAAGGGCCAAGCACAGGTTATCTTCACTTTTCTATATACAATGACATATACATATATGATATATCTATAGTTGAATTTAATTTTATTTAAATTTAATTTTATTTTTTTGTTGTGTTAATTTACAGGAAAAGGGTAACCAGATGATGGACAAGGCAGGAAATGCTGCCCAATCTGCCAAGGAATCAATGCAGCAAGTAATTAATTAATTCTTAGTTCGAATTCGATCAACAAAAGTTTATATCAGTTCATTTTATTGTACACAACAAATTAGACATGGACAACGTTTATTCTTTCATGGTTTTCGAAAGTGGACTGGAGACACGGGCGGATCTACTATATCCCCCCCCCCCCCCCCCCAAGATTTTGCTTTGCTTTTTTTTTTTTTAATTCTATTCATCTATATATATATATATTTAGTTCATTATTGGTTTCTTTTAAAATTTAAATTACCAAATTTTGTAAATTTAAGTGATATATGTCTATTAATAGTATGACTAAATTAATTAAATTTTTTAGGTTCTTAAACAAATATGATTGCAGTGTATTGTTATATTAGTTTATTCATTATTTTATATGTTCTATATGCGAAATATAAAGTAAAGCTTGAAAATAATATACAAGTTTATTTATTATTTATTATTATTTTGCTAATGTTTTAATTCATAATGAGAAGAATATTAGTTTTATTTGAAACTATTTTATAGTATATTAATTAACTTCGTGTACAATTATAATATAGTAAAAATACACTTTAGAGTATATATTTTTTGTCCATCTATTTCTGCAGAATTTTTTTTCATGAAAATAAAAGTTGGCCCCCTCGACTTTGGAATCCTGGATCCGTCCCTGACTGGAGATAATACTCATTGGACTAAAACTAAAATTGTGGCTCATACACGGCTTTGCCACACTTATTCAATTGTCACTCTATCAATTTCTACAACGATTCTTTTTATTTTTAGTGAATTCTATAAATTCTTCTTAATTGTTATATATGGTTTTAGACTGGACAACAGATGCAGGCCAAGGCACAAGGTGCAGTTGATGCTGTGAAAGATGCAACTGGTATGAACAGATAATTAAAGAGCTTTAATTCATGACTGATTTTGATTATTTATCATTTTTTGTCTTTGGCTTCATTTCCTACCAGTTTAATTTCTTGAGTTGATGTTTGATTTGAAGTTTTAGGTTCAAATTTCATTACACTTAGCAGTTACATTAGAACATTTGTGGATTTTTGCTTTTATGTTTTAGGAAAAGCAGAAGAAGTCCCCTTTGAATCAATAAATAAACGTTCCCACGTTGATTTTGTTTTACTATTTTAGTTTTATTCATTTTGGGGACTCGCATTTATAGCTTGATGAATTTCCATCAAATATATGCTACACCTCGATATTATATATATATATATATATATATATATATATATATATATATATATATATATATATATATATTCATAATTATACAAATTTATAGTAATACTCATACATATATATATGATATAAAATTTGAAGTGTTTTCGAAGGTCATGATGATTTACGTATTAGACCCACGTTGTAAAAAAATCAAAATGACAAATTGCAAACTCAAATTAGCATGTAATTGAAAAACTACACTCTTAATTTTTTTTTAAAAAAAAATAAGACTTTACTACCTCAATTTTACATTTAATCGGCTAATGCACTCAATCAACCGTAGTTATATAGATTTCTTTAACTGGATAATAACGTGGCTCATCAGTTTACTTGGATAACGTTTTAGGTAACACCGTAAAAAATTGGTCTGTATTTTCAATTTTGATGCTATTTCATGTTTTTCCCCTTGGATTAAGCAGCTCCAAAATCATTTACATCAATTTGGATTTAGGTCAGGCTTGATATTGCCTTGCGGCCATATGGTCTTGTTGTTGGAGTTATTTTTAAAATAATAACTACCAAATAACTTCCAATAATTAATTTCAAATTTGAATTTAAATTGGAAAGTTGTGACTTTTAAATTATGGCTCCAAATTCAAATAATTGTGTCTATCCGGAATAGACACAAATATGTCTATAAAAGACAAGTACAATTCTGAATTTGAGATAACTTTTTCTCTTCTTCTCCAAGTTACTTACAAATATTTTACTGCAGAAAAATATCCTATAAGTTAGATAATTTTTTCAATTTCGTGTGTGCCCTGTGGTTTATTTCTGTGAGTACAAAACAGAATTAAACATTGGGTTTCATTGTATCCTAAAGGCTAATCGCAAATCCCTATTGTATACCGTGTGGTGGGGGCGAAATAAGTCTTAAGGAAAGTGGCATTGCAACACGCCTTGATTCCATTACTGCAGTCCGCTAGTTGTTTCCTACCGAAATTCTAACAATCATAAGACTTATTTTTGTTACTGCATTAATGGCATCCATCAAAGAGATGTCTACAAACATTGTGAAACTCGAACGTTTTGAAGGAGGAAAATTCAACCGCTGGCAAAAGAAAATGGATTTCCTACTTGCAACTCTAAAAGTTGTCTACGTGCTCACTCAACAAAAGCCTACAGAAACCGATGAAGAAACTGTTGCTGAAACTCGTGCAAGGCAAAAGTGGGAAAATGATGACTATATTTGTAGAGGCCATATTTTGAACGGGATGTCTGATGCCTTGTTCGATGCTTATCAAAACGTGCCTACTGCAAAGGAACTTTGGGACAAATTGGAGGCAAGATACATGTCCGAAGATGCAAGTAGCAGAAAATTTCTGGTTAGTCGTTTTAATAACTACAAAATGGTTGATGGTCGTTCTGTCATGGATCAATGGCATGAAATTGATCAAATTTTATCAAGTTATGAACAATATAAATTAAAAATGGATGATACCATTGTTGTGTCCTCTATAATTGACAAACTCCCACCATCATGGAAAGATGTTAAGAAAACTCTTAAACATAAGAAAGAGGAGATGACCCTTGAAGATCTTGGAAACCATCTTCGTGTTGAGGAAGATTTTCGGAATCAAGAAGAGACTTCTAAGTCCTTTGAGATTTCTGAAAAGAATTCTGAAGTCTCCAAAATCCATGTGGTTGAAGGGGGAGAATCAAACAAACCACCAAATAACAAGTTTAAGAAGAAAAACAAGCAACAACAATCTATGAAATCAAATGGCCATAATTTCAAGAAAAAGAAAAAGAAGGGTCCTTGCTTCCATTGTGGAAAACTTGGCCACATAAAGGCGGAATGCCGTCATCTGAAAAAGAATCAAAATGCTCCAGCCCCTAACAACAATTTTGTGGCTATGATTTCTGAAGTGAATCTAGTACAAGATGATGGAGCATGGTGGATAGATTCTGGTGCAACCAAACGTGTTTGCAAGGACAAGAGCTTTTTCAAAAGCCTTGAACCTGTCAATGATGGAAGTGTTATGTTCATGGGAAACTCGGCTACTGCTGAAATAAAGGGCAAAGGGATTGTTCATCTTGAATTTACTTCTGGAAAAATGCTTGTACTTAAAGATGTTTATTATGTTCGTGAAGTTAGGAAAAATCTTGTATCTGGTGGATTGCTTAATAAGTATGGCTTCAAACTAGTTTTTGAGGCTGATAACTTTGTACTCTCCAAGGGTGGTGCCTTTGTAGGAAAAGGCTATATGTATGAGGGCATGTTTAAACTCAACATTATTGATAATATTAATAAAGTCATTTCTACTTATATCGTTGAGTCTACTTCTTGTTTATGGCATAGTCGTTTAGGACATGTTAATTATAGAAGATTGCATGATATGGTTAAATTAGAATTAATTCCTGAAATTGATAATAATCATGATAAATGCAAAACTTGTATGCTTACAAAAATAACTAGAATTCCTTTTCCTAAAGTTGATAGATGTTCTAAGTTACTTGACTTAATTCATAGTGATTTATGTGATTTACATAGTATTCCAACTATAGGTGGAAAGAAATATTATGCTACATTTATAGATGAATATTCTAGATTTTGTTATGTTTACTTATTACATTCAAAAGATCAAGTTATGGATAAATTTGAAATTTATAAAACTGAAGTAGAATTGCAATGTGAATTATCTATTAAATGTTTAAGAAGTGATAGAGGGGTGAATACTATAATCCTAAGTATTTCGAGTCTACTGGTATAATTCACCAAGTTACTCCACCATATACACCACAACAAAATGGTATAGCATAACGTAAAAATAGAGTATTAACTGAAATGGTAAATGCAATGCTTTCTAACTCGGGATTGTCAAAAGAATTTTGGGGTGAAGCTCTATTAACAGCTTGTTATATACTAAATAGAGTTCCAAATAAAAAGAGTAAAACTACTCCATATGAACTTTGGAATAAAAGAAAACCAAACCTTAATTACTTAAGAGTTTGGGGCTGTAGAGCCATTGTAAGGGTGCCTGAACCTAAAAAGAGAAAATTGGGTGAAAAAGGAATTGAATGTATATTTATAGGCTATGCTGAACATAGCAAAGCATATCTTTCATGGTTAGAGAGAAAAATGATTCATATTCTCTAAATACAATAATTGAATCAAGAGATGCTATCTTTGATGAAACGAGGTTTAATTCAATTCCTAGACCCATAGATCATGTTATTAACAATGAAAGTATTCCAAAAAATGACAATGTAATAAATGACAAAGAAGAAGTCATTGAACAAAGGAAAAGCAAAAGAGTTAGAAAAGAAAAGACTTATGGTCCTGACTTCTTTATGTTTTTGGTAGAAGGAACAAGAGAAAATATAAATACGCATTTACCTTATTGCTTCAATTTAGAAAGTGATCCTCTAACATATACAGAAGCAGTAAAGTCACAAGACTCTGCATTTTGGAAAGAAGCAATACAAGATGAAATGGACTCTATAATGGGTAATAAAACTTGGAAATTAGTAGACCTCCCTCTTGGTTCCAAGCCAATAGGTTGTAAGTGGATTTTCAAAAAGAAAATGAAAGTAGATGGAACTATAGATAAGTTTAAGGCAAGGTTAGTAGCAAAAGACTTTAAACAAAAGGAAGGTATCGATTATTTTGATACTTATGCCCCTGTGGCAAGAATTGCTACTATTAGATTATTAATTGCACTTGCATCAATTCATAATCTAGTAATACACCAAATGGATGTAAAAACAGTATTTTTAAATGGTGTTTTAGATGAAGAAGTCTATATGGAACAACCCGAAGGGTTTATAGTTCCTGGACAAGAAAAGAAGGTATGTAAACTTATTAAATCATTATATGATTTGAAACAAGCTCCAAAACAATGGCACCAAAAATTTGATGAGGTTGTGTTATCTAATGATTTTAAAATTAATGAATCAGACAAATGTGTCTATATATAGTAAATTCATAAATGGTAAAGGTGTCATGATATGTTTATACGTAGATGACATGTTAATATTTGGTACTGACTTGGAACAAGTAGAAAACACTAAGAAATTCTTGTCTAATAATTTTGGCATGAAAGATATGGGTGTGGCTGATGTTATTCTTGGAAGAAGAATAATAAGAGATGGTGATAATATAACTTTGAACCAATCTCATTATATTGAAAAAGTACTCAAAAAGTTCGGTAAATCCGAATGTGTACCGGTATCTACATATTTTGATTCAAGTGTAAAATTAGTACCTAATAAAGAAAAACAAATAGCACAACTAGAATATGCAAGAGTTATTGGGTGCTTAATGTACGCTATGACAAGTACAAGACCGGACATTGCTTTTGCTGTTGGAAAACTAAGTATATATACAAGTAATCCGAGTAAATTGCATTGGAATGCAGTTTATAGAGTATTGAAATACTTAAAGAAAACAATGAACTTTGGTATTTGTTATTCAGGTTATCCTTTAGTTTTGGAAGGATATTCCGATGCAAGTTGGATTACAGATAGAGTAGATCATACATCTACAAGTGGGTGGATTTTTATGCTCGGTGGTGGTGTTATTTCTTGGGGTTCCAAGAAACAAACATGTATAACCAATTCTACTATGGCTGTTGAATTTATTGCATTAGCTTCAGCAAGTAAAGAAGCAGAATGGTTAAGAGACTTACTCTATAACATTCCTTTGTGGCCAAAACCAATGTCACCATTCACTGTGATAGTCAAGCTACTTTGTCAAAGGCATATAGTCATGTATATAATGGCAAGTCTAGACACATTGGGGTTAGACATAGTTATGTGAGACAACTCATCACTGATGGAGTAATCACAATTGATTTTGTACGATCAAATCAAAATCTGGCGGATCCCTTAACAAAAGGCCTCACTAGGGATCTAGTCTTTAAGACATCAAAGGGGATGGGACTAAAGCCTACAAACTAAAATCATTAATGGTGTAAGCTCAACTCAACACTAGTTGCTACTTCAAGTCTTGAGTTCAATGAAACATATTACATCATATAATTGGTTAGAAGCACTAAAATTTATCATCCCAAGGTAAAAGTGCTTAGTACCCGTAAGTTAAAGGAATGGTGAACATATGGCTCTTAATAGACTCAATATAAAGTACTATAAATACGGGAGTACTAATTAAAGGTCTACCTATATGAGTGAGAAGTGTAGCCGCTTCTAGGAGTTAAAAGGCTTAACTCTGACAACACTCATGAAAGGATACAGACACAAGGCTACATTCGTGTCAACTAAAGTGGCATATATTGGAACTTGGAATTTATGTGTGATATGTACCTAACCAGTCAAAAAGGAATAGTTGGTTCAAAGCTAGTCTACCATACATTTCTGAGTGGCAGCAAAACATTTCACTAAGTGACTGTTCAAATCGAACCGATACATTCATTTATGTATACATTCCACAAAATTATCAAAATTTGGAGATTTTGAAAATGGTGGGGGATTGTTGGAGTTATTTTCAAAATAATAACTACCAAATAACTTCCAATAATTAATTTCAAATTTGAATTTAAATTGGAAAGTTGTGACTTTTAAATTATGGCTCCAAATTCAAATAATTGTGTCTATCCGGAATAGACACAAATATGTCTATAAAAGACAAGTACAATTCTGAATTTGAGATAACTTTTTCTCTTCTTCTCCAAGTTACTTATAAATATTTTACTGCAGAAAAATATCCTATAAGTTAGATAATTTTTTCAATTTCGTGTGTGCCCTGTGGTTTATTTCTGTGAGTACAAAACAAAATTAAACATTGGGTTTCATTGTATCCTAAAAGCTAATCGCAAATCCCTATTGTATACCGTGTGGTGGGGGCGAAATAAGTCTTAAGGAAAGTGGCATTGCAACACGCCTTGATTCCATTACTGCAGTCCGCTAATTGTTTCCTACCGAAATTCTAACACTTGTCTGATTCGATAGGATTTTAAATCTTTTCGGATCCAATAAAATTTCTAGTTTTAAAATTTTCACCAATTTTTTTCTACTATAAGTTTGTCAAGGAATAATCATTCGATTTAGCTCACATAATCAAATTTATTTCATAGTCAATAACTTTAACATTAGAAAGATTAAATATCGACACATATAACTACTTGTTTCAAATGATTTAACATATCTCTTTGGAAAATAATAATAATGATAATAATGCAGCGAAATTAATTCATGTTGTTAGATTACAATATGCATATCAATGAAATGAAATCCTATCCATATATTGTTATTAACTTCTTCTTTTTTGTTATGTATACATAGAAGGCTTAACTATAGGTTGCCCCCTAAAGAATGGGTGTGTACCAGTAACCCCATAAAATAGTTACACATTTTTTTATCAAAATACAATTTCCCTTTTTGAAAATGCAAATACTATTAGTTTTAACCTCATACCAAAATGTTCTTAAGCTCATATTTTACACACAATTGTATTCTTCTTGGTGAATTTCTCTTCATACTTTTTGCAAAAAAAGTACCTATTATTATTTCAACAATTATTATATGGTTATATCCGTTGTTATTTCACCAATTATTACATTTATTTTCGATCTTATATTTTTACCTTCGCTATAATTTCAAAGTTTGTTATCTTTCTCCAATATTATTATTTAATTTTTCTAGTAACTTTTTGAATTCCTAATGGACATGTGATTCAAATCGTCATTCTAACTATTATATATCTAATATTCCAGGTTTTTATAATAAATGTTCGAAACTTGTACTAGCTAGTATGACATAGGCGATAAAAAAACATGTTCGTAAATTTATTGGTTGTTATAATTGGATTGAAAGTAATATTTCAATTTTAATTCATAAATTATTAATATGTCCTAATTCGAATTTTATAAAATTGAAATGCAGTAAACAAGTGGAAGCAATTTTATCAAATAGTTGAAGCCTCAAATTTGACCAATGATTTGAGATTAGTGTAAAATTAGTGATCTATGTATGTTTATCAAATAGTTGCAATTTTATGAAATGGTTGAAACCTACAATAAGTAATTTATTTATTTGTCAAGCAATTTGTATGTTCATTGAAGGACAATGCATTTGACTGGTATACTGATTTGGGGGCAAATTAAATTGATGGATAGGACCAACTGGAGCAAGAGTTTCTCAATCACTTTTATAGCACCTGAAGGACTGTGTGAATGGTCGAACTCATTAACACTCGCCAATGGAAGGAGGAGTCTGTCATCGACTATATAAACCGCTGGAGAAATTTAAGTCTCAATTGCAAAGATCGACTATCTGAAGCTTCATCCATTGAGATGTGTATCCAAGGAATGCAATGGGGTATTCGATACATTCTACAAGGAATAAAGCCAAAAACTTTTGAAGAGTTAGCCACTCGAGCCTATAATATGGAATTGAGCATGTTTAGAAGTCAAACTGATGAGCCGCGTGTGCATTCTCCTAACAAAGTTCAAGACGATTCCACTGCCACATAATGGGGCAAATCTTTTGATGAGTCTCCAAATGAATAATCCATCTGAAAATGCAGCAATGCTCCTAGATACGAGCTAAAACTATCTGGGATCTTTTAAAATTAGATCTCTTCAACGCTCCTAGATACGAGCTAAAACTATCTGGAATCTTTTAAAATTAGATCTCTTCAATGCTCCTAGATACGAGCTAAAACTATCTGGGATCTTTTAAAATTAGATCTCTTCAAAGCTCCTAGATACGAGCTAAAACTATCTAGGGATCTTTCAAAGTTAGATCTTTTCAAAGCTCCTAGATACGAGCTAAACTATCTAGGATCTTTCAAAGTTAGATTTCTTCAATGCTCATTAATAAAAGCTTAAACTGTCAATATAACTCCTTGATATGAGTTAAAACTATCTACAAAGTCTTCAAAGTTCAAGTGAAATCTCCTTAACATGAGTATAAACTGTTTACAAATCAAATTAATTACTCCTTAACACGAGTATAAACTGTTTACAAATTATTCACTCATTGATAAGAGTATAAACTTTCAAAACAACTCCTTGATACGAGTTAAAACTTTCTACAAATCTTTAAGTTGAAATCTCCTTAACACGAGTATAAACTGTTTACAAGTCAAATTCATTACTCCTTAACATGAGGATAAACTGTTTACAAATCAAATCTATTACTCCTTAACACGAGGATAAACTGTTTACACAAATCAAATTCATCACTCCTTAATATGAGTATAAATTGTTCACAAATCTCAAGTCAAAAGCCTCCAATAGACGAGATGAAAAAGTCCACAAAATCCAAATCAAGTTCTCGCAGACAAGAGAAGAAAATATCTGCAAATTTCAAATCAAAGCCTCTAGTACGTAGACGAGACGAAAAAGTCTACAAAACCCAAATCAAGTTCTCCTAGACATGAGAATAAAATATCTACAAAGTTCAAATGAAAGCCTTGTTGGGATTCGGTAAGAAAAACAGCCCTAGGCAAAGCGGAATATAAAAATTTTAGGGCCTCTTAAAGAATCCTGCCAGGATATTCTCTAGTTGTGTATATATATAAATATAATTAAATGATAGTATAAGTTTTCTCGTTTATACCTATCTCCTTGCAAATCCTCGGCTAGCAAGATGAACTCTGAATTCTGCCCTGGTAAGATCGAACCACACCTATTGAGTAGCGCCCCACGTGTTGCACCTCTACGAGTTGATACACCACAATATCATGAAAATTAATATATCCTAATCAACTGGAACATAGGGTATATTAATATATAGGTTTTAGAACAACTTTGGAACGAAAATCGAAAATGAAAAATTCTTCCAAAATGGAAGTATGGTTCGGCCGATCACAAGAGGGAGAGGGAGAGAATTTTTGCTTTTCTTGTTTTGCTTGGGGAGTTGTCTGTGAGATATGAGACCTAGTCTCTTATTTATAGATATCTCTCATAACCTAATCCTACTAGGATTAGGATACTAATTCTCCTACATGGGCCATGGCCCTCTTTAGTTAGAAGACTAAGTCTTCTAATTAATTCATGGCCCATATTAATTAATCTTTCAGGGCTTAATTTAATCTCCCAATTAAATAGCCCAATTAATTAAATCATCTCCCAATTAATTAATTAAACTCCAAGTCTAATTAAATTAATTATTCCATTAATTAATTAAATCCTAATTAATTAATTTACTCATAAATTAAATTCCAATTTAATTTATAATCTTGATCCAATTCCAATTGGATCCACTTTCGTTCCATATGGGTCGACCCAGTCGACCCACTCTTTTAATCGACCCAGTCGATTTTTTGACTCAGTCGACCCAGTCGACTGGTTCGTTCTTGTTTCCTCGCTTTCGCTTCATGTGTATTGTGTATGCCCCCGTAGGTTCATCACATAATTGGCCGCGGGTTGTAATTAAATATTATTTAATTACTCGAGCAATTAATACTCTAAATTAATCGAACACTCTGTCGATTAATCATTCCAAAATTAGCACCCCTGCTAATTTGGGAATTCTCCCACACTCCACGGTCGATGTCCAGTCACAAGCCCATGGAGCCCAATCACTGGTGAATTAATTCAGTGAACCTTTTATCATTTATAATTTCCATATACGACATAATCTCTCCATCGATCAATCTCCCAGTCGAGACTTAAAGGGCATGGTCTTTCATCGGATTCCCTTTTCTTTTGTCTTGACCTTATGTACTTTGTTCTTGAAATAAATTCTTTTTGACTTAATCTTTATGAGCTACTTACATAAAGTTGTCAGATACCTTGGCCAAGGATTTTACCAGAATTAATTTCTCACAGAAATCCATAGGAGAATTTCCCAACCTATCAAGTCGGGTCAATGGATCATTTGTTGATGATATGAATCTGCATACGAGTTCCTCTATACCCAACATGAGCCCACAGAGACTTTCTGGTGATCCCCAGTCAGTCGGAACTCATATCAAAGTATAGACGTTCTCGCACCAGATAAACCCTATCATCTCAAGTAGTTAGGGATCGTTCCTCGTATACTATTATAAATATGGAATAACTTCAACCCCGATATGCGACTACCGCTTCCATGGTGAGTTATTTCCTATTGGGGTATTCAGTGCGCTTGCCATTCCAGCAAGCCACCCACTTATGTGTGTCGACTATCCCAGTCACGCTCGTGGACCCCAGCGTTCTCCAGTTCATCGGAGTACACACAACAGTGAGAGTCTAACCGAATCCAACGATGTCCTATCTCGATTGGATTCTACGACTCTTGAATATGTTCTAGATCACGGCCTTAGAGATCAGTCCACGGGTTGTCCCATAGCCCTGTGATCTAAGGACTTCTATCCTTATGCGTAGACAATTATTACATAAGATAAATATGACCATTTAATTAAAGTGCATTTATTAATCTAAATTGAATAGTTCCGCATTTATTACAATAAATACTAGCCATACAGCTGGCTTGCAGGACACTATTTCTATCAATCTCCCACTTGTCCTAAAGCCAGTCTTTTATGTTCTTGAGTCCCATCTTATGCAGATGTTTCTCAAATGCCTTTTGAGGCAGAGGCTTCGTTAGCGGGTCCGCCGTATTATCTTCTGAGTCGACACGTTCCATCTTAATGTCTCCTCTACCAATGATATCTCTTATCACATGGTATCGTCTTTGTACGTGCTTGGATTTCTGATGAGATCTCGGCTCATTCGCTTGCGCTATTGCCCCATTATTATCGCAGAAGATAGTAATGGGCTCAGCAATGCTAGGTATCACATCCAATTCCTGGATGAAGTTCCTCATCCAAACACCTTCCTTTGCTGCGTCACTCGCGGCAATGTATTCTGCTTCGGTGGTTGAATCCGCGGTTGTTTCCTGCTTGGAGCTCTTCCAGCTAACCGCACCACCATTGAGGCAGAAAACGTATCCTGATGTCGACTTGAAGTCGTCTACATCACATTGAAAGCTCGAGTCTGTATAGCCTTCCAATTTCAATTCTCCTCCACTGTATACCAAGAACAATTCCTTAGTTCTTCTCAGGTACTTCAGAATTGCCTTTACGGCTATCCAGTGCTGCTCACCTGGATCAGACTGGTAGCGACTTGTAACGCTTAAAGCGTACGCTACGTCTGGTCTCGTACATAGCATACCATACATTATGCTTCCTATCGCGGATGCATATGGTACTCGAGACATATTGCTTCTCTCTTCAGGCGTCTTTGGGGCCATAGACTTAGAGAGTGCAATTCCATGTCTTATTGGAAGCAACCCTCTCTTGGATTCTTCCATACTAAATCTTTTCAAGATTTTATCTATGTACTGGGATTGGGAGAGGCCCAGCAGTCCTTTTGATCTATCTCGGTAGATCCTTATACCTAGTACAAAGGATGCTTCTCCCATATCCTTCATTGAGAATTGTGTAGACAACCATGCTTTAGTTTCAGACAATGCTTTCACATTGTTTCCAATGAGAAGAATGTCGTCAACGTAAAGCACCAAAAATTCAACTGTACTCCCACTGATCTTCTTGTACACGCAAGGTTCGAACATGTTCTTGATGAATCCAAAAGTTTGGATTGTCTCATCAAAACGAATGTTCCAACTTCGGGAAGCTTGCTTCAGTCCATAAATGGACCTCTGGAGTTTGCACACCTTGTGTTCATCTCCTTTGGATGCATATCCTTTTGGTTGCTCCATGTAGATCTCCTTATCAATGTCTCCATTGAGAAAGGCAGTCTTTACATCCATCTGCCATATCTCGTAGTTATACCACGCAGCTATGGCCAGCAAGATCCGAATGGATTTGGGCATTGCGATGGGCGAGAAGGTCTCCTCAAAGTCGATACCTGGTCTTTGAGTGTATCCTTTTGCCACTAGTCGCGCCTTGTAGGTAATCACCTCTCCGTTCACTCCAAGCTTTCGCTTATAGATCCACTTGCAACCCACGGGAGCCACTCCCACTGGTGGATCTACCAAGGCCCAGACCTTGTTTGAGTGCATGGAGTCCAGTTCGGATTCCATGGCTTCGCGCCACCTTCCCGAGTCTATGTCTAGCATAGCCTCTTCGTAAGTCCTTGGGTCGGTAAGAGACTGTCCTGTCTCATGCAGCAGACCGTAGTACCTCTCGGGTTCTCTACGTTGTCTTTCTGACCTACGAAGTATCGGTGTACTTTCTGGTGCACTTTCATGCTCATGTTCTCCCACTGCCTGTGGTGACGGGTCAGCTCGATCGACCTCTAAGGCCTTTTCAGCTTCAGTGACCTCATCTAGTTCTACGTTATTTTCTTTCTTGTCCACCAAGAAATCCTTCTCTAAGAAGTGAGGGTTCCTCGAGATAAACGTAGTTTGTCTTGTAGGATCGTAGAACTCGTATCCTATTGAGTTTTCCGGATACCCCACGAATTTGCACAAAGTGGATTTAGTTTCCAATTTATCTCCCACTAGCTTTTTAACGTAAGCGGGAGATCCCCATATGCGCATGAATGCGTATGAGGGTGCCTTGCCAAACCATAGTTCGTATGGTGTCTTTTCTACGGATTTTGAAGGTACCATATTCAGTATCTTCGTTGCCGTGAGGAGGGCATGTCCCCAAAATGAAAGAGGAAGGTCAGTGGCACTCATCATGGATCGAACCATGTCCATCAAGGTTCGATTCCTTCTCTCTGCTACTCCATTTAATTGGGGTGTTGCAGGAGGAGTCCACTGAGATAATATTCCATGCTCTACAAGATAATTTAGAAATTCGTTACTAAGAAATTCTCCACCTCGGTCAGAACGAAGAGCCTTTATCGTATGACCAAGTTGATTCTCTACTTCCATCTTGAATTCTTTGAATCGCTCAAAGGCTTCAGACTTGTGTTTCAACAAGAACACATATCCATAACGACTAAAGTCGTCAGTGAAAGTGATGAAGTAGTCATAGCCACCTCGGGCGCTTTTTCTTAGTGGTCCACATACGTCAGTATGTATTAAGTCCAATGTTTGCTTGGCTCGCTCAGGGTTTCCCTTAAACGGCAACTTAGCCATTTTACCCTTTAAACATGGTTCACATGTTGGCATTTCATCAATGCGATTGATTTCAATCGCGCCAAATGATGCTAACTTTTGAATCCTAGACATAGATATATGTCCAAGTCGAGCGTGCCATAATTGGGCAGATATTTCATTATCTTGTTTCCTTTTGTTTTGTTGTACATGCATCACTAACTTAGGTGGTTCAATGGTATATAGTCCATCTTTTAATGTACCAGTGAAAAATATATTATCATTCATGAATAACGAAAAGGAACCTTTATTAATAGTAAAATTAAAACCTTCATTATCCAAAACAGGATTGAAATAATATTTTTCACTAAACCAGGTACATAAAGAACGTTCCTAAGGACTAATTTATTACCACCTAAATCTAACTCCACTTCGCCTATGGCCTCGGCAGCAGCTCTAGCTCCATTGCCAAATCTTAGGATTCAATCCCCTGGCCTAAGTGGCCTTGTTGCTCCCATCACCTGTAAATCATTACAAAGATGAGAACCACAAGCAGTGTCTAGCACCCATGATGCACAGTTAATTGATAAATTAACTTCAACAAGGAATATACCTTTCGAGCTCTCCAAGAACTCTTTGCAGTTCCTTTTCCAGTGTCCAGGTTTCTTGCAGTAGAAACATTTTTGTTCACCAGACGAAGCTTTACGCTTCTTTCCCTTCCCTATGGGCCCAGATGGTGCTTTGCCTTTGCTTGAAGAAGCATTTCCTTTCCCCTTCCCTTTCTTTGTCCTTTTGGACTTGGATTGGGTCGAGGTAGCAACCATCACTGGCTTCTCTCTTTTCATGGAAGCCTCGGCAGTGGCGAGCATATTAGCCAACTCGTGAAGTTCAACATTCATCTTGTGCATGTTGTAGTTCACTACGAATTGCTCGAATGATCTTGGCAACGATTGGAGGATTATATCTTGGCAGTAGGTCTTGTCCATCTTTACGTCAAGATGACCAAGCTTTTCAATAAGCCCAATCATCTTGATGCAGTGAGATCGAACATCAGCACATTCAGCCATCCTCGTTTGTTGCAAAGTCTTAGCAGTTTCATACCGCTCATATCTACTTTGCACCCCAAATAAACCATTCAGGTGCGTGTAGATTTCAAAAGAAGACTTCATATGCTCGTGCTGCTTTTGAAGCTCATTCGTCATGGATGCCAACATGAGACAACGTGACTGTAAGTCATCGTCAAGCCATAAATCCACGGCTTCTTTCTCAGTATCATCGGCATCCTTAGCAAGTTCGGGAGGGGGCCCATCAAGGACAAAACCTCGCTTTTCAGAAGCGAGAATGATCTTAAGATTCCTGACCCAGTCATGGAAGTTGGGTCCAGTTAATTTGTTTTGTTCAAGTATGATGGAAATCGGATTCTTAGACATTATATCTACAAAACGACGAGAGAAGAAATAAATACGCGAAAGATTAATTTAAAATGCACAATTTACAAACATGGTTTTTATTTGTAAATTACTCCCACTATTTTAATCAAAATCTTATGCCCCCACATAAGTTTCGGGAATTTAAAATATCCTAGCGGGCTTAAGGCCCAAATGCAATCTCCTAGTACCCACGACTCGTTGGCCATACTATTTGATTCACTTGGTGGTCGAATACGTCGACGGTTAACCATCGCAGCTAACCCTTAAGTTCATTTAGCCTCGGTTTTCGATATGGACCCACGACTCGTGAGACATCCATACTTACTAGCGTTAAATCATGTCCAACACTCGTGGAGGGAAATAGTTTAATCCTAGACGCCCCACGACTCGTGAGACAGCGCCTAAAACCTTGCTATCCCCTCCCTTGGCACTAAACTCGTGCATCGAGGCAATAGACATATCATCTTCTTATAGCTCGACCCACGACTCGTGAGACATCGAGATATATTCGTACAATATGCCTAAGACCTAGTAATTGGATAGGCTCGGACCATAGACACTATTCATATGCGCCCGTTATTCGATTTAATATTCTAATTGAATTTTAAGTTCAATTGGAGGTTTCTAAGTGTGCGAGGTCTCATCAGATTATGCTTATCTTGTTTACGTTTTCTATCCTAGGCATGCATCTCATACATCAAAGAATAATTTGCGAAAAAGTAAACATTCATCACTTAGCAAGATATGATTGGTCGATTGCCCATCCTATGCGATCCATCACGAGCCACGTGATGAATCAATTGGTCAGTCTAGGGTGAAAATTAAATGTCCTAACTATTACAATTTTCAAACCCATACATCATGGGCCTTCTTGTAATATCCAGCTTGATTGGGCCTCCATGTAATGAATTGGGCCTCCATGTCCTCCAAGGTAAACGGGCCTCCATGTGGATCTCCAAGTCTTCATGAGGTCTTCTCGGCTGCAAGCCTAATCTAAGCCTAGCTTACATAATTTAAATGGTCCTATTCTATTACATTTGTTTGCGCAAGCAAGGGCACCAATTAGGCCCATTTAATTACAACCCATAAAATAAATAAACCAAAAACTACATAGGGCTTAAGGGCAAAATCGACCAATCCACATATTCACACAAGAACATGCATAAATTCACATAAGGGTAATAATGTAAATTTATCGGCTTTATTAATTTTAATTCGCAAAAATTCATCCAAGTTAATTAATTTTGAATTAACAATTAATCTCTAAGATTAATTAGCTCTTACTTGAGCTCTAAGTAATCTACAATTCTTATCTTGATTAAATTGGTTAATTAAGGTAATCTAAATATCTAAGATTCTTACCTTATCCAAAACTCTAAGTTTCCCAAAATTCCCAAATCTCCAAGATTCTCAAGATAATCCTATTTTGACTAGATTAGTTAATTAAGGTAGTGTTTAAGTTTAACAAAGTAACTACCTTATCCAAAAACTCCAAGTTTCCTAATCTTCCAAAATTCTCCAAGATTTTCAGGACTTTCAAAATAGGCAGAATTAGAGTCCAACCAGAAATCAACCAGACGAGGCCAATCACGGACTGCCACGTAGGACAGCCCACGCGCGACCACCAAGGCGGCGCGTGAGCTGCCTGCGGCAGCGAGCAGCCGCGCACAGCAGCGCGTAAACAGCAGCCCGAAGGTTGCTGCTGCGCGCAGCGTGTGCGGCCAGCATGCTGCCAGCACGCTGCCGTTGGCAGCGGCTTGCGGTGGCCGCCCAGCCACGGTGCGCGGCCGCGTGCCACCGCGAGTCGGATCTAATAAATTTTTTTTTTTGTTTCTTCGATTACTTATGATTTAATTAAACAAACCCAGTCAATTAAATCCCAATCCAAAAATAAAACTAATATGATAAAAAATTTCGAATCTAAAATTACCCATTAACTCCAAGTTAAACAATTAACGTCCTATAACATGCAAAGTTAAAGAACTAGCCACATAAATCAAACATATGATTTAATAAACACAGAATTTGCAAATTCATATATATACAAAGCCTAGAGTTGGCTCTGATACCACTGTTGGGATTCGGTAAGAAAAACAGCCCTAGGCACAGCGGAATATAAAAATTTTAGGGCCTCTTAAAGAATCCTGCCAGGATATTCTCTAGTTGTGTATATATATAAATATAATTAAATGATAGTATAAGTTTTCTCGTTATACCTATCTCCTTGCAAATCCTCGGCTAGCAAGATGAACTCTGAATTCTGCCCCGGTAAGATCGAACCACACCTATTGAGTAGCGCCCCACGTGTTGCGCCTCTACGAGTTGATAAACCACAATATCACGAAAATTAATATATCCTAATCAACTGGAACATAGGGTATATTAATATATAGGTTTTAGAACAACTTTGGAACGAAAATCGAAAACGAAAAATTCTTCCAAAGTGGAAATATGGTTCGGCCGATCACAAGAGCAAGAGGGAGAGGGAGAGAATTTTTGCTTTTCTTGTTTTGCTTGGGGAGTTGTCTGTGAGATATGAGACCTAGTCTCTTATTTATAGATATCTCTCGTAACCTAATCCTACTAGGATTAGGATACTAATTCTCCTACATGGGCCATGGCCCTCTTTAGTTAGAAGACTAAGTCTTCTAATTAATTAATGGCCCATATTAATTAATATTTCAGGGCTTAATTTAATCTCCCAATTAAATAGCCCAATTAATTAAATCATCTCCCAATTAATTAATTAAACTCCAAGTCTAATTAAATTAATTATCCATTAATTAATTAAATCCTAATTGATTAATTTACTCATAAATTAAATTCCAATTTAATTTATAATCTTGATCCAATTCCAATTGGATCCACTTTCGTTCCATAAGGGTCGACCCAGTCGACAAACTCTTTTAATCGACCCAGTCGATTTTTTGACTCAGTCGACTGGTTCGTTCTTGTTTCCTCGCTTTCGCTTCATGTGTATTGTGTATGCCCCCGTAGGTTCACCACATAATTGGCCGCGGGTTGTAATTAAATATTATTTAATTACTCGAGCAATTAATACTCTAAATTAATCGAACACTCTGTCGATTAGTCATTCCAAAATTAGCACCCCTGCTAATTTGGGAATTCTCCCACACTCCACGGTCGATGTCCAGTCACAAGCCCATGGAGCCCAATCACTGGTGAATTAATTCAGTGAACCTTTTATCATTTATAATTTCCATATACGACATAATCTCTCCATCGATCAATCTCCCAGTCGAGACTTAAAGGGCATGGTCTTTCATCGGATTCCCTTTTCTTTTGTCTTGACCTTATGTACTCTGTTCTTGAAATAAATTCTTTTTGACTTAATCTTTATGAGCTACTTACATAAAGTTGTCAGATACCTTGGCCAATGATTTTACCAGAATTAATTTCTCACAGAAATCCATAGGAGAATTTCCCAACCTATCAAGTCGGGTCAATGGATCCTTTGTTGATGATATGAATCTGCATACGAGTTCCTCTATACCCAACATGAGCCCACAGAGACTTTCTGGTGATCCCCAGTCAGTCGGAACTCATATCAAAGTATAGACGTTCTCGCACCAGATAAACCCTATCATCTCAAGTAGTTAGGGATCGTTCCTCGTATACTATTATAAATATGGAATAACTTCAACCCCGATATGCGACTACCGCTTCCATGGTGAGTTATTTCCTATTGGGGTATTCAGTGCGCTTGCCATTCCAGCAAGCCACCCACTTATGTGTGTCGACTATCCCAGTCACGCTCGTGGACCCCAGCGTTCTCCAGTTCATCGGAGTACACACAACAGTGAGAGTCTAACCGAATCCAACGATGTCCTATCTCGATTGGATTCTACGACTCTTGAATATGTTCTAGATCACGGCCTTAGAGATCAGTCCACGGGTTGTCCCATAGCCCTGTGATCTAAGGACTTCTATCCTTATGCGTAGACAATTATTACATAAGATAAAGATGACCATTTAATTAAAGTGCATTTATTAATCTAAATTGAATAGTTCCGCATTTATTACAATAAATACTAGCCATACAGCTGGCTTGCAGGACACTATTTCTATCAATCTCCCACTTGTCCTAAAGCCAGTCTTTTATGTTCTTGAGTCCCATCTTATGCAGATGTTTCTCAAATGCCTTTTGAGGCAGAGGCTTCGTTAGCGGGTCCGCCGTATTATCTTATGCAGTTAAATTTTATGCAGTTAAATTTTATGCAGTTAAATTTTATTGCCAAATTTGAGTCCCATCTTATGCAGTTAAATTTTATTGCCAAATTTGAGTCCAAGACATATTAATTATTAATTAATTTATTTTGGGATTATATCAAATTTAATTCCTAAAATAATAATTAATTAATTTTATATCCAAATGATTAATTGAATACAAGATTTCTTGCAAATAAATTAAAATCTCCATACACAAGGCAAGTATGTGTAGGAAATTATTAAGCAAGACAATATTTTCTTGGAATATTATTCACAAAGCAATATTTGCATGTCATATCTTTTTAAAAGGCAAGAGAATGAAATAAAATATATTTCTTGTCATACAAGGTGTGAAGAACCAATCAAATTGCGCCACGTCATATGGAGAATATTACAATATTTCTCAAAACCCACCTATAAATAGGGGTCATCTTCAAGAAGAAAAACACAACTCAAAAACACAATTCAAGAAGCATAAAGAAGTTCAAGGAGAAAAGAAGCAAACTCTCTCAAGGCGTTCTTCGCAATATTCAAAGGCGTTCTTCAAAAAGTGAAGAAAAATCCAACGTTTAATCTAAGATTAATATACTTAACTCTTAGATTAACGTTATTGGAAATTCACGAAGTTCAAACAAAGATCAAATCCCTTAAAAATCCAAAATATCCAAGACGGAGTTCGAGACGTTCGTCAAGGAGATTCAAATCATTCCACGTTTGATCTAATATCAATTGCTATTGGATTAACGTTATTCAAGTACCAATATTATTTTGGAGAAGATCAAATCAATCTTTTTCAAGATTATTGCTTAGAAGATTAGAATCAGAGGAATCATAGAGATTGTAACCACTACTTCAAATCAATAAAATTTAATTTGAACAATTATTTCTTGTTTAATATATTTTCACTACTAGAAAAACTGTTTTTAGCGACAGAATTTAGGGGCGGAAAGGATATCCGTCGCTAATTTTTACTAATATAGCGACGGAAACAATATTCCGTCGCTGAATTCCATCGCTAAATTATTCCGTCGCTGATTCCGTCGCTAATCGGACCAAATTAGCGACGGGTCATTTATTCATCGCTAAATTTCGTCGCTAAAAATTTCAGTTCTTAGATCCCTCGCTATTTCCGTCGCTATGGAACTATCTAACTAAAAAAATTATAATAATAAAAATTTCAGCGAACGATAAATGTTATATGCCAGGAATTGATATAAATTTAGCGACGGAAAATAAATATCCGTCGCTGGTTTAAAATTATTAGCGACCTGGTTTAGAATTTTCAGCAACCATGTTTAGGATTTTCAGCGACGGAAAATTAAATCCGTCGCTAAAATTAATTATTTTTTTAAAATATTAAAAAATTACTTTTATTTGTTTATAATATAATTGCGAAAACCTCAATATATAAGCAACAATTTTAGCACATATATAGTCAATAATTTGAATTTTCGAGCCAAGTTAGTTTCCCGTTTGGATCTTCGATTGATAAAATTTTCGAAATAATTTTTTCAAAACTTTGATTTACGGAGTAGTTAGTGGTCCTGAACAAGTAGGTCTCCCGTTTTGATTATCTTCGATTGATGAAATTTTTAAATAATTTCCCCTAAACTTTGATTTACGGATCGAGGGGTTAGTGGTCATGTACAAGTCAGTCTTCCGTTTGGATCTTTGATTGATGAAATATCAAAATAATTTCCCCAAAACTTTGATTTATGGAGGGGTTAGTGGTCATGTACAAGTTAGTCTCCCGTTTATATATCAAGTTATAACCATTTAATTAAAGGAGTGTTCATATATTAATTAAAAACATTATTTTCTCTTTTGACACATTAATTACTTGGACTATTTGAACTGATCAATATTTATAACGGCACAGACACTGATTAAAATTTAAAATTATGATTAATTAAAGTAGTATACATATCAAATAAATTAAAATTAGCTGGATATCATATTTAAGACTAAATTACAATTTCTGTAACTCTAACTCCACTGATACCCAATTATATTCGACCTAGAAAAAGAATGACTAGTTCATAATTGCCATTTGCAAATCTATAATAATAAGATATTAAACTATACATATATATACACATTTTTAGGTATAAATACACATGCTCGATCTTGTGCATATAATACATAAATATATATTGTACATTGTAAAATTTACACACGTACCCATATATAATATGTTTCGAGACCCAGTAAAATATATTCACATCACCACTCCACTATTAAACCATATGATACTTTTTCTTTTCTTTTCGGGTCAAGTAAAACCAAATGATATATAAATTGAAGACTTCACTGAAAAGGGCATACTAAACAATTCATAAAATGATTTCTTAGTAAACTGGGGATAGAAAACAAAAGTCATTTTGTTGTATAGACGACTTGAGTGAGTCAAAAGCCCTAATTTCAGTCAAAATCAAAATTCCTCTTCATTCTCCATCTCTTCTCCCGCCGCCTACCTCTTCTTCTTTCTCCCACCCGCGCCTCCACCACGGCCAGACAAGACCGCGCCGCCCCTGCCCACTGCCGCAGCCAAACTCGAACCCTCGTGACTCCAACACTGCCAGCCAGACCGCGCCGCCCCTGCCCACTGCCGCTGCCAAACTCGAACCCTCGTGACTCCACCACTGCCAGCCAGACCGCGCCGCCCCTGCCCACTGCCGCTGCCAAGCTTGAACCCTCGTGACTCCACCACTGCCAGCCAGACCGCGCCGCCCCTGCCCACCGCCGCAGCCAGACTTCTCCCCCCGCCCTAATTTCTATCTACATTTAAGAATTAGAGTAAGTTTCTTAATTTTTATATGTTTGTCTACTGATTCAATCTCATATTTTCTTTAACTGTGAATTTCCCGACTTGAAAAATCTTCTTGAAATTGTTAGTTTATTATTAAGGTTGTAAGTGATCATAGTAGAATGAATAGTATTTTAGCATCGATGTGATTTCTTCTTGTTAAACTGGTTTTGTGTGCTTTCTCAATAAAAGAAAAATGATTTTGTCTTAATTTGATTTATTCTGAAACAATTAGGATTTTTAAATTGATTTATTAAACAATTAGGAGTACTTTGACTGGGCATTTGGCACAGATTTGTTTGTTTTGGGTTATCTAAACAATTGATTTGTTTTGCACAGATTCTGAAACAATTAGTTTATTATAATATATGTGCATGAACATGATTGTGACATTATGTTAGTTTGTGGACAGTTTGGTCGTTCTCTTATAAAATAATACTAGTACTTGGCAGTTGGCAGTTGGCAGTAGTTTAATACATGTTGAGTGGGTTATTGGTAATTAAATAAATTAATTTACATTAGTTTATTCGTGTAGTTTTAAATATTTATATGATTTATTTTTATTTAAATGAAGAATTAGAAGAAAAAACTTGGGCCTTAGCTCCTAGTGTTTTATATAGGTTATCTAGGAGTTTATTAAAATTTAAATAACTAATTAAGTATTTATTTTTGTAGAAGATGGATAATATTCTAGTCATGTTCCCTGTACTCCTAGTACACCAGAGGGACCTTCAGTCAGTCCGAGTTCACTTGATACGAGGATCTACATAGAAACTCGAGGCGACGAGTATGAAATTTTAATTTTCTTTAATAATTTATAAATAATCAACATTTATAGTATTTATTATGCTAACTAATGTTTTACATTTTGGTTCTATTATAGATTCTACCCTAACTCATCTCAAGTCGTCAAGTTTTTAATGGATAAAATATGTGAAAGATATGAGGGCGCATGGATTTGTTATTCCGAAGTCCCTGAAGATGTGAAAGAGATGTGGTTTAACAAATTCAAGGTATACTTTTTTTTAATTTTATATGTATATTGATTTCACTCTAATAGGTTTTTATTTTATGGAGTTTCTTATAATGACTTGCAGGACAAATATCGTTGGAACCAAGATAATGAACGAGCTATCCGGCGTATTTATAAAATGAAAGCCGGAAAGGAACTATCTGATAGATTATATAAACAACGGGAAAAAAAATTTCAGAGACCTAACTGGATTGGGGTAGGTTATTGGGATATCATGGTTCATAGATGGAAGACTGACCCTAAATTCATTGCTAATAGTAAAAAAAATAAGCAAAATCGGGCATCGGACTGTGATGGTATGGGCTTCCCACTTTATGCTGGTGGGAGTAAGTCACAATTATGTCACTCGGATGATATCGTAAGTTCTTCACATAAATATATTTTTATTTTTCATGTGTATGTTTTATAATAATTATTTTTTTTCACAGGAAAAAAACACTGGAGCTAAACCATCCCGAGCTGATGTATTTATGATGACTCATTCAAAAGTAGTCAATGGCCAACGTGAATGGGTCGACGAACGTTCTGAGTTTGTACACGTTAGTTGCTTTATACTTGTATTTTTTTTATTATGTTGTGACATTTAGTTATGTATTAATTAATAAACTTGTCTTGTAGGAAAATTTTGTGGATATCATTTCGAGTCAAGATTCCACAGAACTTAGCGTAGTCGATCCACAAACTGAGTTGGAGGTAATATGAATATGACTTATAGTTTATTATTTTACTTAGATTATGTAATTATTATTTATAGTTAAATATTAATAAATTGTTATATTGTTTCATATGTAGACGTGGATAGACGTCGTTGGGCCACCGAACAAGAAGGGAAGGTGTTATGGTTTGGCTGCTGAGGCCAAGTTTGTCAAAGGTGGTTCATCAAGAGGACTTTCACAAAGTCAACAACCCCCGATTGAGGTAACTAACGAGATTTCCAGTCTAAAATCACAGTGTCAAACTTATGCGGAGGAAATAGAAAAATTAAAAGAAGCCTCAGATATGCAACGGAAGGCCTGTGAGGAGAAAATGGCAGCAATGGATCAGATGATGCAACAATGGCAAATGATGATGGCACGGGGTAACATGTTTCAGCAACAACCCGTGGCCCCATTTAATCCATCTCTAACGGGCCCATTTCAGACATCAGTTACCGGTGCTCAATCTTCATATTATATGTCATCCCCAATGTTTGGGTATATGGGGAATATGGCACCCATTCCACATCAATCGACCCATACTCCGGCACAGGCCCAATCTTCGCCTCATGCTCAATCTTCACCTCATGCCCAATCACAGCCACAAGATGTTACCCGACCCCTTTCTCAGGAGCCAAATGATAAAAATTCGATATGAATGTTTACATTGTTTAGGACTAATTTTACTTTAGTTTTTGATGTGAATGTAGTTTGGGAACAATTTTACTTTAGTTTTATGATAATTTTGAACTGAATCTTTAGGTTTTATTGAATACTAATTAATTTATGTATTTTTTGCATGTGATTATGGTATTGAATTCTTGGATTAATTGTGTAGTATTGAATTTTTGAAATGTTTGTGGTAGTGAATTGTTGGATTAATTGAGTTAAAACAATTTATTAATGAAAAAAATAATAAAAAAATAATTATTAAAAAATAAAAAATAAAAAATAATTATTTTTTTCAAAAAATCGAAATTAATCAGCGACGGATTGAACAATCCGTCGCTAAACATACAACCAACGACGGATTGAACAATCCGTCGCTGACAGTACTAACAGCGACGGAATATTTCCGTCGCTACAGTTATCCTTCCGTCGCTGCTAGAATGTTCAGCGACGGAAACAATATCCGTCGCTGTTCGTAAGGTTTAGCGACGGATATTATTTCCGTCGCTAGGAGAAATTTTAGTGGCGGATTTTATTTTCCGTCGCTAAATATTAATGGATTTTTTTCCGTCGCTTAGGTGATTAGCGACGGATTTTTGAGCAAAATACGTCGCTAATTCCGTCGCTATTTTAGCAGATTTTTGTAGTGTTTTAAACTTGAAATTTTATTTGTTACACATATCAAACTGAATTTGAACCTAATTTAAATTAAGATGAATTAATAGCAGTTTAATTGACGGCCATATAATTCTTCATACAAGACAAAGCTAAATGCTTTCTATTTTGAAAGATCTTAATAGAGAGTGTAAAAACTTTTAATTAAAAGACATAATGGTAAAATCTAGGTTCCTTATTAATCTGTTTTAACCTGATTTCTACAAATCACGTGACGAGGCCATAACCAGTTCAATTCAAGTTTGGACATGGTTCAAGTAAAAACACAACCCAAAATCAATAGTCTATCACATATTTTTTTTCTTCATTTTAAACTATATAAAATTCATTGATTTAACATTTACCATGCAATTTTTCTCATATCAAATTCTACTTAAATTATTAATTTAAAACCTACTATCTACTTTTTCCCTTAAATAGGGTTTTTGGCATTTTGCACCCTGGAATTATAGAGTTTTGACACTTTACACTCTGACTTAAAATTTTTGGCACTTTACACCATGAAAATATAATATATTTGGCACTTTGCACCCTAGTGTGTGTTTTAGTGAGAAAATTCATTGATATATAGAAGAGTAGAATATTTGTTTTTAATTTTATTTTTCACTTTGCACTTTAGCAATATAGATTTTGCACCCTTGAAATATAGAATGTTGGCAATTTGCACCCTAAAATTATAAAGTATTAGCATTTTTTACCCCGACTTAAATTTTTTGGCACTCTGCACCCTAAAAATATAATTTGTATGAATTTTTCACCCTAATGTATTTTTCTTAAAAAAAATAGACTCATGAATGTCGGTGATGTAGAGATCAAATGGTCATTTATATGCACAACAATCATAAGCTTGTTATTCTAAATTTATTTTACTTTATAATAACTTATTTTAACATTTTCTCTCAGTAAAATTTAGATTTAAAAAAAGACATTGTCTTCATTTTATTTTCAAGTATCCTCAAGATTATTTTATATTATTCTATTTCGAAAAGTATTTATAGAGAGTCTGAAAACTCTTACTAATTTAAAATTAAGAAAAAAACAACAAATTTATAAGTAAATATTATTCAAGTTTAACCAAATGAGATTAGATTAATATAAAAAAATTAATTTATAAGAATTAGGAGAAACTTATCACATTTAAGATGGAATATTTAATATTCTTATATCTATTTGAAAATTAAATATATTTAATAATTTAATATTGTAACTTAAATTTTCATGAATTTAGAAGAGAGAGAAAATTGAGTCAAAATTAAGTCAGTAAATATTTACTGGTTTAACTCAATGTGAGAATTTTCACTTGATTCATTTTTTCTCCGCTTATAAACTCATTATAAGTTTATATAAATATATGTATACAAAATCGAACCCAACAAAATATATCAACAAGAGAAAATACATATTTTGGGTTGAATTGGACCGAGCCGAATAAAGGCCAACCCATGGTTCAAGACCCATCTTACCACCCCTACATTATTTGTGTAAATCCAAAATTTTTTTGCTATTAAAAGGAGTTAATGCCAATTTAACCCCTGTAAAATGCATAATGTTCAATTTAATCTCTTATGAAAATTTTAAAGAAGCAATTTACCTTCTTCAGTCGGAGAATGTAACTCACTTGTCGAAATTGAAATTGTACATGAAAAATATTTATGTAACATAAGGGATAAATTACCATATTTAATATAACAAAGTGGATAAATTGTCACATTTATCATAACACAAGTGAGTAAACTACAACATTAACATAACACCGGGAGGGGGAGAGGGGTAAAGTGTCAGGGGGATGATATGAAACTTTTATAAAATTATAAAGGGATAAAGTGATCTTTTCCAAATCACCGGAAACTAATTGAACATTTTGAATATCACATGGATAAACTGCCACTAACACCTATAATAAAAGTTAAAATATATAAAAAGCTTCTATGCTTTCTAACCACATAATTTCCCATGTTGACTGCCTATTCAAACCACTTTCCTATGTTAATTGCATCTGAGTAGCTCTCTAAAAATTAGTTGCACCGTAGATTTTTAATGCACTTTTCTACATGACAAGTGCTATAAATACCAGTGCCTCAAGGCCCTGAAATCTCACCATTATTACAAACAAAGTTTAATTAATTTGATACATACTACATAGTTTCTATATTTTCAATTGTTTTATTTGTTCACTAACTAAAATGGATAATTCCCACAACATGAGCTACCAAGCTGGCCAGGCCAAGGGCCAAGCACAGGTTATCTTCACTTTTCTATACAATGACATATACATATATGATATATCTATAGTTGAATTTTATTTTATTTAAATTTAATTTAATTTAATTTAATTTTTTTGTTTGTGTTAAATTACAGGAAAAGGGGAACCAGATGATGGATAAGGCAGGAAATGCTGCCCAATCTGCCAAGGAATCAATGCAGCAGGTAATTAATTAATTCTTAGTTCGAAGTCGATCAACAAAAGTTTATATCAGTTTATTTTATCGTACAAAACAAATTAGACATGAACAACGTTTATTCTTTCATGGTTTTCGAAAGTGGACTGGAGACAGGGGCGGATCTACTATATGCCCCCGCCCCCCCCCCCCCCCCCCAAGATTTTGCTTTGCTTTTTTTTTTTTTTATAATTCTATTCATCTATATATATTAAGTTAATTTGAATGCTTATTGATTTTTTTTAAAATTTAAATTACCAAAAATTATAAATTTAAGTGATATATGTCTATTAATAGTATGATTTAATTAATTAAATTATTTAGGTTCTTAAACCAATATGATAGCAGTGTATTGTTATATTAGTTTATTCATTATTTTATATGTTCTATATGCGAAATATAAAATAAATCTTGTTAAAAATGAGCTTGAAAACAACATATAAGTTTATTTATTATTTATTATTTTGCTAATGTTTTAATTCATAATGAGAAGTATATTAGTTTTATTTGAAACTATTTTATAGTATATTAATGAACTTCGTGTACAATTATAATATAGTGAAAATACATTTTAGAGTATACATTTTGTGTCCATCTATTTATGCAGATTTTTTTTCATGAAAATAAAAATTGGTCCCCTCGACTTTGAAATCCTGGATCCGCTCCTGACTGGAGATAATACTCATTGGACTAAAACTAAAACTATGGCTTATACACGGCTTTGCCACACTTATTCAATTGTCACTCTATCAATTTCTAGAACGATTCTTTTTATTTTTGGTGGATTCTATAAATTCTTCTTAACTGTTATATATGGTTTTAGACTGGACAACAGATGCAGGCCAAGGCACAAGGTGCAGTTGATGCTGTGAAAGATGCAACTGGCATGAACAGATAAAGAGCTTTAATTTATGACTGATTTTGATTATTTATCATTTTTTGTCTATGGCTTCATTTCCTACCAGTTTAATTTCTTGAGTTGATGTTTGATTTGAAGTTTTAGGTTCAAATTTCATTACACTTAGCAGTTACATTAGAACATTTGTGGATTTTTGCTTTTATGTTCTAGGAAAAGCAGAAGAAGTTCCCTTTGAATCAATAAATAAACATTCCCACGTTGATTTTGTTTTACTATTTTAGTTTTATTCATTTTGGGGACTCGCATTTATAGCTTGATGAATTTCCATCAAATATATGCTACATTTCGATATCATATATATACATATATAATATTCATAATTATACAAATTTATAGTAATACTCATACATATATGATATAAAATTTGAAGTGTTTTCGAAGGTCATGATGATTTACGTATTAGACCCACGTTGTAAAAAATCAAAATGATAAATTGCAAACTCAAATTAGCATGTAATTGAAAAACTACACTCTTAAATTTTTTTTAAAAAAAAAAATAAGACTTTACTACCTCAATTTTACATTTAATCGGCTAATGCACTCAATCAACCGTAGTTATATAGATTTTCTTTAATTGGATAATAACGTGGCTCACAGTTTACTTGGATAACGTTTTTAGGTCACACCGTAAAAAATGATCTGTATTTTCAATTTTGATGCTATTTCATGTTTTTCCCCTTGGATTAGTCAGCTCCAAAATCATTTACATCGGTTTGGATTTAGGTCAGGCTTGATATTGCTGCGGCCATCAGGTCTTGTCTGATTCGATAGGATTTTAAATCTTTTCGGATCCAATAAAATTTCTAGTTTTAAAATTTTCACCAATTTTGTTTTCTACTATAAGTTTGTCAATGAATAATCATTCGAATTAGCAAACATAATCAAATTTATTTCATAGTCAATAACTTTAACATTAGAAAGATTAAATATCGACACATATAACTACTTGTTTCAAATGATTTAACATATCTCTTTGGAAAATAATATTAATGATATTAATGCAGCGAAATTAATTCATGTTGTTAGATTACAATATGCATATCAATGAAATGAAATCCTATCCATATATTGTTATTAACTTTTTTTTTTTTTTTTTTGTTATGTAAATTGTTACTTATATACATAGAAGGCTTAAATATAGGTTGCCCCCTAAAGAATGGGTGTGTACAAGTTACCCCATAAAATATTGCTTGTATTATTTACCCCCTCTATTAGGCTGTGTTTGGTTTGTGGAAAATACTAAGTAAAATGAGTGAAAGTCATGGGTAAAACACTTTACCTGTTTGTTAGTAAAGTATTTTAGTAGGAAATTATTTTACATGAAAACTTATGTAAAATAAAATACCCTGAAATAAGGAAATACAATTTCCCCAAAATTTTTGAGGAAAAGTGAAAAAACATCGCTCGCTTCTCTGCCCTACTCTCTCTCTCTCCCAGTTCCACCATCGATCTCTTCTCTCACTCTCTTCTCTCATCAAAACACTTTCATCCATGGCGTCCAAGCTCGTATCAGGTTCAATTTCGCGTAGAACTTCTCCTCGTCTGAATGTGAATCCTCGATTGCCACCGGTGAACTTCTCAAATGGTCGGAAAGCACCAATTCGTCGAGGTCAGAATTCGAATTTAGGGCACCCAATCATGAACTCTCAGAGAAACAAAGATTTAGATGAAAGTTTTAATGGCTTGGATGAGATGGATGATGATGAAATTGAAGTAAATGAAGGGGTATGGTTCTAAATCATCTCTTCTATTGACTTTACAATGTTCCTTATTACTATATGAATTACTAAGTACATAATTCAAGTTTTACCTAGTTTTTGTTTTTTCATTGTTGATTTGATCTAATTGATTGATATTCAAGTCTTTCATGAAGCTACATCAGTTAATTTATTAGCTATCTTTGAAAATTGATGCATACAACTATTTTTGGCATATGATTACATCTGCATATATTTTAAGCCTCAATTGAACCTGTTTTCAGTAGGTGGGCATGAGATTTTCGAATTGATTTAAGACTCTTTGTTTGAGAGCAGTGGTTCAAGAATTGAGTGATGGAGTTTAAGTTTAATGCTTCATAAAACATATGTAAATTATGTAATGTTTGTGTTGGATATCTTTATGTTACTATCAATTTCAGACTAACAATTTCAGCCATTGTTCATGTAAGATTAGATGATTATTTACTGGCCATATACTTGTGGAACTCTAGAGATGGAGTTGAATCATTATATTAATATTATATGGACATAATGAAACAATTAATACCAATAATATCTGCTTGCTGCACCATATATATATAAACTTAACTTAAAGTTGAAAGAATTGTTTGTTTGCTGAATGACAACTTTTCCCATGTCTTATTCTTTAGTGCTGTGAGCCTGTGACTATATATCATATTATAATTAATTCGATTTATTGCACAGTAATTAAAGATTAAAACTTCAGTTCTGGTTAATTAGCTTCACTGTATGCATATGGAATATTCACTGCATGTGATGTGGTTAATTAGTTACACTGTATGCATATGGACTTTGATATAGGAATATATGAATATATATATATATATATATGTGTGTGTGTTTCATTATTTAATTAAAAATTAGTTTGGAGGGATTTGTGGCTTGGATATCTAAGAACAGCATTATTAATCTAAAACCATGTTTAGTCAAATGATTTAATTTATGACTTTTCTCTTGTTCTAGAGTATCTTCACCATTTCATTTCATGATGATGAATCTGAATTCTACTCTATTTTCGAGTTTACTGTGATTCTCAGGTATTTTCTGAGATGCCCTTCTGTTGTTTTTCTGTAATGCGTTCGAATTGGTTCATGAGCTATCTCTTTCTGATGCTAATGCATTGAGTGTAGATTTACTTTTTTTTGGTTTGACTTTTCAGCTGAATTGTTTAAACATTAGAGTTTGGGACTTGTGATATGATAATTGTTGATCCCTTTTCAGTTATTGAGCTTTTTGTGTGTCTTTTATATGATAGATGCAGTTTTTGAACAAATAGGTATATGCAGTTTTAAAGGAATTGCTTTAATATTACTATCATCATTTCGTAGCTTTATATATCAGGGATAATTGTAATATACTATTATATAAATTTTAGGGAAAAACTCTATTACAGTACCATATTGTCTTCTCAATCTCGAATCAAGTATGCCCAATTTGTTAGGTTGTTCACATTTATTGTTCATTCAAACAGACAATAGATGGTTGGACCTAACTATGTACTTCCACTTCAAGAATTAATTTGATCTTCTTTCATATTCATTTCACTAGTAGAAGTATCAATTTGGTCGTTATTACACGTTTTCTCTTACTTAATGTGGTTCTTTTCATAGAAGGACGACCATGATCACCATGAAAAATTAAGAAAATGGGCTGCTACTTGTGTAGTTACTTACGCAGCTTATGCTGCCTTTCTTTGTTCATTGATAAGAGGTTCAAATTATGAAAATGACTCTAGCTTGGAAGAGTCGGATTATGAAAAGACATAGTATAATAACACGACTCACGAAAAAGAAAGAAGAGGATTGTCGTGAACAATTACGCATGGGAAAAAATGCTTTTGCGAATCTCGTGTACATACTCAAAGGAAGGGGTCTTCTTAGAGATAACGCGCGTAGTAGTGTAGAAGAGCAAGTGGCAAAATTTTTATACATAATTGGTCATAACCTAAAGTATAGGATAATTAAGTTCAAGTTTCGACGTTCTAGTGAGACAATTAGCCGACATTTTCATCAAGTGCTTCGAGCAATTATATCTTTGGAGGATATATTCTTAAAGCAACCAAATGGAGATGAGTGTCCTACACAAATTAAAGACAACCAAAAGTTTTGGCCAATTTCAAGGTAAACTAGTAAAATAATTGAAAGTTTTCCATAATTCGGTTGGTATTAATTACATTAACGAGTTAATTACAGGATTGTGTAGGTGCAATTGATGGTACTCATGTGCGTGTTAAAGTGTCAAATACTGATGCACCAAGATATCGTGGGCGCAAGTGCCATCCAACTCAAAATGTATTAGCTGCATGCACTTTTGACTTGATGTTTACGTATGTGCTTCCTGGATGGGAAGGATCAGCTTCAGATTCTAGGATATTAAGTGATGCTTTGACTAGAGAAATTGACCGTTTAAGTGTTCCTCAAGGTTAGAAATTTGATCGGTTTAGATAGAAGTCCTTAACGAATGGTTACAATTTTATTTTTCTATTACTTATCAATAACTTTTGTTTCTCTAGGTAAATATTACCTTGTAGATGCGGGTTTTCAGTTAAAAACCGGATTTCTTACTCCTTTTCGTAGTACACGCTATCATCTTAAAGAATATAGTGTTCATGGACCAGAAAATCTTCAAGAACTTTTCAACATGCGGCATGCAAAGCTAAGAAATGCAATTGAACGATCTTTTGGAGTTTTGAAAAAAAGATTTCCAATTTTGAGAAGTGGGACAGAACCTCATTTTAGTGTTGATACTCATGCTGACATCGTATTGGCTGGTTGTATCCTCCATAATTACCTAATGGGTGTCGATCCTGATAAAAACCTTATTGCAGAGGTTGATAAAGAATTGGCGAGAAGAACACCTGAAATTTATCCAAGCTTAGTTGATGAGTGTAGGGAAGGAGAACTTTTAAGAGAACAGATTGCACTAGATATGTGGAGAAATTATAATATACGTCGTCGATTTTAATAGATTTGATGAGGCTTTATTAGTTATCTTTCTTATATTGACTTGGTGTCTCAAATTGAGTTGTTATGAATACTTTTATTATTGAATTGCATTGTTTAGCCATTGTTAGTTTTCATATAACTTATCTTGATAGATGTGATTTTATATGATATCATTCTATTTTATAATAAGCTTTTTATGTATAGTATAATGTTGATCAAGACGATGTAAAGAAAAATTTGAAATGGAATGATGCCATGGATGATTGCGTATGGATATTGGATTTTATGCTTCATATTAGTTTCATGTTAATGGATATTGAGAATTTTGTTTGATTGGCATGTTTTCCATTTTATATGATTTCGGCTCTTATAATTCATTTTAAATGAAATTATTGATCGGTGTAAAGTGTTTATGACATATATAGCTTGATGTTGTTTGACATGGATGGAGATTTTTTTGTTTTCATATTAATTTTGTAAAATATAAATCATTTTAAATAAAATTATATATTGGTGTAAAAGAATATATATAATTTTTATAAGAAAAAAGATATTAAAAAATAACATGTGTAACAACTCATTTTTGTGTTTTTATTTGTTTTTCCTCTCTCTTTTCTCGGAAACCAAACAAAACAAATGAAAATTATTTTCAAGAAATTTATTTTACACATAAGTTTTCTTAGCAACCAAACAAACTTGAAAATCTATGTTTTCTTTGATTCTACTTTTCATAGATTTTCATTTTCTATACTTCCTCAAATCCTCAAACCAAACACAGCCTTAGTGAATGTAACGGAGAAATGTTGTCTTTGCTGATGTAGCAAAAGGCTTAAATATAGTTACACATTTTCTGATCAAAATATCATTTCCCTTGCTGAAATGCAAATACTATTAGTTTTAACCTCATGCCAAAGTTGTTCTTAAACTCATATTTTACATCTGATTGTATTCTTCTTGGTGAATTTGTCTTCATACTTTTTGCAAAAAAGAGTACCTAATATTATTTCAACAATTATTATATGGTTATATCCGTTGTTATTTCACCAATTATTATATTTATTTTTGTTCTTATATTTTTACCTTAAATTATTATTTCAACGTTTGTTATCTTTCTCCAATATTATTATTTAATTTTTTTAGTAGCCTTTTGAATTCTTAATGGACATGTGATTCGAATCGTCATCCTAACTCATGTCTAATATTCCAGGTTTTTATAATAAATGGTCGAAATCTATACCAATTAGTATGATATAGGCGATAAAAAAATATGTTCGTAAATTTCTTGGTTGTTATAATTGGATTGAAAGTAATATTTCAATTTTAATTCATAAATTATTAATATGAAAAAAAATTGTCTACCACTTTTTTTCCTAATTCGAATTTTATAAAATTGAATTGAAGTAAACAAGTGGAAGTAATTTTATCAAATAGTTGAAGAATTAAATTTTGACCATTGACTTGAGATTAGTGTATAATTATTGATCTATGTATGTTATCAAATAGTTGCAATTTTTTGAGATGGTTGAAACCTACAATAAGTAATTTATTTATTTGTCTACATAAAAAGTTCATAAGTTCACTTTAACAAATGAGTACAATACATCAGAAAAATAATTTTTAAGGCCCCTGAAAGTTGAAGGGTATTTTGGGGATTTCATTTTATATCAGCAGGGTATTTAGTAATTTCACTAAATAGTTAGCGCCGTCAAATTTTCAACAGTTGACTATATGATAGAGGGAGTAAGGACTATAAGTAATACTTTAGGTGTAATTGAGACATCCTTCATAGTTTAGAGGGGCAAACTATATCTAACATTAATATATGAATATAATCTATTTTTAATTATTATCGAATAAGAATATTCTACGGATCAGATTGATCTAGATCCATGTTCGTTGTATGAAGTTTGTAATATAGATTTTCTTAAGAATTAACTGCATCAGATCTTAAATCAGATAAAATTGAATTTGAACCTAATTTAAATAAAGATGAATTAATAGCAGTTTCATTGGCATCCATATTTTTCTTTATACGAGACAAAGCTAAATGCTTTCTATTTTGGAAGATCTTAATAGAGAGTGTAAAAACTTTTAATTAAAACACAATAATGGTAAAATCTAGGTTCCTTATGGATTTGCTTTAACCTGATTTCGTTAAACTACGTGACTAGGTCATAACCAGTTCAATTCAAGTTTGTACATGGTTCAAGTAAAAATACAACCCAAAATCAAATGAAACATACTTAAATCTACTAGTCTATCACATATTTTTTTTTTTCATTTTAAACTATATAAAATTCATTGATTTGACATTTAATATGCAATTTTTCTCATGTCAAATTCTACATAAATTATTAATTTAACTTACTATCTACCTCAAACACCAATATCTAAGTTCATTTCAAATTTCCTTCAAAACCAAACATTCAAAATGACGTTTTAAAGATTTCATCGAAACTAGTACTTTGAAATCAAACTCATGAAACTAGACTCAAACTGATAGATACACACCCTGTTTATTTATATACTTGTGCTGGTGCCACAATTGGTGGTTTGATTAATTGTACAGGTTATATTTTTTTGTTATGCCATATTAAAGTAGTAAAATCGCCCGATTACTTTGTAAAACTAATAGTTCGGCGGAATTTTAATATCCCTCCCTTTATTACTTGCTATGTTATATATTTTACAAAGGAATTATATATCAGAAGATATGGTTTTGTTAATAAAATGACATGTATTTGATATGATATACTTGACATTCACGTCACTTTCCCGTGCTCGGGACCTACCCGGGACGGGGGTGTAAAGTTGGTATCGGTTGAAAAGATGACAATCATTTGCTGCAGGGTTTATTTATATGATTTCTACAATATTGTGGTTTATTTATATACTTGTGTTGGTGCCACAATTGGTAGTTTGATTAATTGTACAGGCTATATATTTTTATTATGTCATATTAAAGTAGTAAAATCGCCCGATTAGAAATACAATTTCGTTCCCATCAAGACTCTGCTTGTGTTAATTACCAAAAAAAAAAAAAGACTCCTGCTTGTGTTGACTTGTTCCTTTTCTTTATTCAATATTTCAATTCAAAATCCCCCAATCACCCATCCCTCCTAACGTCGTCTCGTCAGCAAATACTTACATTCAAAATCCTTCACCAACAAGAAAATTAACCCCCCGCCCCCTCAATATAAAAAGCGTGAATGGTATTTTCTGGACATTTTGCAAGATTTGACGGGTCAGTTTATATCTGAACAGCAAAGAGCGGTTCGCTCTTCCTTTGTCATCATCTTTTCCTTTGATATTTCATTTAATTTAATCGTTTGTTTCGAGGGTTTTTGGTTCAGTAAAATATAATAAATGAGCCCTGGACATAATGAAAAAGATAGGTAATCTAGAAGGGTTAAATGGTCATTTTCCATTTTCACTCACTTATCCTCTATAAGATTGTCTTCAACTTTAGTTTCAAAACATATAGAAACAGAGCAAAAACGTTCAGGTCTTCTTGAAGGGTTTCAAAGCATCAAAACAATAGTTAAGAAATTAAGAAAAATCGGTTACGGTGTTGGCTTTGACCAAAATTACTCCTTGTATCTTCATCTTTAATTTGCACCGATTATTTTCTCTTGTAAGTGATGTTGTTAACTTCTAAGATTCATTCATGTTTCAAAATGACGTTTTAAAGGTTTTTGTCCAAATCAGTACTCTGAAATCAAAACTCGTGAATCTAGATTCAAACCGATTGATATACACCCTAAAATTTTGTTAGTGAAATTATTTTTTAATGCAAAAATGTAATAACAAAATTTAAAGATATTCTTAATTACTGTATAGTAAATATTTGAGATGGGGAGAGGAGGGCTGTTTTGGTATTTCCTCAATCAGTCCCACTCTCCACTTGTATTTTCTCATTCTCAAAAACCCTAATCTGAAAGAAATCAAAAATCTTAAACCCCTTACTTCTCTCTTCTCCTCCACCTGATTCAAGAAAACAACTCGTAGTCAAAACCCTTTCGAATCTAATAGCATGAGAAATCAACTGCTGCGATTGCTTCTCCTCCGGTGCCACACTCAATCTCAGCCCCACATTTCTAAGGTACACCATCTTCGCTCCTTCGCTTCCTCACTTCTCCCCCCACGCGCACCTCACGTGACATACAAACCCTTGGTCACTCTTCGTCATTTCACATCATCCCCGGAGACCTCCGTCGAGCCTCCGAAGAATCCCTCTTCCGATCAGGCTGTTTTATTGGCCGACATTTTTTCCAAACCTGAAAAATCTATTGACGAGATTAAGCTTGATTTAGATTCTAATAACGTTGTTATAACGCATGATTTGATTCTGAGTGTTTTGAGGAAACCCGAAACTTCCCCTGATGTAGCTAAGAGGGTTTTTGACTGGGTTTTGGAGGACCAAAGCGTGGAATTGAGTTCTAAATCTTATAACTATATGCTGGGGATTTTGGGGAGTAATGGATTTGTGGAAGAATCATGCATTATGATTGAGATTATGAGAAAGAAAGGTTATGATGTGCACAAGGGCACACTTGTCAGAATTTCCGAGAAATTCGAGAAAGATGGGTTGAGTGATGATGTTGAGAAGTTGGAGGAGTTGGAGGAGTTATATGCTACGGGTTCTATTAATAATAAAAAAGACGATACGGGTAATGATAGCTCTGTTGAGAAGGTTTGTTCTAGGATTAGGGGACAAGTGTGGGGAGATGAGTTGGAAAAAGAGTTGCGGGATCTGGAAGTCGAGTTTTCCACTGATCTGGTAACAGAAGTGTTGGAGAATCTTAAAACAGAGCCGAATAAAGCGCTGATCTTTTTCAGGTGGGTTGAGGAGAGTTATCTATTTAAGCATGAACAGCAGTCGTATAACGCAATGGCCATGCTTTTGGGTAGAGAGGAGTGCAGTGAGAAGTTCTGGAGGTTTATTAATGAAATGAGGAGTAAAGGGCATGAGATGGAGGTTGAGACCTATGTTAAGCTCCTGCATCTGTGTGTTAAGAGGAAAATGATGAGTGCTGCTGTTGATTTGTATGAGTTTGCTATGATTGGTGAAAATAAGCCATCAGCACACGATTGCATTTTCCTTTTAAAGAAAATAGTAGTTAGCAAGGAACTGGATATGGACTTGTTTTTTAAAGTCTTGAGGATTTTTAGGGCCAGTGGGAATGAACTGACTGATGCTCACTTGAAGGGGGTTTTTAATTCTTTAACTAGTGTTGGGAGAATCACAGAGTACAACAAAATATTGAAAGCAATGGAGGAGGAGGGTTATCTACCTAGTGTTCCTTCACAATGTAAGATTGCCTATAAGCTTAGCAGTGGAGGCAAAACTAGCGAAGCACTTGAGTTTAAGGATAATATGGTTGCATCACGTGGTGATTCAGATTACAACCCATGGGTATCTTTCATTATTGGAATTTGTGAGGCTCGAGACCTAGATGAAGCATCCAATAGTTTCAAAGAGATGGTTGAGAGTTTAGGGAACTCTTGTGCTGGATATGCTCTAAATGTGTTGGTGGGTACATATTGTAGGAAAAACAGACCATTGGATGCATACAAGTTGGTTTTGGAGTTGATCAAAGATAAGGACTTAACTCCTAGATATATCACATACAAAACATTGACTAGGAAGTTGTTAGCTAAAAAATGTTTCAAGGAAGTGTTAGATCTTATGAAAATTATGACGCACCAAGGTTATTTTCCGGACTCAGATTCCTTTGTCGAGTATTTCTCTAAGACTGGCAGTGCACAAGATGCTGTTGCTTTAATTACACAAGCCAAGACTTCAAAAAAAAATCCACCAAAATCCGTGTTTATCCGACTATTCCAGGCTTATCTAGAAGCCGGAAGGCTAAGTGTAGCACAGGACGTCCTTTCAAAATGCCCAAAATACATACGGGATCATGCTGATGTCTTGAATATATTTTGCACCGTAAAATCTGAAGGTGCAGCTGTTGCTGTTTAATGCTTGTTTACTGTAACATTTGATAGTTTTTGTTTGTGTTGCCACCATTGCAATTTACCCTTTCTTTTTAGAAAAAAATTCTGGAGCACGCATGAATTTTGATATGCAAGAATAAGTTACACAAATTATCAACTTCATCAGTGTTTCATTGTCTCAGGTTTTGCACTACTGCAATAGCATAATTGAATTGGCATCATTATCAGATTGTATTCATCTTTTCAGTTTAAGCTGTGGGATAGTTTTTTGAGATAGATTTTTGTGATTACACCATTACATTGTGTTGTTTAGAATTGTATTCTGACCATTTGCCTATAATTTTCAGACTTGAAGTTTTACTGAAATAGATGTGGGCTATAATATGAGCCTTTGGAGAAGGTTTAGTAGTATATATGTTTCTTCTTTTAACATTATATGTGTATCAGTGCAGCTGGTGTAAGCTCGTCATTCTATATCAGCGGGGAATTTAGTAATTTCACAACACAGTTAACGACGTCAACAGCTGCTCTTGGATCTCTATGTAGACGTAGTCGTTGAACTTCCGCTGTTGTGACATCTACAAGCCATACCAAATTGATTAATTATCATACTTCTCAAAAGGAAGTTTACATTATAGTTTCATAATGGCTTTCATAATAGTAGAATTAATATGAATCTAGGTTAATCGAATTACTTGAACTTCATAAGATATTAGAAAATATATCATAATATTTTCTTATACCAAGTAGATAGATATTAATAGTGTTAATGTTAATCTAATAAGTTATGAATTTGTATTTTTTATTAATGATATTATTTTGATACCTCAATTCTCAATTAATAACATGAATTAGTTTTGAAGCATGTAGTATAATTTTTTCTTTATGAAATTTTGCCAACACTTCATAATAGATAGGTGAATTCTTTTTTAAAGTTTATTTTCATGAAAAAAGTTGGGTTTTTGGCACTTTGTACTCGGAAATATAATTTAATTTACAATTTGCATCATAATGTCTATTTTGAAGAAAAATTCATTGATGGAGGGTAGAATAGTCATTTTTTAATATGTTTTGGCACTTTGCACCCTAAAAGTATAGATTTTGACACTATGCACCCTAAAATATAGAATGTTGGCACTTTGCACTCAAAAAAAATATAATTTTGGCATTTTCAACATCGACTTAATATGATAATCTAAATAATATAAATAACATGCAATATAATAACATGTTAAATTTGTAAACGCATATATTAGATATAAAGTAAATAATGCAGAGGATATTCGATAACAAAATGAAGTCAATGTCTTTTTTTAAAATCTAACTTATAAAACTACGAATATTAGTATATAAAGTTTGAAGTTTAGGCTTAATTAAATAAAACTGTAAAGTTAACAAAATTATTTAAGGAAAAATACTAACAAATTTTTTGAAGTGAGATTTAATTGGAACCAAAAGATTCGATGTCCAACTGCATCCGTCAAGATCCGAACCTGACCCGTATCGGAATTATAACGATCCGACCCATTGACAGCCCCCTTCTCTCTACTGTACAGTTCAGTTTTGTTATTAAAAGTTAAAACCCTAATCTACTGAAATAATCCATATTTTAATGCTTGGTACTGTTTAATTCTCGAACGAATGATTAGAAGTATTGGCTGATTCAACTGACCTATAATAACTCCAGAGATAAATCAGAGAAAAAATTGGATCAGAATGGAGTGCGTGGTTCAGGGAATTATAGAGACTAAGGTAACATTTTTGCGCCTTTTATATGTTTATGAACATAACTATTAATCCTTTCCGGAGCTGAAATTTCGAATTTTTAAGTTTAGTTACTGTTATACTACATTGTTGTGCAGCATGTTGAGGCGCTGGAGATTCTTCTTCAGGGGCTTTGTGGCGTTCATAGAGATAGTTTGAGGATTCATGAATTATGTTTGAAAAGTGTCCCCAACCTTGGTATTGATTTTTCACTCCAACTATATATAGTCAAATTATTTATTATCTTATAATCAATAGTAATCTAATTATATGCACATCTGAGTTTATAGTTCAGCAATGTAATCAAGCAATTATATTGTGTTTTATTTACCCATGGATTATAAATTTACTTTTCAATTGAAACATTTCTGGAAATTTTCAGGAAACATTTGGATTTTCTTAAAATTTAAGAAACGTGTTGAAGTAGAAGCTACTCTATGTTTAAAAGCAGAAACATTTGGTGATTTCTGTGAAAATGTGTTGAAATTTAAACCCGTGTATTTACCTAATAGTAAGCTTTGTTATATCATTATGTAGGATTAGTATCTTCAGAAGTCCGGCTATTATGTGATCTTGAGCAGCCTGAACCTACTTGGTAAGAAGTGATCTTCCTCAACTGTCTTCTTGTTATTATTAGTAGTGATTGTTAAAGAGATTAAATAATGCTCAGGACTGTCCGACACATTGGTGGTGCAATGAGGGGTGCCGGTGCTGAGCAAATATCGGTGCTGGTGAGGACCATGGCAGAAAGTAAAGTGAGCAAAAATGCCCTCCGCTTGTTTTATGCACTTGGATATAAGCTAGACCATGAGTTGTTGAGAGTGGGGTTTGCCTTCCAATTCAACAGAGGTGCTCCAATAACAGTTACAGTGTCTTCAGTTAACAAAATGCTGAAATTGCATGCGACGGATGAAGCAGTGCCGGTAACACCAGGTATACAGTTGGTTGAAGTGACAGCTCCTGCATCGTCAGAGAATTACACTGAAGTTGCTGCGGCTATGTCATCTTTTTGCGAATATCTTGCTCCGTAAGTGCATCCATTCAATTTCTTCTGCTAGGAATATAGACTATGAGCTTTAGAATTTGCGACTTTAGTTGTTACTTCACGCGTGTTGAGATTTTAGCATGCGTACGACAGTTGCTTTATACTTTTAGTAAAGATCCCTTTTGTACCTTGGGAAAATTATCTTAGACATGTATAGTTGTTTTTCCATATGTGAACTAGTTGAAGCTGGAAAATTCTTTCATGGAATGGTTGGTGGAATACTAAACTTTCTTTCCTAGCATAAATCTAAGCATCAGAGTCAAGATAAAGGTATCATGCAAGGGTTGATTATGTAAATTTTTCTTCCTGTTTTGGGTTCTGTAAAATTTAGGTTTTATTCTTAAAAACTGAGAGTGCATAGAGACTCACACACTTACAATTATCCTAATTCTTAGGTTACATTATTAAGTGTTCGTTAAGTCGTGGTCTCTGAGTATATGCTTGAAAGTAATTTCATATTATTTTAGTTGCAACATCTCATTTGGATAAATTATTCCTTGTACCTATTACGATGAAGAATCAATAAAACTATTTCAATATTTCAGGTTACTCCACCTGTCAAAACCTGGTGTCTCGACAGGAGTTGTTCCCACTGCTGCAGCAGCTGCTGCATCTTTGATGTCAGATGGTGGAGGCACAACTCTTTAGTTAAGTAGTAAAAGTTGACAGGTAATAGCTATTCTATTTCTTCAGCTACTTAGGTGTCACTTTTGATGGAACATTCTGACATTTAATTCCGTTACCAGTGTAATTTTACACCTTTCTAATTTATATAAGAGATTTCTGTAGAGTGTTCTTTTATTATCTATGGAAGATGTTATGTCTCTTCGTCTTATTATTTTGAGCATATTAGGAAATCGCTTGGAGCGCTAACTGATGTTCAGCATGACAATACACTGTTTCCAATACTTAGTATAATTTTACAGAGATTTCTATTGTTCTTATTCAATATGGATCTATTACTTTTACTGATCAGAAGAAAATTGTAGAAACTGCTGCATGTTACCTGTGTTTTAGAGAAGCATGTTTTCAGTTTTAGATAAGTTTGCAAGACTGGTTCTATGGGGCATGCAGTACAGGGTTTGGAGGAAACTACACAGGAGTCATAACTGGAGTTAACCTGTATACAGGTTCCATTGCTCTTTAAATATTGGCCCTGATGTATGACGAGTCATGTGCATGGTATATGACATAAATTTATTTTTTGACTACGGGCTCAAGGTTGCTAATGCTTATCTTTCTCCTGATTGAGCTGAAAGTTTAGTATACCTTCTCAATATGTAGTTTTTGGTTGCAATGTATATATCACTGCAAAATTTGGTAAATCTCCCTTAATAACCAATGATGATCTATGCCAAACGTACGTGTATTTGGGCTTGAGATTTGAGCCTGAAATCATGTTGCACTCAAACTTCTCAACACTCAAGTCTGTGAAAATTCTTAGGACATTGTGTAAAGAGTGCACAGTAGTATTGGCTTGACAAGAGATGATGAAATAATTCAGGATTTCAGTTACAAAGTGAAAGATCAAAGTGGTTCAATGAGAAAATGAATTAAAGAAATTGCTAAGCAGTTTTGTGAGGAAATAGGTTCTAGGATAACTTTAATTTACTTTCTGCTATTCAGCTTTGGTCGAAGATTTGTTCTACAATTGAAATACATGTACCATTATCTTACAAGGTCATATGAACTTGTTCTGATGTAAGAGAAGTCATAAATCTCTTCCTCATAAGATCTTGTATAATATTTAGGACTCTCAATATTTTATGATGATTTTATATGTTGATTTGTTGTAATCTCAATATATGATTCAAATTAATGGAAAATTGAACATGGCCTTTCTTGTTAACGTAAAGCACTTCAATTTCCTACAAAACCTTTTATTTGCATCTCTTTTTTTATCATCCTGTATTGTCATAATTTCCTTAGAAGTACTGTATATATATATACATGAAATTGTAACAAGCTGAGAATTAAACAATATGATACAAAAATTACGAACTACAAAGATACAGTGTAAGCTGTAGCTTTGGAGTTGGCTGTTGCAAATCTAAGATGATTTGTCTATCCAAACCATTTCCTGGATTAAAATGATGGAACCAGACCATATGTACTTTCAGCTATTATGGATGAAGAGAACCTCTGGTCTACTTCACCTTCTGCATCTGTTCTTTTCGCAAATCGGCCTTTGACCCTAGGTCTAGTTTCTGCATATGCCTTTCTTGATGCATACCTGATTGTCTTCTCAAATTTCCTTGTCTTCTTCTTCTCTCTATACCTTAAGACTCTGGCTTCCCTGTCCATTGGCGAAAGTTGAGTTGGCATCTGGATAGGAGGGCCTGAGAAAAGATCAATAGTCCCTTTTGGGGGTCTATGGTGGGAGATTGAATTTTCACTCATGGTTGATTCGGGAACAACTCCGACATCCATCGGTGAAAGGGAAACCTGATATTACCACCAGAAAAACAGATTAGGGGATTTTAAGGTACCGTAAGAAGTTCCTACAATTTCTATATTCGGAAATATATTACATGGACACTTTATAATGAAGTTTGATATTGAGCGCCAGTGTCAAACATATGACCTTAAAATGTAGCCGAACTTGAGATAAAGTATCCTAACTGGAAAATTTGCTCCTGAAAGTATCTTTAACTGTTTTTAACTTATGCTGAAAACTTACATTGTGAGACATAGAAGCAGGATAACTGTACCCAGCTTCAAACTCCAATCCCAACTGGATAAATTGCTGCTGGACCTGATCTTTTCCATGTAGATACTGAATCGGCACAACACTATCACTGGCGCAGCTCTTTTGAGGAACAGTGTAATGTTGCTGATTATTGTTATACTGGTCATTGAACTGACTATTTTGACATGAATTGTATTCATTAAGGTCCAAATACTCATCTACATCCCCACCGAACAACGGTCCATTATCATTCCCTTGGCTGTCACTATGCTTCAAAGGATTGAACAACAGCCACGAAGCCGCTTCATCTTCATCATCTTCATCCTGAGTCAAGAATTCATCTTCTGCATCTCCTGCAGTTGAGTGGCCATAGAGGGGGCCCGGTATCGGCATAATCGGGACACGGTGGTGGCGTCGTGCAAGCGGGTTGGCCGAGTGGATATCCGAGTCACATGTGGAGCATAGGGATGCAGAGTCGGCCTTGCATAGAAAGACTGCAGGAGCTCGCTCACAGGCCTCGCATACCAAAACACGCTCGTGGGATGCGTGGATGTGGGCATCGCAGTTTTTGCAGATGTAGGTTGAGTCCGTGCGGCAGTAGACTGTGCAGGCGGCTGACCGGCAATTGTCGCAGGCACGGGCCCAGTTGTTTCTGGTACCACTGCTGTGTGTTTCTGTATTGGTTTCAAGTTTCATCATTTCAGTTTAGTTACACTCTACTTTCAGATTGAAGCTTATTAGTATATATGGATGTTGGATTCTGCAGAGCCAAAGGCCGAAATTAGGGATGACACGTGGCAGGAAGTTAGTGGGTGAGAAAATTTGTGAAATATTTTTGTGGTGGGTATAATTCTTGATGGGTCCTGTTGGGACCACGAAACTAAGATGTTGTGAATGGTGATTGGGAAATAAAATTAGAATTGGCTTTTGGAATCAGTTTTACTGTCATTTAGAAGTTTGACCATTCTTGGTGTTCTTGTGATTATAGGCTTCCTATGTTATAAGTTAATTTTTTTTTTTGGTTTCTCAAGGTTTTTAATCCTTTTTGAGGCTTGTCAAACACATAAAGTGGGAACCTCTCGCAACACTTGAGTCCGCTAATTTGTAGTGATTAGTCCATTTCACTAGACCAATCACCTGTTGATGTTAAGTTAATTAATAGCACACGAGTTCAAAATTTAATATCTTATAACCGATCCATTGATTTGTTGCAGAATATGCTCATTATATTAGAGCAAAGTTTGTATATCTATTTAGAGTACTTTATTTCAGATATGAGAAATGTTGAAAAAAACCGAAAGATTCTTTTTTAATCTCTCTCTAAGTCTAAATTCAATAATGCAAGGATAAATACGACGTCAAAATGTGATTGAGAAACATATCGAAAACTTCTCTTTTCATCTCCGAATGAGATGCATGTGCCTTTTTGGAATTCAACTGCAGTACCCTTCAAAAGCAATCAATTTCTGGGTCCAAGAACAACATCAACACTAAAAGGCAAGCGAATAGTGCGTGACTGTGTGTAACCTGATTTTGATTGTGTTGGATAAAAACAAAAGAATTAAAATTAGATGGACGTGGCTGAAATTGAATCACTCGTGCTATGAAACCATTTAAGAGAGAGTGATGAGTCAGAAAATAATATTGGCTACTATGGAAACACCATGAAAGAAAAATTAAAGGATCGCTATAAATGTGAGCCACAAAGTTCAAACTAGTGACCCAACAAACAAATCAATTATTTACAGCAATCAATTTCAAAATCACGTGGGCTTCTGTATATTCGGATTAGGCCCTTTACGAGAATTTAATTGCACTTTTATGATATATATATATATATATATATATATATATATATATATATATATATATATGTATGTATATATATATACACATTTATTCATACTTTTAATAATCTACTTTATTAATGTATAAAGATAATACATGTCATTTGGAGAGTACACTCGTGTATTGCACATTATGTAACATTTAAATTTTCGGCTAATATTTCATGGATAGCTCAAATCATATATTTCTTTTTTGAGTAGAAAACTGAGAGTTAAAATAAATGATGTTAAAGAGTCAGATTGGATAGACCTAGATCGATAAAATTATTTTTTTGTCAAATTTTTGGATTAAAAACCTAGTAGAAGACTTCTTCATAGTTCATTGAACTCAAAATAGGAAAAATCAATCACCTATAAATTCATGTGGCTAGATGAAAATTGAGGCAAAATAATTAGGTTAACTCTTGGCTAATTAATTTATTATCAGAAAATCTCAGATGAATCAATGTTTATATCCACTTCACGTATTTTGTACTATGAATTATTTTTATTCGTACTAGATTCCTTAGGGGGAATAAAAAAGATACAATTGGATTGAATTTAAATTAAAATAATTTCATTCACAACTCTAACAATAGCTAAGCTGAAACAATGTGGGGTCCGCCGAATGCTTTCTTCAAATTAGATTGTAAATCATTGGGCTTGAGGAGACAGCGAAAATGGCCTGTGCATTGGGAAAAAAGGCCCTACTAAAAGGACAGATACTATGAACAAGGCCTTCTAATTAAAGCCCATAAAGTATGGGCCGGTACGGTATAAGCAATTTAGTAGGCTAGGGCACTTTGAATTTGCCGAATTCGGCTTATAAGAATTTTGATTTGGTGAACCTAGCCCAATTATAATTCTCATATTTTAAAATACATGAAGCAAATAGAGATCAATGTCAACTCAATATGTTAAAAATATGCATCCGACAATAAAGAATTAATATATAGGTTCAAGAGTCAAGACTACAAGTAGTAATACATATATATTCCATTAAAAGGTAATGGTTGTCATCCATGTAATAGTGATACATGGCTACATACTTGTATATGCTTAGAAACTCCCATTTGTGTTAAATTTGCCACACTTCTTCTTACAAGTGTTTTAGAAATCGGACCGAACCGGTCGTTTCATTCGATTTAACCGCTAACCGGTTTTCAGTCAGGTCCGACTTACCCCTAAAAACCACCTTTCAAATTATGATATTGCGAGGGGATTGGGCTACTTCAAACCTTAGGGGAGATCCCTGTAATTATCCCAAAGAGATATGATAAAGCTTCCTATTTTATAAGTAACATTACCTATCGAATTAAAAGTGGAAGTCTTCAAAAGTGTGAAATATCTGGGGATCCCATTGAATGTGCAAATCAGCTATAAAAATACTTAACACGCCCCCTCATTTAGAAGCTATACCTAACACGTAAAATTTAGAATTAGGCACAGAGAAATTCGAACACATGACCTCTTTTAGGCATGAGCTCTGATATCAAATTGAATTTTCAAGTCATCCAAAAGCTTAAGTGGGTAGAGAGAAGAGCCATTAACTATTTATATTCAATAGATCTACTCTTATCCTCGATGAGGGGGCGGCACGCCTCCCTTCCGACCCATGGAGACCTCAATGCAAATTCTATAGGTTTATGAACATGTCGTAGGTTACTAAATAAACTCTTAAAACTTGTAATAAAAAAATAAAAAGTTGTGAGATTTGTAGGAGAATTGGCCATCTATTTATATGTTTGCCATGGCTGGAGGAGTGTTTCTTAGCTTAGGGAACTTGTCACAGCAGTATGCTTGGGCCTTAGTCGAGCTTTCAGTAACCCAAGTGATCACATCAAGCATATATAGCAGTCGACGTTTTAGGTAACCATTTTTCTTCCAAGGGCCTAGTCTTTGTTGTAATTACATTTAAAGGGGGTTATTTTTTTGTGTATAGATGCCTAATTCAATGGTTGGAATCCATTGCTATGTGAATAGTGGGGAAGATACAGTTCAAATAAATAATGTGTATATGAGTTTGTCCAAAATTGATCTAAGATAAAGTGATATTTGCAAAGTTATAAAAGCAAAAGTCACTTGTCCCACATTGACTTTATAACTTAGTGTGTACTAGTATATATGAATTTAAGTGTAAATACTTGGTATAAAGTATTTACAAAAATGATCATATGGGTGTACTGCGCGCACAGCCGCCGCCCACCCAACCAGGTTGGGCTGGGGAGTTTGGGTGAATTGTCTTGTCTCGGTCTTACCTTTTTGGATAAATTTTAAAAGCTAAAAAATCATGGACAACCAGTTTCGTATATAGGTACTCGAATCAGCAGAGTACATTCGAGCTGGTTAAGAACAATTGGGACTTAGAAAATATCAAACTAACATATATATATTTATCCTATTTACTACTAGGTGGAGTGGTGGACATATGTTTTGCTAGTAAGCATGTTGTTGATGTTCATTGTGGCAACATGTGTGCTTGTGGCATTATCAGGTCATAGGAAATAAACTAATTAGCAATTTTTACAATTAATGCATGTATTTCTATATATTACGCGGGTTGTAAATCAATATCTTAATACAGGGCGGTATTTTTATTATTTACAAAATGAGCTTGATCATTAGTTTATTACTTACTACATGAAACACTAAACAAAAGATAGAAAGAAAAAATCAATGAGAAAGTAGAAGTTTCAATTTTGCAGATTGAAGACGATCGACTTTACGTATTTCTGTCCACCTATGTTGTTTATAAGCTCAAGAATAACCATTTTTTTGCAGGAAGAAGTGAAAAACACAACACAAATTAAATTCAGGGAGTGGAGATCAGATAAGGAAAATTTATTAGAGTGTTTTCACGCCTCTAATTGTATTGTTTAGTCGAGTTGTGAAATGATTCAGCCTCTAGTACGTATTGGCATAATCATTTGGCACATCATCGTCATCCTTGTCATTCTCATCCATCTTGTCCTGTCCAAGTCCATATGCTTCGTTTTCAGCAGCTCCGATTCCACCTTGTGTTTCCTGCCATTGCCACCTTGCACAGAATCATAACCACCAAAGCTGCTGCCACCTCCACTCCAAGTAGGTAAAATTTTGGCATGAAATATACCCTAGCTCATTAATTGATAACTTATGAGTGTTCGGACTATAGCAATTTCGATGATACGTAAATAAGACAATTTTCCTAAAGGTGTTTGTTTTCGCTCCCCTCTAATCTAAACTAACATAACATTAGATCCTTCTCCAATATTGTGTTATTCTTTTTTTTTTGGTTTCTCAAGGGTTTAATCCCTTTCGAGGCGGGTCGGGCACATTAAGTGGGTACCTCTCCCAACAGGGATTCGAACCTGAGTCCGCTACTTTGCAGTGACTAGTCCCTTCCACTAAACCAATCACCTGTTGGTTATTGTGTTATTCACATAATCATACCCTTTTAATAAATATTGTTGCCGCGTTGGAGCAGGGTGAACCATAAGTTCTTTCTAAATCAAAAGATTTAAATGCATGAAAAAGGATTTCATCATATCCATTTCATTTATAATCCAAAATATTACAACCAGAGGTTAATTCAATTTAATTCACATTTTAAAATTCTTAAAATACGTAATAAATACCCAACATTCAATACCACGCAAACAAATATTCTAAAATCAAAACATATATATCCATGTAGCATCTATAAAATTATGAAGACACTCAAGATACATGGTAATGCAAATTATGATAATAAATATTCAAAACCAACTTGGGTAAACTAATTGAACAATACTACTTATCTTTCAAATATCTACTCAGTATTACAAAAGACTACTTTTTTTGCATAAAAAAGAAAAAGAAAACTCAATTATAGTGTAAGGAGGTTTGTATGTATTCCTATGCCATGTCGATATTTCAATCTCAACTTCCTCATAAATTTCCGTATAAACGACTTCGAACCATGATGGTAATTATCCTCCAGGTATTGTTGCATATAAATCAATATTTCTTCATCGTAGTCCTCAAAGCTATCAAAATCTGGTAAGCTTATGACGTAACTTTTGGTCCATAATTGGTACTTGACATCAGATGGCTTCCACAGTTGCAATGAATTTGACCAGTAAGGAAAAATTATGAAATAAAGCTCTTCCTTGATTTCCATAAGTGACCAAAAATCAATCCAATCAAATTCAAAGTTCACCGGCAAATCAACGATCGAAAAAACTTGTGTCTCCGAGTGAAAGGAGACGATACAATTATTCCATCTATTAAGCGCATGCCAATAAAAAGTCCCACAAACAAAGACCCCTAAGCATGAGGTGAAATCCAGATTGTTTACAGTGGCCACATCAATAGATTTCCATGCATTGTATTGTAGATCATAGTCGTTGTTGGAGATGGATAGAGAGAGAATTTTATAACCCTCTTTTTCTATGTCTTGGTGGAGCGATTCTTCGATGACGACATACACGAACATGTATTCATCCTTAGACTGGACATAGCCAAAACCAAAGACTTCATCACTCCTTATTCCCAATGGGTAAGGAATTAATGGAAAAAGTTGTCGAGTGGTGGGATTACACAAGTATAATCCCCCTGTAGCAACAAAGCATACCAATTTAGATTGGGATGGAAAGGGAATCATTTGTAGATAAGATAGTGATGGAAATATTTCAGGGAGACTCCATTGTTGGACTACTTCTCCATGGAGATCGAAGGTGATTAGAGTGAATGAGTTTGGCTTAGGTTCATACAAAACTAGCATTAATGGGGGATTAGGACCGTGATTTCGACGATTTAAAAGTTTGAATGAATTATTGGAAATAAGAGATTTCCAGTCCCTGGAAACACACATATATCTTAGAAGACTCTTTCCTGGCAATCGTGATAGTATCTCCATCATTATATCTTTAGGCAAAATTTCAGATTTGATCACCTTTGTTCTCTGCTTCGCTTTCTCCATCTCTGCCCTACTTCCCATCGATCTCAATGCACCGCTGCCAGATATGTATACAGATTAGGTTTAATTTTTTAATTAATATAATCTGACACGGGAGGTTTGGTCATTTTATAATGTTTTACATTTTAGGTTAGGATAGATAACTCTCTTAAGTACTTTTTTATCAAATAAAAATCAAATTTGATACTCCCCGGCCCAACTAGATATTGGGCATTTAGAATTTGAACTGTACCTTTGTAAATTACAAATCTGGGCCGACAGAGATGGTGGAGGCGCGGTAAGATTTTGAATTGAAGAAGAAGACGACGAAAGAACTACATGCAAGAATTACGGCGCAGGGCAGACCGTAGAAGAAGGGGGTAAATGCAAAATACTCCCTTGTGTTATGTTAAACTTACAAGAAATTACCCTGTGTTATGTTAAACTTACAAGAAATTACCCAGTGAAATTTTTATTGCGTTAAACTTTCTTGTGTTTTTAAAAACCCTGCAAAAAACACCAAATTTGTAAAAAAATAGGTCGTTTTGGATCGACAAATTTGAAGAAATCATTTTTAAAACATTTCAAGTTGGTCCCTACAACTTCACGTGATATATTTTTGAAATGATTTCTTGAAATATGTCGATCCAAAACGACCTATATTTTACAAATTGGTTATTTTTTGCAGGATTTTTTAAAATATAAGGAAGTTTGGCGCAATAAAAATTTCACAAGATAGTTTTTTGCAGGTTTAATATAATAAGGGGAGTATCTTGCATTTTCCCCTAGAAGAGGTGAAGCTTGGAATGAAAATTTAGAATGCTCTTACGAATTGGGATTAAAAAAAATGGATTTACCAGTTCCGTGTAAACCGGTTATACCGAAAATCGAAACTTATAATTGTTCGATAAAGGAGCTCATACCGTATATCGAACCGAAATATAGTACGTCAATATGTCGAGACGTGTATGTAGTTTGAGTCTTCTTTGTAATAAATTAATACTAAAAATTGTGTCTTGACTCAAACTCCTTGAATCTAAGTTACATTAAATTTTAAATTTAATTTATTGATGCAAAACAACCATATCATAATTTTTTATTTTTCAAAATACTAAGATACAATAAAACAAAAACATTTGATAATGTTACTTATGCATATTATATATAATTTAAAATTAAATATATTTATTATATACAATTAAGTCTTCATCCAGTCCGACCAGTGGTCCGATAGATTCGATCAGTAGAATCAGTGGCCAGTCAACTCACCGATTCATTGTCCAATCTGCTTCTGAAAATTTTGATTACAGGTATGGTTTTGGAACCCAAAAAAATTTGATTTTGATTTGTTATTTTGTATTTATGCTGATTAAAGTATGTTTAGTAGTGATTTTCGTGATATGGGATTTAAGGATTTTCATTGTTTAGTAGATTTTTGAATCAAGTACTAGTGTCTTAGGCTGATGTATAAGGCAAAGTTGCTTTGATTGTTCATTTTTGTGGGATGCGTAATTAGATTTAGATTGGTACTGGATTATTTCATTGCTTTTAGAGATTCGATGCTCTAATTTCATACCAAGAACAATAAAAAGGAAAAGAAATTAAAAAATTAGGACCATATAAGTTTATACGGATTCATCAAGACTAAGTCTATGTTTCGGATGCTGTGATAATTTGTTATGATGGAGGAGGAAGAGAAGAAGAAGCTTTATAAAGTTTTTAAGACAAAAAACAAATTCAACAGGACTTTTACACTTGGGCCCTATTTGGAAATGATTTGATCCGGTTTTGTAGGTCTCGATTTTAGAAAAATAATTTCGGTAGTTTTGGTGAAACTTTTGAAATCTCATTGGTAGGTTTTGGATGTTGAGTGTCGTTTTAAGAAAGTTGAAACCCAACTTGGATTGAGTTTGGATGTTGGTGTTTAGGGGAAAAAAAACAATGTTTTCAGAACCGGACCGGATAGTGAACCGGTGAGCCGACTGGTCAGTGGTTTTACTGGTCGAACCGGTCGGACCGCTGGTCGGACCGGATGACGTCATAATAATGTAATAAATATATTTAATTTTAAAGTATATGTAATATGCATAAAATTTAAACATTATCCTACAACTGATTAAAAATATACAAAATCTTATAATATACTTAAATTAAATCATATAATATTTATCTAACTTATATCATAACGGTAATATGATACTAATTTGTATGCTCATATAAATATAATATGATTACATTTCTTTTTAAAATTTAAAAGTGTAAGTTAAAAATACAAAAAACTAAGAAATTCATAAATTTTAATATATTGTTATGTATAAAAGTCTAATATTCAAAGTCAAATTTGCATAATATATCGAGTTGACTCTTTATCCTAAAAATAATATTGAAAATAAATATTTTATAGAACAAATTTTAATAACAAATTATTACTTGAGTATTAATTTTCATTCATAATGTATAAAATGTTAATTTGGCTACAGTTTCTATATTTATAAATTTTAATTTGTACTAAAAGTTTAACAAAAATGATGTAGCTCAAATGGTAAGGAACTTATGTTTCACCTAAGAGGTTGGGTGTTCAAATCCCATATTTTACAGGAATTTTTAGTTTAATTTTAACAATTTAAAAAATAAAAAAAATAAAAAAAAAAATTCGGAACCGGGTTGAACCGGTCCATACCGGTGAATGGACCGGTTCAACCCGGTTCAGACTGGTTTTAAAGTAAGGTGGTTTTATGGGGTAAACCGAACCGGACCAACCTCCGGTTCGCGGTTGAACCGGTCGGACCGGCCGGTCTGGCCCGGTTTTAACAACATTGAAAAAAAGAAGATTGTAGGTGTCAAATCAATATATTTTTAAGAGGGTTTGGGGAAAAAAGTAGGCGGTAGGTGTCAAATCAATGATGGTTAATATGGAAGTAGTTTGACTGAGTTTGATCTCGGTTTGGTTTGGAAAAGTGCTTTTGGAGGTTTCAACGAAACCTTTGAAACTCAATTTGGATAATGGTTTGAATGAAATATTGAGATTGTAAAATATTATTAAATAATAGTTAGTGGGTTTTGAAAATTTGAGATTTGATTTGGATGATGGTTTGGTTGTTGGGGTTTGAAGAAGAAAAGTAGGTAGTATTCTAAAATCAATAACTTTATAGGATTTGAAATATAATATTTCATTGTGTAATAATTAAGATAATGAGTTGTATATTGTAATGATTGAGAATTGATTGTAATTATTTATATATGATTGTGATATTAATTTAGATGATGATAAATAATTATTTATTTAAATAAAATAATTAATAATTTTGTGATTTTGTAAATTATAAGATATATACAATATCAGACACGACGTAAATAATAAGATAATTCAATTTAATTCACATTTTAAAATTCTTAAAATACATAATAAATACCTAACATTCAAAACCACCTATACAAATATTCTAAAATCAAAACATATATATCCATGTAGCATCTATAAAATTATGAAGACACTCAAGATACATGGCAATGCAAATTATGATAATAAATATTAAAAACCAACTTGGGTAAACTAATTAAACAGTACTACTTATTTTTCAAATATCTACTCAGTATTACAATAGACTACTGTTTTTTGCATAAAAAAGAAAAAGAAAACTCAATTATAGTGTAAAGAGGTTTGTATGTATTCCTATGCCATGTCGATATTTCAATTTCAACTTCCTCATAAATTTCCGCATAAACGACTTTGAACCATGATGGTAATTATCCTCCAGGTATTTTTGCATATAAATCAATATTTCTCCATCGTAGTACTCAAAGCTATCAAAATCTTGTAAACTTATGACGTAACTTTTGGTCCATAATTGGTTCTTGACACCCGATTGCTTCCACAGTTGCAATGAATTTGACCAATTAGAAAAAGTCATGAAATAAAGTTCTTCCTTGATTTCCATAAGTGATCGAAAAACAGTCCAAGTAAATTTAAATTTCACTGGAAAATCAACGATCGAAAAAACTTGTGTCTCCGAGTGAAAGGAGACGATACAATTATTACTTCTATTAATCGCATGCCAATAAAAAATCCCACAAACAAAGACCCCGAAGGATGAGGTAAAACACAGATTGTTTATAGTCACCGCATCAATAGATTTCCATGCATTATATTGTAGATCATAGTCATTGTTGGTGATGGATAGAGAGAGAATTTTATAACCATCAATTTCTATATTTTGGTGGAGCGATTCTTCGATGACGACATACACGAACATGTATTCATCCTTAGATTGGACATAGCCAAAACCAAGGACTTCACTCTTTATTCCCGATGGGTAAGGAATTAATGGAAAAAGTTGTCGAGTGGTGGGATTACACAAGTATAATCCCCCTGTAGCAACAAAGCATACCAATTTAGATTGGGATGGAAAGGGAATCATTTGTAGATAAGATAGTGATGGAAATATTTCAGGGAGACTCCATTGTTGGACTACTTCTCCATGGAGATCGAATGTGATTAGAGTGAATGAGTTTGGCTTAGGTTCATACAAAAGTAGCATTAATGGGGGATTAGGGCCGTGATTTTGACGATGTAAAAGCTTGAATGAATTATTGGAAATAAGAGATTTCCAGTCCCTCGAAACACACATATATCGTAGGAGACTCTTTACTGACAATCGTTTTAGTATCTCCATCATTATATCTTTAGGCAAAATTTCAGTTTTGATCACCTTTGATCTCTGCTTCGCTTTCTCCATCTCTGCCCTACTTCCCATCGATCTCAATGCACCGCTGCCAGATATGTATACAGATTAGGTTTAATTTTTTAATTAATATAATCTGACACGGGAGGTTTGGTCATTTTATAATGTTTTACATTTTAGGTTAGGATAGGTAACTCTCCTAAGTACTTTTTTATCAAATAAAAAACAAATTTGATACTCCCCGGCCCAACTAGATAATGGGCTTTTAGAATTTGGACTGTACCTTTATAAATTACAAATCTGGGCCGACAGAGATGGTGGAGGCGCGGTAAGATTTTGAATTGAAGAAGTAGAAGACGAAAGAACTACATGCAAGAATTACGGCGCAGGGCAGACCGTAGAAGAAGGGGGTAAATGCAAAATACTCAATTGTGTTATGTTTAACCTACAAGAAACTATCCAGTGAAATTTTTATTGCGCTAAAACTTCCTTGTGTTTTTAAAAATCCTGTAAAAAAACATCCAATTTGTAAAAAATAGTTCGTTTTGGATAGACATATTTTAAGAAATCATTTTTAAAACACTTCTAGTTGGTCCCTACAACTGATCACGTGATATATTTTTGAAATGATTTCTTGAAATATATCGATCCAAAATGACCTATTTTTTACAAATTTAATTTAATGTTTTTTACAGGGTTTTTGAAAACACAAGGAAGTTTGGCGCAATAAAAATTTCACAGCATTTTCCCCTAGAAGAAGTGAAGCCTGGAATGAAAATTTAGAATGCTGATTTTAGTACTTTACTTACGAATTGGGATTAAAAAAAATGGATTTACCGGTTCGGTGTAAACCGATTATACCGAAAATCGAAATTTATAATTGTTCGATAATGGAGCTCATACCGTATATCGAACCGAATATAGTACGTCAATATGTCGAGACGTGTATGCAGTTTGAGTCTTCTTTGTAATAAATTAATACTAAAAATTGTGTCTTGACTCAAACTCCTTGAATCTAAATTACATTAAATTCTAAATTTAATTTATTTATGCAAAACAACAATATCATAATTTTTTGTTTTTTAAAATACTAAGATACAATAAAACAAAAACATTTGATATTGTTACTTATGCATATTATATATAATTTAAAATTAAATATATTTATTATATACAAATAAGTCTTCATCCAGTCCGACTACTGGTCGGATCAGTAGAATCAGTGGCCAGTCGGCTCACCGATTCATTGTCCAATCTGATTTTGAAAATATTGATTACAGGTATGGTTTTGGAACCCAAAAAAAAAATTTGATTTTGATTTGTTATTTTGTATTTTTTTTTTAATTTTTATTTGTTATTTTGTATTTATGTTGATTAAAGTATGTTTAGTAGTGATTTTCGTGATATGGGATTTAAGGATTTTCATTGTTTAGTAGATTTTTGAATCAGGCAGATGTATAAAGCAAAGTTGCTTTGATTGTTCATTTTTGTGGGATGTGTAATTAGATTTAGATTGGTACTGGATTATTTGATTGCTTTTAGAGATTTGGTGCTCTAATTTCACTACCAAGAACAATAAAAAGGAAAAGAAATTAAACAATTAGGACCACATAAGTTTATACGGATTCATCAAGACTAAGTCTTTGTTTCGGATGCTGTGATAATTTGTAATGATGGAAGAGGAGGAGGAGAAGCAGCTTTATAAAGTTTTTAAGACAAAAAACAAATTCAACAGGACTTTTACACTTGGGACGGTTAGGCCCTATTTGTAAAGGTTTTGATCCGGTTTTGTAGGTCGATTTTAGAAAAATAATTTGGGTAGTTTTGGTGAAACTTTTGAAACCCCATTGGTAGGTTTTGGATGTTGAGTGTCGTTTTAAAAAAGTTGAAACCCTACTTGGATTGAGTTTGGATGTTGGTGTTTAGCAAAAAAAAGTCGATGGTAGGTGTCAAATCTATATATTTTTAAGAGGGTTTGGGAAAAAAAAATAGGCGGTAAGTGTCAAATCTTTAGAGGATTTTGAAAAAAAAAATAGATGATGAGTGTCAAATCAATATTTATAGGTTTTACGAGTTTGATTGTAGATTTGTGAATATGATTATATTGAGTTTTATGGGTCTGACAAAAACACGCAAGATCCATCCACATTTAAAAGAGTTTTGACATAGTCTCGCAAAACCCGCGAGATCCATCCACATATATCCTTACATATTCTAAAATGGCATCTCCAGTGTTGCATTCAGTCCAAGTCCAGCTTTCCCTCACTCAGTCCAGCTTCCCATCAGAATCCAAGTTCAGCTTCCCCTTTCCTTTTCATAAGTCATCTAAAATGTATCAATCTATCAATTCCATTTAATTAAAATTCTTATTTTCCCCACTCTCACTTAATAATAATAATAATAAAAATTAAACAATAATAAATAAATAAATAATAAATAACAATAAGATATAATTTAAGATTGACATTAATAATTTGATATAAAAAAGTTCTTTTAAGGTTTCATTTTTATTAATTAAATTAAATTTGAGTTTCTAATAATTAACTTTTAAAGGGATTTTAAAATTGGTGCACAATAATACAACAATTAAATATTTGATTGACATGATTTGGAAATAATAAAAATAATTTAATATTGACATTAAATTTTCCAGCATAATAGTTATATTAAATTTACATTAAATTTGATTTTATTAAATAAAAGTTACATTTTTATACTAAAATTAACTTTTTAAAAATAGTACACAAATTAAATAAAACTAAGTGCGGCCACCTGCTGGCTGAGGGCGAGTTGCACTCGCCCGCTTGGCGAGTAACAGATCGAGAGGGGTGAGGCGAGTCACCACCAGCTTGCCTCACCCCTTTTAATTGATTTTGGTGGATTGAAGGGGTAATTGCATTTTTTTCCCCTTTCTACATTTTAGTTCACATTTTCATTTTCCTAGATCCAAATCCAGTCACGCCTTGATACATAGGAGATGCCCTAAGCGCATAGATATAAGAAGGCTTTTTCTTTTTCCCCTAAACAACAGATACAGTCTTACATCAAAACGTACGTCTAAAAATTTATTCGAAATTAATACTCCATTTAGTATTATCGAAGTACGCATAAAGACAAATAAATTGTCAAAATTAGTATTAAACTGAAATATACCCAAATTAATGTGAATTAAACTCATAACCAATCTGGGAGCATCAACTTCTGACACTAAGTTGGATTAAATATTTAACTGACTGACTGATAATTTATTTATTTATTTTTAATTTGAAGGACATGGATTAATTAGGCTAACATATTTTCTTAAACCGGTTTTCCATCTTACGCATATAAACAGCCAATTGATTTTGACAAAATCTGATGGTTAATAGTTAATTTGATTTTTTAAATACTGGGGTTAGGTTGATCGAATTTGTGGCGTCTCGGATATGTTTGTTGAATAGAGAATGATGAAATGGGTTGAAACTAGAGGCCATTTAACTATTTTAAGCAAGAAAAATGAGCAAGTAAAAAGTTGTGTTATTTGTGGTATTTAATTGTGGCAAATTAGTCTAAAGGATGTTGCATTTTGTCTTCCACTTCTTAAATTAAGTGGAACTCATTTAACTGTGGAAGTTGACAGTAATTGACCCAAGTCTCATTTTTTTTATTAAGAAAAGTTATTACACATATTTACAACGAGGGACAAATATTTGTTTCATAAATTTGTGTGCTAACAGTAACAGCAACCTCTTGTAATTATTTGAGCCCCCAAAATGTCTAAATATATTGATTGAGGTTAAGGAAGAGTTTGGCTTAATGTTGAAATTAAATTTTTTTTACGAGATTTAATTTTAGCAAAATTATTTTTTCATTAACTGATCACTATAATGAAAATTGATTTCAAATAATTGTCTTTACATAAGAATGCGGTCGGCCAATAATTACTTTTTATAGTTTTCAGCAACTTCGAATTTTAATTTAATTTCTAACTTTGGGAAAAAAAATTTTTTGTCATTTTAGAATTTCAATGTAAAATTAATGTTATTTTTATCAATTTTATCTCTTCTACTAACACTTGTCATAAAACAGAGGGAGTATATTTTAAATCCAAAAGTTTTATTATTTTGGTGGAAATCATTGTAATTTCTTTTAGAATACCGATAAAAAAATTTATTCCCTCTGTTTTTTTTATTTGTCGTTTTGAAGGATTGACACGAATTAAGGAATATCAAGATAAATAGTCACTTTTTTGGAGCAAAAATCCTAAAATACCCTTTTAATCAAATAATTTTAACATTAATTACAAGTATTAGTAAGAAGGGTAAAATTGATAAATGAACATTAATTTTACAAGGAAATTCAAAAACGCTAAATAAAAGTAAATAATTTATTTTGCCAAAATAAAATAAAAAAACGGAGGGAGTAATTATAACTGAGCTTCTGTTAATACAACCTTCAAATTAATAATCGGTAAATTAAGTTTAAATATTAAATAAAAATACACCTAATAGTTTTGCAAATGAATGAGCCGTTTCTATTGCTTCGCTTAAAGTTTTCTTTAAAGATTTAAACCACTCGAAATTTCTACATACTCGATGAAATCAACTTGAAGTCAACCAATAATGTCGATGGACTTCATATGCTATTACTCACCATGCACTTGGTCCTCTTTAAAGCCTAAATACATTCGATTGATCAATCAACACGTGATTTCTATAGTGGAAGAGACTAATCACTACAAAGTAATGAACCTAGATTTAAATTCTTAGTGAAAGATGTTCATACTGAATGTGTACGATGCGCCTCGGATTAAAATCCTTGAGAAAATCAAAATTAAAAAAAAAATTCGATTGATCATTCGAAAAAAATATTTTAATATTAAATATAAATCGAGAAAAGTGTACATCAAAAATGTTTTACATTTAAAGAAAATCCATTCTCTTTTACTTGATTAGAATGTGCAAAAAACTAAAATAGCTGATCTCACTCTTTTCTTTTCCCTTTCATAGCTCCATTAAAGTGTCAAATTAATGCCAGCTTTAGCTAAATAAGAGAGAATTTCTATGTTAGGTAGGAACTGATAAAAATTGAGGAGCAAGAGGGCCCCTCCACGTAAGCACTTGAAATTGTTGGTTTGTACACTGATTGCAATTACGAACAAGTTAATTAAGACCAAATGAACGGTGTGTCATCATGGATAAAAATTTTCATTTTTTCCTTCGCAAACATCGAAAAGTTTTTGTTTTTGAATCAAGCGAAACGAAAATAAGATGTAATTCCGAAGCTATTTTTTTGCCTTAAACTCTGTTATTTATTTAAATTTAGTAACTTTTATTACAATGTTTCCTTAGTGTTTCCGAAACATATCCGAAAAATCTCGAAAAGTTTCCAATATTTAGCTGACCGAAACATACACTCAAAACGAAATTTTGATCCATGTGTGTCATTCATCTTTTAGTGCGAAAAAATGTAGGCCACATTTATATTATTTTTTAAAATTAAAAAAAAAGGTATAACCACGTCCACGACTTGCTTATGTGGCACAGAAGGGACAAATTCAATCATGTTAATTGAACATTTCGAAGATTACATATATACATATCATTATTTTATTAACCTAAATTAATTGTTTTAGAACATTATGATGTTTGGATTAGAGAGAATAACTATTTCAGATAATGTAAATAGCCTAATGTAATAAGACTGAAGAAAGGGATTTTCAACCAATAATAAACACACTTCGATTGAAAATATAAAAACTTCATTTTCTTCATCATGATCTCAAACATTAAATTAATGAGATTTTATAGATTAGTATATTGAAATAATTATGGATTTAATTACATTAATATGGTCCACCGGAAATTAAGTTGATAATAAAGATGTGTCGTGTTAATTATTAGGTTTATTTTATATTAATTCTTTTTCTAGGACGTCATAAAAGGAAACAAGAGACAAAAGTTAGAATGGTTGGAGTTTTATTAATTTGATTTCTTCGATTCTACATGATATTTGGTAAAAAAAAAATGTTGAATTGTTTTGCATTAACAAAAAATGGAAAAAAAAAAGTATCTTTACCAATTTTAAATTGTAAAAGCAAAGTAACATGCCAGTATCAGTATCCTTTATTAGATTTAGAGTCGTGAAAAGGCCAACTCAACTAATTGGTAATTAAATATCAAACAAAATGCAATTCGATCCGTGTAAATCATTACTTTCTCACAAGATGAGAAATTTACCCATTTTTGTTGTATTATTATTTGTATGACTATTAGAAATATTTGGAAAAACGATTAAGGACCTAATTATATTCACATATTCCTAAAAAAGGATTAAATTCAAATATGTTGATGAAGGAGGACAATATGAATTCATTGCGCACTTAAGTTCTCTCCAAATACGACTAAAGTTGATGTTTAGGTCCCTATACTCGTACCAATTTGTGATCAACCAATGGAATAAACATAATAATTGAGAATGAGTAGAATTAGGCGGAAATCATGAGTTGGAATTAATTCTTACATTAACTTCTTCGTTTGATCATACAAACATATATGGCAATATGAGAGAAATTACTTTTGATATCAAACTTTTCGAAAAAAATATATATCATATCATGATTCACACTCCCTTGACAAACTTAGTTTTGTCGTCAACTTTTGGATACAACGGGCACGTGAGCGGCACGTGCTGAATTCCGTCCGAAAATTGATCAGAAAAATTAAATGTGTCAATAGGGTATGAAATGTATTTTTTGGACTAAAGTTTCATATCAATAGTGTTTTTCCCTCGACAAAATACCAACCCCGTCTTACATATGTTTTGGTTCTTTTAGGGGTCTATAATTTGGAAATTGAATCCATATATATATGATTTAAACTAAAAATAATTGTGTTTTATAAAAAAAATTAATTGATTTTATAAATGCCAAAGTGCTGTTTACATCTTAAATTGTAATTTTACTAAAATATCTTAATATAGATAATATTTCTGATTCACTTTTTTTTCCATCAAGTTTAGGGTTAAAAAAACTCTTGAGCCAGAAAAGTTGTTACATGCAGTTTAGATATTATATACTATAATAGATGCAACTTCATAGAGTCAAAATGTGATTTTTGAATTATCAAAATTAATTAATATGATGTAGAGACAGTTTTTAATACTCTATGCTACATATTTGTCAAAATAGGTAAACAATTCTGTCATATATAATCCATATATGGAACTTTTTATTATGTCATTTACTAAAACAAAAAATTATAAATGTAATTTAAATGGAACTTTTTCTTATGTCATTTACTAAAACAAAAAAATATAAATTTATTAAATCATACAAAATATTTAAAATAAACTTTTCCATGTAAGTTAGATTTAGAAAAAAAAATACTTTTTTTGGATTTTAATATTAATAATTAAAAATAATTTTTTTTAAATGAGAGAAGTAAGTGGCCCCACCACCAGCTTGGCTGAGAGAACTTTCCATATTATATATTTGATGTACCTCAAAAGAATTTAAATTAGATTATCTAAGACCTAAATATTACTGAGAAATGAAAAAATAAAATAAAATAAAATTGGAGCCCTTCTATTCTAACCTAGACAAGTTTCTCTCTTTATAAAGGCAAAATTTCATTTCTGGCTTTCTAAAGTGATTGCGTTTTAAATTTGATTATTATTGTGGTACGCTGATATATAATACATGTCATTTTTTGTATGAACGACATAAATTTCGGTCCTTATCACTGGAAATCATCAATTTATATTTTATTTGACTAGAAAATTTATTATTTTCCGAAAATATCAATTTATGTTATATTTGACCGAAAGAATTAATTTTCGTCAAAAAAAAATGTGTCGAGTGACATTTAAAAATTAGGGATTTAGGATTTTGACTCCAAAATTTACAAATTCAAGTCATGTGATAGGTCTATAACTCTAATCTTTGATGAAATTGGTTAATTCCCCCCCCCCCCCCCCCCAACCCAATCGAAGATACCTATTTTTCTTTATAAAGAAATAAATAGGTCAAAGTCCTAATCACATTTACCTCAGATTTTCTATATACATCCAAATTAGATTTGAATTGCACAATAAATTTTGTATTGCTAAATTCGTATAATTTGAATATTATGCTATATCAGATGCTATTTATTGAAATAAAATGTAATTTTGATTTATCAAAATCAATCAATATTTATAATATAGAGGCAAATATTTTAATACTTTATACTACATACGGGTCCACAAAATTGTCAATATAGGTATACAATTTTGTTATATATTGTTTATACATGGGAAAAAAATACATAAAATATTACTCATGGTCCTATTAAATTTATAAAATTGGAGTCCTTCTATAAATTGGGATTAGTCTAGTGGAAGGTTCTAACTCATACAAAGGGGACAAATGAAAGATATTACCATGTGTTATGTGAAATGTGCATAAAATTAACATGTGATTTTTTTCTGCACCACTCACTTTTACTTTCAAAAATCCTGCATAAAATACTTAATCTCCGTTAATTATTAACATCGTTGATTTTTAATTGAATTATCTAAATTACCCCTAGAAATATTAAAAGTACGAGGGGGTTTGTGCAAACGTTCAAAATTAAAAGGGAGTTTTGCGCCAACATTCAAAAGTACAAGGGGATTTCGTGCAAACATTCAAAAGTTCAATGGAGTTTTGTCTGAAAAAATTATGTGAAAAAAAATAAAAATTGCATACTATTCGCATGAAACACACTCACGTTAAAAAAATTGACGGAATGAGACAGATTGGGTATTTTATGCAAGATTTTTTAAAGTACAAGGAAATTTGGTGCAAAAAAAAAAAATTGAAAGGGTAGTTTGGTACATATTTCATATAACACATGGTAGTATTATGCATTTTCTCCATTCAAAGTGACAAATTCATATTCGAATTTTTGCTGATAAAGGTTTAAATATAATATGTTTGACACTTCTCGAACGAGATTAAGTCAGGTATAATATCTGAATATCCCGAAAAAATAAAAATAAAATAAAATAAAATAATGGAGCCCTTGTACTCAAACCTAGAGTCCTATACAAGTTTCTAAATGTCTATGCGGCCTTGTCACCTCCCTATAAATTAGACACAACAATTTCCCATTTTTACACTTGAATTCATTTCACGCTTCAAATTTTCACACACACACAAATTGCGTGACATGAGGCCTACACCACCTGCACCTGCACCTACACCCACAATGTTTTGGCAATGGAATTCTCCATTGCCTTACCTTTTTGGTGGATTAGGTCTCATGTTATTATTAATCGCTTTCGCCTTAATACTCCTCGCCTGTTCTTACCGCAAGCAACGCCATACACATGACGGCGGTGAAAAGGCGGCGCAGCCTTGCACAGCCGCCACCATCCCTGACAGATCGCCGAAGATTGTGGTGATTATGGCCGGAGACGACAACCCCACCCACCTCGCTATTCCCATCGCTTCTTCTTTCTCCAAATCTGCAGATTGTGTTTAATACTCTTTAGAATATTGAAAATTAATTGCCGGATGAGGAAAATTTTGTTCTGTTTCTATTCCTCTGTTTTGCTTTTTTTGGAGTTTCGGAATGTACATTGATTGATTGATGAGAAATATAAACGAGTTTTCACATAAATATATATTTGGCCTAATTTAGTAGTGTTTTATTTTAAGTCTTATTAAGTGTGTTTGTGTGTGTTCTTACATATTAATTATACTAATTTTCGAATTCCTGTCGAGAAAGATACCAGTATAATCTTGTTATATATTGTGTTTGTGAAGCTTTTAATTTCCCCATAAATTTATTTTGCACCCTGGGATAGTTAAAGTATCACAATAATATATAAATTTAGTCCAACAAGTTGATCCTCTTCGGTTTTTGTGATCTTCACAAATGTGATATTCAGGCTCCAAACTCACTTCGTTTTTTTTATTTGTCGTTTTGGATGATTGCACATGAATTAAAGAATATCATAAATAGTCACTTTTTTGAAGTAAAAATTCTAGAATACCCTTTTGACTAAATAATTTTAGCATTAATAACAAGTATTAATAAGAAGGGTAATTATATAAATAAGAAAGAAAGAGAGAGAGGAAAAAAAAAAAGGCGCTGTTCAATGTGTTCATGCACCATCTAGTTTGGGTATTCTTGAATATTAAATTAAGTGATAATGTCAATAATGACTATGTATTTTGAAATGTTGGATTGCTAATTTTCATTTTAACTAGGAATTGATTTCATTAGAATAACTATTACTATACTATCTTTTTCTAAAATAAGTTTATAAATAATTTAAATTTATTTATGTTATCCAATTGACTCCAATGGAATTTGAGTCTGGCTTTATATGCCACTAATTCAGCTTTTCATATTAATCCTAATAAAAGATTCTCGTAGAGTTGAAATGACCATAAGAAAAACCAATCTCAAAAATAGATTAGGAATTAAACTAGGAAATTAATAACCTTTTTCTTTTTTTCTTGCGTAGGTGGAAAGTAAATGCGCGGCGGCTCGAGCACGCAAATATTTAATCATGATATAAGAGAATTTTGTTTTACTACAATAAATAGTGGGATTTTATTTTGCTTTTCATACACTGTGTATAATGGGAGACACTGGTGGTATGATGTTATTTCTATGTGCAATTAATGTCGACATAATATTTTTTGTAGGATATCCCGTGTCGTATATTCTTTCTGCGATGACGGGAAATTTGTTTCTGGTCAACCCTAATGATGATGGTTTAGTAATAAAGATTAATGCACATATGAATCATGAGATAAATTAGTAGAAAAATTAGTAATTTAATTTGATTGCCAACAAAATTAAATTATAGCCTTTAAAAAATTTAAAATTAGCCCATAGATACTTGATGTGGATAACTACCATATGAAACGGGGTAATGTTCTAATATAATGAATCACGATTATCTAATGTGAATTTGTCAGTAAAGCATTCACTGAAGAGTTTTTTTGCACTTTGCACCCTCAAATATAGGAAAATGGGCACTTTGTATCCTCAAAATTTAGATTTAGCACTTTGCACCCTCAAATATGAAAAATACAGCACTGTGCACCCTCTTTTATTTTCAAGTAAAAACTCAAGGGCAAAATAGATAATTCAATTATAAATCTTTGGCACTTTGCACCCTCAAAACTTGAGAAATTGGCACTTTGCACCCCCAAAATAAAATCAGCGCTTATCACCCTCGAGTTAAGAACAAATCAGCAACTTGCACCCCCGAAACACAAAATTAACACTTAACACCCTCAAATTAAAAAAAAAAACTCAAACCATTCATTTTCTCCGGCAAAGTTAAACTTACCAATTTTTACTCATATTGTTGTGCAATCACATTTAATTTGTACAAGTTATAATTCAAGGCTTGTGAATTTGCTATATGATGTAACCATTCCAAATTCATGGTATTTAATTTGTATATAAGTATATAAATGTAGGTTGTTCAATCGGATCGGAAACTTATCTATTTTGCCTTAGATTTTTTCACTCCGATGGTCAACTTTGCCGGAAAAAATGAGGGGTTTGAGGGTTTTTTTTTAGTTTGAGGGTGTTAAGTGTTAATTATGTGTTTTGGGGTGCAAAGTGTCAATTATTGTGTTTTGGGGGGTTCAAATTGCTGATTTGTTCTTAATTCGAGGGTGATAAGTGCTAATCTTATTTTGAGGGTGCAAAGTGCCAATTTCTCAAGTATTGGGGGTGCAAAGTGCCAAAGATTTATAATTAAATTATCTATTTTGCCCTTGAGTTTTTGACTAAAAATAAAAGAGGGTGCAAAGTGCTAAATCTAAGTTTCAAGGGTGAAAAGTGCCTATTTTTCATATTTCAGGGGTGCAAAATGCAAAAAACCTTCACTGAAAGCATAAAATTGAAAAAGAAAAAAAAAAGAAATTTGGATGGAAGAATAATCGTTAAACTTGCCTTTTTTTTTTTTTACAAGAAAATCCGCAGCCACCAAAGTTTACAAGGTAAACTCCATCATCATATAATAGTTCGCAAACCACATGAAAAAATTAAACCACATTAGACAAATCATGTGTGACGAACTCGAACTATAGAAAATATTGACAAGAGGTTTCGAACTCGAATCAATAGACACCGCACTCACTTGTTCCACTTAAAGTTTGTCAAAGGCTTAAATGTACTTAAAAAATGCATTTAGATCAAAAGAATTTCCTCAATTTGACTTGAGCTAATTTGTAAAACTCTAATTTGACTCGCAAATTGAAATCCCAAAATACTAAGCCCACGCCATTAATTACCATATTGTCATTATTGAATTCTTAAAAACTTTCGTAATTCATGCGGATGAGATTGTAGTCTAGTGGTAAGACTGAGGGTTCAGGATTTAGAGGTCCCGAGTTTAATTTTTTTTCTAATTTATCATAGTGTTGTTGTAAATTTTTCTTTGTAATTCAACTTGTTCGATTGATTCTTGATGTAATGATAATGTATTGTTCGATTTATTCAAATGTGGTGATGATGTATTCATGTAATCACCATCTTAAATAGGAAAAAGAAAGAAAAAAAAAGACTTTCGTGAATCATAACTCACATTAATATTTTACATAGGAATCTACCATGCACAATAAGGAATCTTCCCTTCCTACTTCACTTTACAAAAGCAACAAACCAAAATGCACCTATATATATAAGCCCATATCATTTTCAACAAACAACACAAGACTCCAACAAAAATATAAAACACATAAAAAAAAAGTAACTAATGAATCTTTCTAACACTTCACACACAATCTGGAAATGGAACTCTCCAATTCCTTACCTCTATGGCGGGTTAACCATTATATTCGTTCTAATCGTCTTTGCGTTAGCCATTCTTATATGTACGCGCCAAAAGGACTCGTCTGAAACGACCACTACAAACACCTCACACGAGATCGAGCTCCGTGTCGTCGTCAAGCCGTTAGTAGTGGTGGTCATGGCAGGAGATGACATGCCAAAGTACCTAGCAAAACCTTCTCTTGAGTAACTAAACATAGTTTATAAATATGCAATAGCTAGAATTAATATATCACATGTAATGAATCCTTTGTCTTAATTAATATAAATGCAAATAGTATGTTATTTTTTTTTAAACATGAGTTTTCTTAACTTTTAATTTGTACTTTTCAAATTTTACCTTCATAGTTCAGGCGAACGATAAAGCTAGATTAGAGTGTTAACATCTGATCCGAAATTGTTTAGATCATAAAGGAGAATATCGTCTGGAACTCCTAATAAAATTTCTTGTATTTAAAAATTTCTCTTCGTATTTACATAAGAAAATATGAAAAGGAGAAAAAATGTTTTTTCTCCCCATCCATATCTGCTTGAGCTCTCTGTTGGAAATAGTTGAAATATTCTTAATGCGTGAACCTAAGAAAAAAAAAAATTAGACGGTGAATACATCGGTATATCAATCATTATATCAAATTTATTTCATTGGTATCAAAGTAGGACGATAAACTAATTACAAAAACTAGCATTAAACTAGAGAAATATATATATTCACACTAGTTAGAATTGAACATTTGGTAATAGAGCCTCAACATTAGCCAACATGCTACTGTCTCATTGGCATGCATGAATTTAAATTAATTAATTAGGAGCCATATTATATTTAAGAAAATGAGTAGTTCCAAGAATATGATTAGATATATTAAATTGTATTAAAGTGTTTTCTGGAATTTTTCAATTTTTAGTATATATAGATGTATAGAGTCCCAAAGTATGTGTACTTGAGAAAAAACTCCAAAAACTAGCGATTAAAATATATCCACGTTTGGACCTCCAAATGGCTAGTAAAGCAAAAGCAAAACATAATTACAATTGACGGAAAATAGTTCAAGAAAAAATAAAGCAATGTTGCATCATCTCAATTTTGTTTGTTATAAAAATTGATGATAATATTGTTCACGAAATTAATAAACTTGTGCTTTAATTTCTAGTCATATATAGCTAGAGATGCTTTATCTAGACCTCATTTTCATAACCATGTTTTTATGCGAGATGACCTACGAATTTGACAACTTTTAGATTTATTATATTAAAATCTTAGTGGACGCCGCGGCCAGACGCTGCAAAAAAAAAAGAAAAAGGGATGAATGAATGAATTTAAATGAGGACATAATTTGAGGAATCATTAATTTCGTCAAAAGAAAAAAGTTGGTGTAATTAATGTAAATAGTGGAACACACCATCTGCGTTCATCATTAATTCTCTGCACCTTTTTTTTTTTTTCCTTTTCCCACATATTCCTGGCATATTCTATCTGTACTACAATTCACAACAAAAAAGTAGTACAAGGTTTTTTATTCTTCTTTTTACATGCTTCAAAGATCGGCCGAGTGAACTATATTGGCCCCTAGATTGCACTCAAATAAAGTACTACTTTATATGTTTAGGTAGTTTCCGAGTGAATATATAGCACATTACAAACTCTATGTGTTTTGGTTAAAAGACGGGTTACTTTTCGTGATAAATAAACGGGCAATATACTCCTTTGATTTTGAAAAAGTTTTACATTGCATTTTTCTTGGTTTTTGCATCTTCATAGATAGGTAAAATGCCTACTAGGCAATAACAGGGGGAAGCCAATTAGACGGTATCGAAAGGGTGTAAATTGTTCATTATATTTTATCAATAAAGGATTAAATTAGTCAATTTTTTCAGTCGCATTTTGGAGTGTATGTGCAACACCTCCACGAGAAATCATTTTGCATACAACCATCAGTATTGTTCATGTTTATAATATCTTAGATGAACTACTATATAAATAATTTAAAAAATATATGTATAGCAAGGGGCGTATATTAATTTATTGAAGTTACATAACTATGTTTTTTTTACAAATTTATTGAATTTGATCTGCCAAACAAAGATGAAATTACCATTTTGCTTTTCACCCTGCCACTGTGAATAAAATTTTGCCCCTTAATTAGTAGGAGAAACTAGATGGTTCTCCACTTCTCTTGCTCTTCTTTCATTTGATACTCCCTATGTCCCATTTTAAGTGTCGTTTTAGGTGTTTACACACATATTAAGACACCTACTTAATTGCCTCAATTTTAGGAAAAAAACAAATGATATTCCTAAAATACCCTTACATTATCTCTCTTCTTTTTTCTCTTATTCTCTATCTTTCTCTTTCTATCTCTCTTGGAGTAATAAAAAGCAAAGGGCAAAATGAAAAAATATGTTATTAATAGTGCATTGAAAGTCTAAAGTGACAGATAATTTGGGATAAAAAAAATTCTCTAAAACGACACTTAAAATGGGACAGAGGGAGTACAACCCAAAGGATTCAATGTTTTGGGTTTTTTGCACTTTGCACCCCTAAAACATGGAAAGTAGGCACTTTGTACCTTCAAAACATAGATTTAGCACTTTGCACCCTCAAAATATGAAAAATACAGCACTTTGCACTCTCTTTTATTTTCAAGCAAAAACTCAAGGGCAAAATAGGTAATTCTATTGTAAATCTTTGGCACTTTGCCACCCCAAAATAAAATTAACACTTAACACTCCTTAATTAAGAATAAATTAACTACTTGCACCCCCGAAACACAATAAATGGACACTTTGCACCGCAAAATTCAAAATTAACACTTAACACCCTCAAATTAAAAAAAAAAAAAAAACCTCAAACCCCTCCCGCAAAGTTGACCATTAAAGTGAAATTTTTTAAGGCAAAATAGGTAATTATTTATGGGTCTTAGATATGTTGAAGTAAACAATGGGTCTTCGAGAAGTTTACTTGTACTTTATTTAGTTATTTATGGTTATATTGTTGAAAAGAAAGATGGAGAGAGAAATGAGTATTCGAGTATTTATAATTGTATTTTGCAAAATTTAAGTAAAAAAAAGAATTACCTATTTTGCCAATAGTCAACTTTGACGAAAAAAACGAGGGGTTAGGGTTTTGTAAATTTGAGGGAGTTAAGTGTTAATTTTGTGTTTTGGGGTGCAAAATGCCCATTTATTGTGTTTCGGGGGTGAAAGTTATTGATTTGTTTGTTAATTAGAGGGTGTTAAGTGCTAATTTTATTTGGGGTACTTTATTTAGTTATTTATGGTTATATTGTTGAAAAGAAAGATGGAGAGAGAAATGAGTATTCGAGTATTTATAATTGTATTTTGCAAAATTTAAGTAAAAAAAAGAATTACCTATTTTGCCAATAGTCAACTTTGACGAAAAAAACGAGGGGTTAGGGTTTTGTAAATTTGAGGGAGTTAAGTGTTAATTTTGTGTTTTGGGGTGCAAAATGCCCATTTATTGTGTTTCGGGGATGAAAGTTATTGATTTGTTTGTTAATTAGAGGGTGTTAAGTGCTAATTTTATTTGGGGTACAAAGTGCGAAATTCTCAAATTTTGAGGGTGCAAAGTGCCAATACTATTGAATTATCTATTTTGCCCTTGAATTTTTGCTTGATGCATTTTTCATATTTCGAGGGTGCAAAGAGCTAAATCTAAGTTTCGGGGGTGCAAAATGCCTATTTTTCATGTTTCGGGGGTGCAAAGTGCAAAAAACCCCAATGTTTTTCCCTTAACCCCCAAAATTTTCTAAATAGCACAAAGCTAACTCTAATATTTCTTACAAATCATTGATTAACAAAGAAAGCTAAGGGACACGATAGAGAACCCGTCGATATTGAGGTATCCCGAGCAGTAGCAAATGCAATAAGTTCTTGCTTATGGTTAAACATGATTGGGTTTGTAACTATTCCCCAGAAACGATTACTGGACAATGTGATTGAAGAAAGATCAAGAACAATACCCCTTTTAAAGAAATGATCATGCACTCGTCTACATTGTGAAGAAGGCGAACATGTCAAATACATTACAAATCCTGCCCTCAGAAAAGATGCTAGCTAGAAGGATATGCACGTTCAATTCCCATATTAATGTCAAATGTAAGTCGACTTATATGTAAACCATAGCTTGAATAGGAACAGCAGAATGAAAACGAAATACCCAGATTACTAAAAGGAAGTACAACAACAAGAAGCACAAAAGTGCCTCCGGAAAAATTAATAAGAGTCGATCAAACAAGCAAAACAATAGTCTTTGTTTCCAACAACAAGAATATGATAAACTCGAGCATCAAATACCAAGTACTGTTTTCAAGAACGATGCCCAGATTTTATTACCGGAAAATGACTTAGAAAGCTCTTAATACTTTATCCCTTTAGCAATCTTAAACCACTCAGTGTGGAATGCTCCTTCCACGTCAGTCCTTTCATACGTATGAGCACCAAAGTAGTCCCTTTGAGCTTGGACCAAATTAGCAGGCAACCTCTCCCTTCTATAAGTGTCAAAATATGCAAGACTAGCAGACATACCAGGAGTGCTAATGCCCGAGTTTATAGCAAGACATACCACTCGTCTCCAAGCAGACTGCCTCTCGATTATTTCCTTTGCAAACTCAGGGTCGACTAAAAGGTTAGCAAGATCAGTGTTCCTGTCATATGCTTTCTTGATTCTGTCCAAAAAGATAGCACGAATAATACAACCTCCCTTCCAAATCCTAGCTAGTTCGCCTAACTTCAAATCCCACCCCTTTTCAACGCTCTTTGCACGTATCAAATTCATTCCTTGAGCATAGCTACATATTTTAGATGCATACAAAGCTTGCCTAACATCGTCAATAAGTTTTTTCTTATCAACCGTCTGATCGGTCAAAATATCACCAAAACCACCCGATTTGAAGACTTTGGCAGCCTCGGTTCTTTCCTCCTTTAACCCACTCAAGAATCTTGAGTCAAGTGAAGCTTCAATGGTGGGGGCCGCAATTGATAATTCAGCGGCTTGTTGCACGGTCCATTTACCGGTACCCTTCATGCCGGTTTTGTCGAGGACCTTGTCGACTAAATACCCGTCTCCCTTATCGTCTTTAATTCCGAAAATATCCGCGGTGATTTCAATCAAGAAGCTAAGAAGCTCACCTTTGTTCCAATCCGTGAAAACGGCTTTGAGTTCCTCGTTTGACAGTTTTCCAACCGATTTGAGCACGTCATAAGCCTCGGCGATCAGCTGCATGTCACCGTACTCAATTCCGTTATGAATCATTTTCACAAAGTTTCCAGAACCTCCTTTTCCGATGTAGGTCACACACGGACCACTATCGGGAACTTGAGCAGCTACTTTAAGAAGAATGTCTTCAATATTTTTGTAGGCCTCATAGGATCCTCCTGGCATCATAGATGGCCCATTTCGTGCACCATCTTCACCACCGGAAACTCCCATGCCTAGGTACAAAAGACCTAATTCAGCCATAGCTTTCTCCCTCCTTTCGGTGTTCTCATACCACTCATTTCCACCATCGATTATACAATCACCTTTCTCCATATAAGCGGAGAGGGTTTTGATGGTTTGGTCAACGGGAGCACCAGCTTTGACAAGAATGATGATCACACGAGGTTTTTGGATTGATTGAACAAATGATTCGGGATCATGGAAGCCGAATAAAGGGAGATTGCCTTCAGCCTTGGCTCTTTCAACAGTTTCATCGACTTTGGAGGTAGTACGATTGTAAACAGAAATGGGGAATCCTTTCTCGGCTATATTGAGGGCAAGATTTTGTCCCATAACAGCGAGGCCAGCGAGGCCTATTCTAGTCAAGTTGGCCATAGCTTCTCCTACAAAAGATGAAGTTTAGTCTCAAAGGAATTCCAAATTTGACCTAGGCTATATTTGGTTCTCGAATGTCAATGACAAGTAAAACGGTGAACAAAAGATGAACCTATATTTTCTATCGTTTGAGCATGAAAAATATTTTCCTCGGTCTTTTACTCACTAAAAATTCAAGAAACAAACATAGAGCTAATGAATTCTAAAAGAATCTAAATCCAGAGCATCGCCTGATGTAAATCCTAATCAGAAATCATAAAAACCTCTATGAACTTGTAAAATTTGAATACACAAACAGAGGCTTCAAGAAACAGCAAGCGGATTCATCTCTTACAAAGGCAGATCCATAAATGCATAGACATAATTCTACGAATAACAAGAAAACAAGCATCAAAACTATTTTTACTCTATTTTCTTATTACGGTACTATATAAAACGAGATTCATATTTAAGCACAGTTTTAGGTCCTCTTTGTTTCTATACAAACTTCATATAACAATAGGCAATACAACAAAACTACAAATTGTAGCACATTTAGGTTAGATCTCCTGTAAATTAGTAGTACTATTATCAACAAACTTAAACCCCTGGATCAGCTATTTTTTAACTAAAAGATGAACCCACACATCCAAAACAAGTAAAACAACAGAGCAAAAACAAATCTTAGATTTTAATCCATTCATTTGATTCTATAGAACACAAACAGGATTATAAAAATTCAGTAATTTTACGCCTTCCTCTATAAAGCACAAGATCTACAGCATCAAAAGCAAAGGCGAACGAAAAAACCCCGGAATTTAACGATTAAATTCTTGAAAGAAAAGAAAGGAATTACACATTTCACATACAATGAAGAAAATCAAATCAAACCCAAATGAAACAACTTCAGATGAATACCAATTGATTTTTATTTATTTTTTCCTTGATAAATTGAGTTAAGGATAGAAGCTCAAACCTTGTGAATTCCTGGTTAGGTGAACTGAATTTGCAAAGAGAAACTAAAAAGTGCAGTGAAGCAAAGCAAATGAAAATAATTATGTATAAATATAGTAATTTGTGGCAGGAGAAAACAGATGAAAAGGAATCGAGAAATATTAAATATTATTAATTAATAAAATAAATGCATTACAAAAATATGAAACGGGTCAAAATTGGCCTAAGTCCAAACCCCCATTCCCACCGATATTACTTAAAGGTTGTTGGCTGTAGTTGGTGAGATGCGGTTTTTCATTTTCTTTTATGATTTTAGCCTATCAAATTTTGACACGTAGGGTATTTTCCTATTTCTGATTGGTTGTCTAATTTTGTGATTACGAAAATCAATTTTAAGTGTAATTTAATTTGGACTTACCTAATTGTAATGAGTAGCGGCCCATTAGTTGGACTTGACCAATCCAATACAATCTTAATTTCTTAAATTTGATTTTTTGTCCGATGGTAAAAAATTTGAAAAAAATTGAGTTGAATAATTATGATAGATTTTAATAAGAATTGAGTGAATCAAGTAAATGATACAGACTCAAAAAGATGAGGTATTAAAACATACATATTGTGTATACAAGTTCTTTAAAATTTCTAATTATTATATACTCAAAATATCTGTCTTTTCACATGTATGCACATAAATTAAGAAAATCATTGAATATGACTAAATTCTATTAAAATTTTTTTGAAAAAGACTAAAATACCCTTTTAATTAATTATCCTCCACTAATTTTTTAGAATTCATATACTCTTTTAAGTATGCTTAAATTTTGAGAACCATGTTTTTATACATGTGAATGCATTATATTATTTGATATTCTCTATCAACAGCATGTTTCACAACTACAAAGTGCATTAAGATGAATTATACTCATAATATCAATAATGTGATTAAATTACTCATAATAACATTTACCGCAATACCGTAATCAAATTATTTAAGCACGGGCAATTCTTCTAGATTGCTGCAACCAATTTACTCAGTTGACCGAAGTTGATTTCATATTGAGACATGGAAATTATGATTTTAATCCTATAGGACTATACTACTCTTTTTGGAGTTTTGGATTCATACTTTATAAAGTTGTACTTTCTATCGTTACTTTTAACAATGTTTTGCATTTTTAGTCTCGTCGCCATGTTTGTGACAAAAATTGCAAAACTGAGCCACCTATTTTTTATTTGTTCTTTGACATATTTCACCCATTTTTTATGGTTTATTTCATTTGTTAAATAATTCATCGGTTCTCTTAAATTTAATCCAATTTTAATCGGTCGTACCTATTATTTTGTTGATTCCACCTATTTTTAACTTATTTCACTATTGATTGGTCAATATAACTCATTTTTTTTGTTCTTTTTATCGATTTGATCTCCCCTTCTGTTATTCCATATTTAGCCAATATCATTAATTTTTTATCAGTTAACTTTTTTTTGCAGGTTTACTCCATTGTTTTATCAATTGCACAATTTTTTCATTGATTTTACCATTTTATCATTTTTTTTAGTCGAATTTTACCCATTTTCACCAATTTTAACCATTCTACGATTTGACTATTTTTTGGCTTAAACCAATTATATGTTTTTCAGTTAACTAAACAGTACCTTTTTCAATTCATGTAGTCCGAATGTGGTCTTTTTTATAGTTTCTTTAATGTTTGTGAAATTCTTTAACAAGTGATAATTTCTTAACAACTTTCGAAAAAAATACAGATCATACTTGATTTTACATAGAGTTTACTATTTTTTTATACTTTAACTCGTTCTTTCACCGATTTCACCCGTTTTTTTATTTATCCAATTTGTTAATCAATCCATCGATTCTCTCTAATTTAACCCAATTTTAGTCGATTTTTTTATCCCATTTGGTAATCAATCCGCTTATTCTTTCCAGTTTAACTCAATTTTAGACTTTTAGTATGATCTTATTCTTTGCTGATCTAACTTTTTTCTCACACAATTCAGCTTTTGTTTTGTCAATTAAGTCATTGTTGGTTCTTGTTCTTTTATCGATTTGATCCATTTTTTGTTATCCCGTGTTTAGCCGATGTCATTCATTTTTTTTTATCGATTTTACTCATTGTTTGACGATTTGCCTTGTTGTTTTAGCAATTGCATTTTTTTCTCTTGTTTTAACTCATTTTTTCTATCTAACCCATATTTTCATTAATTTTATCATATACACCCTCCGTTCCATTTATTTGGCTCCCATGGTATGGTTAACGGGTCAACTTGACTAAATTTACAAAAATTATAATAAATAATTTAATTAGTATATTTCACTAATAATTTGATAATATCATATGACACCATATATATTAATATTTAAAAGATCTAATACACCACAAATATGAATAATTTAATATAATCAGTCACTTAAAAAAATTAAAAATTTTGACCAAATACTATAACAAAAATAGCAAAATAAATGAGACGGATGGAATATTTTTTAATCACACTTTACCTGTTTTTACAGATTTTAACAATTTCTATATCTTGAGGCTTAAGCCAAAAAAAAAAAAACTATAAGTAATAGTATTTTATTTTTGTTGTAAAATATTGTTATATCTATTGGCTTAGTAATTACATCTGAAGAGATTGATGAACAATCATGTGAATAACTGTAAAGAGAGATTGAGAATACAGAGAAAATAAAACGTGTAGAGTAATTGGGGGATTTCATTTGGGGAGGGGATAGATATCATTAAATAACAAATCAGTTACATGGGGAGTTACAAATTCCACAAAGCATGGGATGTGGGATAATGGATATCTATTACAAAGTAAGCCCCTAGACTATACAAATATTAAATAGGAATACCCACTAAAATATATTATTTACAGCACTCCCCCTTGGGGATTCCTATTGAGCCATTATTATGCTTTTCATGTTGCCTCGTTAAAACCTTCCGAGTAACAAAAACCCAGTGGGAAAAAAGAATCTCGGTTAGGAAAAAGAGTACAACGCATAATCTTTTCAACCAACGAATGTTACCTCATTAAAACCTTGGCGGGTAACAAAAACCCTGTGGGAAAAATAAACACCGCTCGAAGGAAAACGAGTACAACAGGGCACCCGGGTATCTTCAGGATACGGAATACCTGCACGGTACTCCCCCTCAAGTTAACTCCACTGATACCTATAATGGAGTGAGCTCAGATAACCTGCGCAAGCCAATAGCTTTAACATGTTTCTCAAAAGTGATTTTCGGTAATGACTTAGTAAATAAGTATGCGCAGTTGTCCTGACTTTTGATCTGTTGGACCACTATTTGCTTGAGCTCTTGTTGTTGCTGATTGAAGAAAAATTTCTGAGCTATGTGCTTGGTTTTGTCGCCTTTAATAAAATCCGTTTTCATCTGCTCGATACAGGCTGCATTATCCTCAAATATAACCGTAGGATCTTTTGTGGTAGCCAATTCACAGGAACCTCGAACATGCCTAATCACGGCCCTAAGCCATATGCATTCACGCACTGCCTCGTGAAGTGCTAAAATCTCGGCATGATTCGACGAAGTGGCAACTAAAGTCTGTTTTGTAGACCTCCAAGACACAGTTGTGTTCCCAATCATAAAGACATACCCAGTCTGGGGACGAGCTTTGTGCGGGTCCAATAGATAACCAGCATCGGCATACCCCACAAGTTTTGCGTTCTTTAGTGACACATAGGGTTAGAACAAGCCCATGACAGTCGTACCACGAAGGTATCGAAATATGTCCTTTATGCCATTCCAATGGCGGCGTGTCGGTGCTGAGCTAAACCTAGCTAGTAGATTTACCGCAAATGCAATATCAGCTCTAGTACATTGAGCTAAGTACAACAATGCACCTATTGCACTTAGGTATGGCACCTCAGGTGCTAACACTTCCTCTCCATCCTCCACGGGACGAAATGGATCCTTTGACCTATCCAATGATCGGACTACCATTGGCGTGCTTGATGGCTTCGCTTTATCCTCATTAAAGCGTCTTAACATCTTTTGGATGTAATTCGATTGATGGACCAAAATCCCATCAGCACGGTGTACTATCTCAAGCCCGAGACAAAAATTAGTACGTCCGAGATCCTTCATCTCAAATTCAGATTTCAAGAGTTGGGTTGTCCCCCTAACCTCTTCAGGTGTCCCAATCAAGTACATGTCATCGACATAAACGACAACTATAGCAAACCCATAACCTATCCTCTTAATGAACACGCAAGTACAAATATCGTTGTTCACGTATCCCCTTTTAACCAAGTACTCACTTAGGCGATTATACCACATCCTCCCGGATTGTTTCAAGCCATAAAGTGAACGCCTCAACCTTACAGAGAGCGTGTTCCGTGGTCTAGAAGAACTTGTCTTAGGTACCATAAGTCCCTCCGGTACTTTCATATATATAACCGTACCTAGATCCCCATAAAGATACGCTGTGACCACATCAATTAGCTGCATAGTCAGTTCCTCGGATACTACTAAAACTGACAAAGTATCTTAATGTAATAGCGTCCATCACAGGAGAGTATGTCTCCTCAAAGTCAATCCCAGGTCGCTAAGAAAATCCTTGTGCAACAAGACGAGCCTTGTACCTCATGATCTCATTTTTCTCATTTTTTTTCCTTGTAAATACCCATTTGTATCCCACGGGTAAGACTCCGGGAGGTGTAGGAGCAATTTGTCCAAACACTCCTCTTTTCGTTAATGAATCAAATTCAACCTGGATTGCTTTTTCCCATTTCGGCCAATCATCCCTTTGTTTGCACTCGTCCACTGATCGAGGTCAATATCATCACTTGATATAATTTCAGTAGCTACTGTGTAAGCAAACACATCATTGATGGTTATTTCATCCCCAAGTCACACCTCATTCATGCATGAATAACCAACCGAGATTTTCCTATTCTCAGTAATGGATACTGATGTCGAGGCATCCCCCGACGTCGTCTCCAAGACGGATCCATAGTCCGGAACTATTTTATGAGATGGATTGGGTGGGATCCCATTGTTACTAGTACTAACCATATTCAACTGTTGTGCATTCGCCCGCTTTCGGGGATGCAAATCCTTTGATCCTATTGGTCTCCCCCTCTTATGGGCCGGGAGATACGACTGGTTAGCTGGGATTGAGGGCCTTCCCATATTTTGTCCATCTTGGACATCTATCATTGCAGGCACATTTGCAGCTGGTATATGAGATCTCGTCACTTTAGCTAAGTCAGAGAATGAGTCTGGCATATTATTGGCTAATTTCTGAAGTTCGATTATTATACATACTTCAGATTCTCTGATTGCTGTAAGGGAATCGTGATGAGACCTAGTGGGGTCGTTCCACACGACTTCACGCCGTTCAGCCTGAACGTTAGTGTGAAGATTATTTCCTCCCCCTAACGGCGGGAAGACAGTCTCATCAAAGTGACAGTCCGCAAATCGTGCGGTAAAGAGATCGTCTGTCAAGGATTTCAAATATCGAACAAAAGATGGCAGTACAAACCCCGTATATATGCACAATCGACGTTGAGGTCCCATTTTAGTCCGATGTGGCGGATTAATCGGCACATATACTGCGCACCCAAATGTGCATATATGGGAAATGTTTGATGTATACCCAAACACCAATTAAGAGGTTGGGTTGCAGTGGGCCTCAAACGTACTAATATGTGCTATCAGATGTTTTACATCAATACACAGGGACATGCAATAGTCGTTGAAAAGTCCAGAAGGTGGTGTTTGTGTCCACATATGTCCCATTGGATACACTCCAAGAAAACGAGGGAATCATTATTCATTTGTGCATAAGCTGGCATAGGATCCAAATTTTCAATAAAACATGGTACACACAAGTAATCACTGTGTACTAGATCCTTATTATTCGTTAGTGGATGCCCGATAGAGGTATTAACAATATGGCGCATCACATTTTTTTACTCGACTGTCCTGGCCGGTCATGCCATAGAAAATACATGCTCGATTTACTTGGCTTCGAGCCATTGACATGGTGTGCCTTGAGCACTCGCATTGTAGTCCTATATAACTTAGTCGATAGTCCCTCTAATTTCTTCCAAGTACGCTTTTGGCCGTACAAATTAGAGGTAATGCACATATATTCGATTCATTTTTTCTCAGTGGTTTCAACATGATAACCATTAGCTCGAATATCTTTAAAACTCAACAACGTTTTCCTTGAACGTGGAGCATATAGAGCCTCTTGCCATCTATCAAATCATATGTGCCATATATTATTGTCATAGAGGTCTTACTATGCATTAATATTAATGATTTATCCCTTAGGATAGTGTGCGTAGTTGCACTATTAGCCAGATATTATTCCCCACATATCATGCCTAGGAACCAAATATATCCCAATTTAAACATGTACTTGAAAAAGTAAATCGAGCTAATACCACTAAATACCATAATAGTCGGATTAAAATGAAGCCACCCAAAACGTGGTCCAAAACAAACCAAACATAGTTCAAATCTGAATATGATTATTATTCAAATTGATGAGTAGTCCAACCTTAGGGCCTCATCCAAGCGTTTCTTGATCATAATCATAGCGTCAGCCTTTTTGGGCATTAGTTAGCAAATTGTCCCCGACAATTATCATGCTCAGTTTTTTACGGGCATATAACTCCCATAAGTAATTTAATTGAACCCCTTTGGTTCCATTTCTTAATTCATAATGAACTATGTGGTTTTAATCCAAGGGAACCCCGGTCCCAGTATCGTAAATCCCAAGTCCAGTTTCATTTATTTATCATGCAATCGTCTATAATCATTCATCACATGCATAAGATAAAGCAGCAGAATCAATAAAACATACAATTTAGAAACTTATGGCCATGAAATAAATCATGATAAATAAATAAAATGACCAAAATTAAATTATAAATTACAACTCGGGAATTTAAATTTCATAGGATCAAGCATAGTTCCGAAATTTATACCAGTATCTCGCATTTAAGGTAAACACATATTTTTCACTTCAAATCAATTAAAGTGATCTACAAATTGATAAATTCAAACATAAAGATGAATTGCCTTGTTTACCCAATGAAGATAAAAGAATTTCTAGCAGTAACCAAATTCTTCATAAGGAACAATAATCATGTAGTACATAAATATCAAATCAATTTTCAGAAAGATAAAACCGTTTCAAAGTCTCGAGATTCAATTCCTTAAAACACATATGACATAAAGAATATCCCAAAAAATCAATCGGCCAAAATAATCCAAAATTCCGTCGCCTCAATTCACTGAACTTTATAAAAGTTAATCAAATTCTCATGTCATGATTAAATCATAAGGTAGGAAATATAAAATCTAAACCAATATTCATTAATGAACTTAACATTGTGCGTGAACATATCAATAACAATTTCACTAACCTCAATTAACTTTTTCAAATAGGGCCTTTCAATTGATCATTTTAACTTGCAATTTATAACCATGATTTCAATTTAGATACCAAAGCAATAATTGTCGAATTGAATATATAGGCACACTATCTATATGTACACACATGTACACATATATAATCAAATAAGAATACACATTTGTTTTTCAGGATCAGTCCTAATCAGGACCAAATTAGTTTAGGACCAAGTTAAACAAAAAAAAAATGATCCAACTTAAACCAAAATCCGAACAAAGAACCAAGTCGGGTTTGAAACCAAATAACCCGAACCGGGTCGTATACCAAAACCGTATCACCCGAACCGAATCCCAACCAGTTCGGATATGACCGTATCCCCATGATCCGTACATGATCCAGTTTGACCGGGTCGGAAATCTCAAAATTTGGGTCTGATTCAAAAGACCTAGAAGTTCTTTTTCTTGACCAGGTTTATGAAGAAGTCGCAAATTTGCCGAAAACAATTTATTTGCACGGTTTCTTTATCGGAATTGATAGGTCCAAACACAAAAATAATCACCACCATCAAGTTCTTCAACGATCAAACCCAAAACATGAAGAAACTAAAACTAAATTTGAGAGTGGGCTTGTGTATTATGCTTATATTGCCTTTTAAACAATTTCCAGAGTATTCAAGTAATTTGCCGAGGCTTAAAGCTCAAATAACTTATTAATTACTTATCTAAAAAATAATCTGGACACATGGTTAGAAAGCTATTTTCAAGGCGATTCTAAGCATATGTAGCAAGTTACATAATTCCAAATACTTAAACGGAAAATCGCATATTAGTTTTCAAAGAAAACAATTTTTTCAGAACAAATTACATATCCAAAAAATCTGAAAAAATTCAGGCAATTAGAATATCATACGGGCATACTTAAGTAAAAGTTTCAGGTCAATCGGACTAGAATAACATGCTCTGAAAATTACGACTTCCGTATAAACATATTCCGAAAATTCTAAAAATCATATCATACAAGAATTTCCATGTAAATTCTGAATTTCAAGATTTAAAATCAAAAGAAGTTCCACATATATTAAACCAATTTTACACATAAAGTAGAATCCAAGTCTCCATAGCAATATATAAACAGACATACCTGAAGCATGCCTTAAAGACATATGTTCACATAGTTCAAGCCATATCAATAATTAAATCATAATATAGCTATTGTATATAAAATCAATGTACTGAATTCATCATGCATTGTGATTTACGGACAGAAAAGAAAAACCTTAAATTCCATAATATTAACATAATTCTAAAATGTCTACTATTTTATTAAGGAATAGTTTTGATCACTGGTCAAGTTTCATCATATCACTTTTATCAATTGATTGTATGATTTTGTTGGACCCAACAAATTGAACAAATCAAAAGAAATATTCATATTGTTCAAAAGATTAAAATACCAAAGACCAGTAGTTGTTTACGGTAAAGACATGGGTTTGAAATTGCATATAGCAGGATACATAAATATCAATAATGCCAAAAGAATAATCAATTTCAACCATTAGCAATAATAATCAACCTTAACCTAAACCCTAAAACATGCTTTAGATTCATAAATTTTCCAGATTTAAAGCATATAATTAATAAGGTTAAAGTTGTTTGTTAATTTGATCATACCAGAGAGAGGCAAAGACTACTTTCTTCAACTTTTTCATAAACTTCTGATGGCTGCCATTTCATTTTCAGACCCTGGAATGACGATCCGAACGGTCAAAGTTAAGATCCTTGTGTGATGAACCTTCGGTTCAAATTTGAAAATGATCCAACGATTGAGAAGGCTGGAATCATCGAAAAACAGAAGCTGCTGCGTGCAAATCCAAAAATCTACCTCTCAAAGTATTTTCTTCTTTTCTCTCTTGTTTTGAAATCGAGTTATAGAACAAACTCGTGCTGATAACGTGTTGTAAAATATTGTTATATCTATTGGCTTAGTAATTACATGTGAAGAGATTGATGAACAATCATGTGAATAACTGTAAAGAGAGATTGAGAATACAGAGAAAATAAAACGTGTAGAGTAATTGGGGGATATCATTTGGAGAGGGGATAGATATCATTAAATAACAAATCAGTTACATGGGGAGTTACAAATTCCACAAAGCATGAAATGTGGGATAATGGATATCTATTACAAAGCAAGCCCCTAGACTATACAAATATTAAATAGGAATACCCACTAAAATATATTATTTACAACAATTTTATTGTTTTAACCATTAGTATTTTATTAAGTTGTAAAACTTTAAATGATTAATAACAAGATTGATAAATTATCGTTGTAGGATTCTTTTCTTTTACCTTTTTCGTAATAGAATTAAATATCACAATCCAAATGAAAGAATTTTTTTTGACACCTCGTACTTTTATATATTAAAAAAATGAAAAATAGATATGATGAGAGTTCCTAACTCTGAAAGAAACCAAAACTGAAAACTGAAATAACATTCAGCAAACCAGCAGATTTTCAGAGTTTCAACCTAGACAATGTAATGGCCTGCTAAATAAATAGGCTAAAAGAACAGAGATAAACGAAGAAGACAAAAAGCCCTCTCTATTTCCAACAGATTATACCTATATCTTACACAAAGAATAAGTTTCCATGTATACAAACGACAAGTCTTTGATCATTTCACCCCATGATAACAACAGTGGAAAACAAAATTTGGTTGAAAACCTTAACGCCTAGAACCTCGGTTATGAAAGTTATAACTTACAACGAATTATAGAGAGAGGCTCACAATTCACTAGATTGATGTGCTTTTGCTGCTTGCAAAGGCATTTGGCATGCTCCTTTACATGCCAAAATTGCACATCTGCACGAATTCCATTTCGTTATCAACATACTTTGTCCAGAGATGCTTATAATGGTTCATGGCAATATCCAGCCAAGGCTTCATGTCTCCACTGAAATGAATCACAGCAGCCTTATCAATTTCCTCCATACTGATACTTGGATTGATCCCAAGCCCCACCACATGCCATGATTTGTCCAATGACTTGGTTGTCGAGTAAAAAGTAATAAGCCCAGCGGGCAGTGTTCCCAATTTCCATAAACTACGATCCTCGTTCTGATAAATTAAAAACAAAATTCTTTTAGTAAATAAATCTGAAGAGAGGCAAATAGTATTAACAAAAGAGCAGCATAAAATGCTAAGTCTTAAAGCTTACCAAATTCTGCCAATAATGGTATTGCTCGGTGCTCTTTTCTTGCCTCCAAGCATCCAGGTCAAACAAATTCATGCCAAATGCCCAGGCGCAGGCCCTAGGATTAAACTTCTCTTTGATGAGAGGATGAGAAAAGTTTAAGTACTCAGAAAAGCGATGGAATGACCCGAAACAGGTGTCAACGGCAGCATTCACCTTTCCATCCATATCAATTTTCCACAAGGCTGTCAAATCTTTCTGAACTACAACATCATCATCCAGAAACAAAATCTTGTGCAGCTTTGGATACAATTCAGGCAAGTAGAACCGGAGGTGATTGAGCATTAGTAAGAACTTGGGGTTTCTAAATTTCATATTGTTCACATCTTTAGTGGCATTCTCTGCCCTGGTCTCGAAGTAAAACTTCTGTAAATTTGAAGATTCGAGTTGCCTGAGCACTGGTGCATACGAGGGGTTCAAGAACTTGAAATTATCCACTGCATTAATCTCGATATGGGCTCCCCCTTGTAATGGCCTCATTTTAAACCAAACTTTAGTTGCAGCAAAATTCATCCTATCGGTGACAATATGGAAAACATGTTTCCATGGCTCCTCTGCATTCTTAACGACCGAGTTCACCACCACAGATATTGCAATCACATTATCTGAAAATATAGCATAATGGTATAAACTTGGGTCCTCGAATTCGGGTTTGGGCTCATCATCCTCGTACTTCTCGGGATGTGCAATTCTCTCCTCCATAAGCCGCATTGCAAGACAATGCAAACTCTTGGGAGTTGATTTCGCAGCAATCAAGCTGGCAAAAGCCCCATTCTTCTTGGCCTTCAAAAGCAACTCATTTACAGCAAAAATAGTATCTTTTAATTTCTGAATCTTTAATTGATTGTCATAAGACTCCTTGGACTCCACAATCATTAACCTAGCAATCTTGATTTTGTCCTTTACCTCCTTCTCAAACTGTCTCAACACATCCTCATCAACCTGCCCATCGGATTCAAACAACGCTGTGCGATAGATTGGCTTCAATTGAAGGTCCGAGAAATTCGTAGCCAAATCATCAAACATCTTAAGCTGCTTGGATATATCAAGCTTGAGCTTCCTTGCATACGAAGCATATGCATTTACTAAGGCAATATGATTACTTGCTTGGTTATTTATCAATTCTAATCTAGTCTTCAATGGATCTGACTGCCACGCTAGAAAAGTTCGTTGAACATATGCATTTCCTGTAGTCTCTACAACCTGATAATAATTGGGAACAATCTAATTTAAGTTTTTCACCACATAGCAAATCACTAACCAAATGCTAACCAAGCCAAAAACTATATCCACATCCAAGAATTTTCCATCAAAAACACTGAAATATTTATGATTTGTTTTTCAAGCGAACGAAAATATCTCTACTCAAACATGTTTCTTTGCCTTTGATATTTTTTCCAGATGTTTTCCGAAAATTTCTCGAAAAGTTGCTAATGAACAAAACATATCAAGGATTAGACTTCTTAATCCATGGCTAACGCTTCACAATCAAATGCAAATTCTAGTGTTTTATCAAAGCATATAAATAAGTTATGCAGAGAGATTCAATTCAGAAAATTCAGAAATTAATATTACCATAAACAAACAAACGAAACACATCTACAGTAAAAAGAGGAAAAAAAACATCAAATAAAAAGGTGCAGTGCGAATGCTTACCTTATTGTGAGAAGGATGAGAGGAGAAGAGGACTGAAATGGTGACGAAGAAAAGAAGCGTGAACATTGCGGAAACGAAGATCCGATAGCTGAAGAAGCTTCGGAGTACGGATCCGCCACCTGATCCGGCCCGACCGCCTCGGACCGCCACCGCCATCGCGATCGCCTCAAGACCAAATCTATAATCAGTTGATTACAATCAGCACTCAGCCTATTAGAGTGTATGTCAATAAAATAATAATCAATATCCAAGAATCTTCACTGCTAAAAATGTTAAATGAGTCGAGAAGCTCTCACTCTTGTGTGTTTGCAGAGCTATAGATACATTGGGGTTTATCTGTAATGCTGTGTGTGCATTTGTGTGTGTGTGTGTGTGTGTGTGTGAGAGAGAGAGAGAGATGAGATCTGGACAGTGAAGCTACGACAAGTGAGATGTGAATAATTGAGTTTTTAGATATTGAAAGAGCAAAGAAAGGGACTGCCCTGTCCTTTTCTTGCGGAAATCACCTCAAAGCCCCAATTGGCAGGGATAGTGATTTGGGCCTGCCTTAAAGCTCAAGCTAACTTTGGCCCAGCCTTATTGACCAAGCCCCATTCAATGGAAAGGGCCGAAGCCCATGAAAAAGATGGACTCACATTTCACTGAGTTGAAATGGGGCTTGGTCAATAACTCAAGTAGGGGTGTTCATTAACCCGTCCAACCCGCTCGAACCAACCCGACCCAACCCCCCGACGGTTTCTATTCTTATAAAACTAATAGCGAGTTGAAATTGTGACCACCCGAAAGTTATGGGTCGGGTTGCGGTTTTAATGGTTAAAAATCGCCCCTAACCCGATCCATCCAAATATTATATGTTTTCTTTCCCAACACCACTTACCAAACAAAACATTGAGAAATAATTAGAGTTTTCCATCTCTAAGCTTCATGCCTGCTCCACTCTCCAATTCTATTCTCCAATGCGCCTCTCCTAAAAAATTAAGATTCAAAATCAACTCACAAGTCACACCAAGCCAACGTGCGAGCCAAGGGTAGGAAATTTGAGCGAGCAAGAGGAAAGAGGAACATCGAAGTTTTCAAAGTTTAAGTTATTCATAGTTATTAACCAAGTACCCAATTCCCTTTGTTGGATATTTAGTTTAAAGATCTTGCCACACCTAACTTTCATGTGCTCTTGTTAACTGTAGATCCCTTTATTTAACAATGCACAAAAAGAGTTTGAAGAACATTTGAGTTTAGAATATATTTAATTTTTTTTATTTCTATAAAAAAATGAGTACCATAACTTATGCATCAATTAACTTATTAGTTTTTGCACCATGTACATAGTTTCTTCTTATAAAACAATTGTAGGAATTGATCCTACCCATAAAAATCACCCTACCAAAGATTAATTTTGTTGACCAAACCCGATTGGAGAATTGTGTAGCTAGGAATTATAGTTGTGTTTGGCAAAATGGGCCATTAACCATGAGTTTGCGCAATCTTATTTTATTTTTATTCTTCCTTGTAAGATTGAATTTTATGTAGTATAAGTTAGTTGAATATACTATATTCAATGGTTCAACCCGCCTATCAATCGCCCGCACCCGCCTCACCTGAACCGTGCGGTTTATAAACTTAAAAATATGGGTGCGGTTTGAAATTTTGGCAACCCGCATGTGTCGGGTCGGGTTGATTTTTTCGTTACCACCCACTAAAACCCGACCGCGTTCACCCCTACATTTCATATTTAATCACATGTACAATTAGGGCTGTCAATGGAGCAGTTTTCAATTCAGATTCGTCCGATTCTGGTTTGATTTATAAGGATAATTGTTCGATAAGAGATTCGATGGGCCTGGTCCGATTATAAAGATCCGTAATCTAAAACTCATTGAGTGAATATGGATTTAGATCAATCCGATCCGTTAAGGCCATCTCCAATGGAGAGGGCTGGGCTAGGGGCGGGGTCGGAGGTCGGCGGAATCATCATCTCCAATGGAGAAGGGCTGGGGGGCGGGGCAGCTAGGCACAGGGCTTACAGGGTCGCATGAGTTTAATGGGGAAGAAGAAAACACGCGCCCCTCTTTCATCCTTTTTTTTTTTTCTTTTTAATTGTTTTATTAATGCAACGTTTGGGGAGCCCTTTTTGCCTTTTTGGTCCTACATTGCACAAGCAAATCTGAAATTTGCAACCTTCTTTTTTCATTTTTGGTATATATTCAGATTTTATATATTTACTATGAGGGGAAATTAATTACGAGATTATGGTAGATTTGATGTTAATTAACTTTCTATTTTATTATTTGTGAGGTGCCATAATTATTTTCGTTTGACTTGATGAAAGAAAATGGATTAATTATTAAATACTAGTCAAAGTCTGTTATAAATTTATTTATGTTCTAATTAATGAGAGCGTGTTAATTATATTTGGGCAATTTAACAAATTGATTTGCATAGTATGTTATATATGGAAAATTCTAGGGTGCCGCTACGTTAGGTGCCGCTAATATCACATTAGGTGGTATTACCACACAATGTGTATCACATTCTATGGTACATGATCACATTACATAATATTAACCCCATATATTTAGTATGACCCCCACATCATGTAATATTTATTCTAAATTAGGTGGTATTACCACGCAATGTGTGTCACATTCTATATTATAAATTATACTCCTTATACCATACAATGTGATACACATTGTGTGATAATACCACCTAATGTGATATTAGCGGCACATAACGAAGCGGCACCCTAGAATCCCCCGTTATATATATATAAATCTTCATCTCTTTCTTTCCTTCTCTCTGCGCTGGCCAACACCACCAACCCCACCATACCCCACGTGCCCACCACCGTATGTAGCCCCACGACCGGCGAAGTATCACCGCTGCCGTAACACCACCGCCGTCGTGGCACCTCCATTCTTTCTCCTTCATATCAAGATCTAGAGGTATATATATGTTCTTCTTCAAATTACATATGTTTTTGTTCTAGATCTAGATTTTAATTAATTTGGGATTAATTAATTTAGTATTTTTTTTGTATATATTGTGTTGTTGAAAATATTCTTGAGCCTAATTTTGCTAAAAATTATAATTTAGGGCTTGTATTATTAGAACTTTTAGTTAGTTAGGGTTTATTGTGTTAGTTGAATTATAATTTTAGGATTGATTTATATGAAAATTTTGATTAAATTATAAAATTAAATAACAATTACTTTAAACTTGATTTTGAGGTTAAGAATTAGATAAATATGTATCAATCTGTTTGAGTTGTTTAGATAAATACCAATCTAATATTTTTAATTTAGTGTTTTTGTAAGTCTCATTCTTACATTAGTTTAGAGCTTTTGTAAGTCTCATTCGCCAGACCAAACACATTGGTATAAAACTCATAAAAATCAAATTTGATCATACTCATAAATTAAAAAGAATAAATAACCAGGTGTAAAATAAAATTTATACCAATCAAGTCTAGTATTTTTTTTTATTTTTTATTATAAAATATTTTTACTAAATTAAAAGAGTTATTTTACCAATTAAGATAAGAAGAGGAGACCCTTCATCATAAATTACAAGAACTGAAAGCCCAAGAAGCCAAGACCACATTTGCTTTCTTCGTAGCAGTATTCCTGTTTCCCGATTTATTTTATAATCCTACATGGTAGACAGAAAACCTTTTCCTTTATAAATAGACAACTCAAGGAACACGTTTTCTTTTCAAACTATGTATGATTATAAAACAAAGAACAATACATAAACAATTAATAATTCTCTTCAATTTTATAGCTAGGTTATGATGGCTCGCAAATATATCCCCGAAGAAGTTGCCACAGAAATATTTTTAAGGTTACCTGTGAAATCTCTGTTGAGATTCAGGTGCGTTTCGAAATCATGGCTTTCGTTGATTTCCAGCCCACAATTTGTGAAATCTCATCTCCAATCTCCATCGTGTCATAGATTAATTAAGTCTTTAGACATTGGTTTTCGTACCCGTATAATTAGGATCGATGATGATGAGGAAGAGGACGATATTATCATACCGTTCCAATTTCCAATAGAAAATTTGAACCATGAGGATATACGGATCATGGGTTCTTGTAATGGGTTGCTTTTGGTTTGCTTAGAAGATGTTGTTATGTTGTGCAATCCTGCTACAAGGAAATCTAGAGTTTTACCTACTAGTTCTAGATCTAGATCTTATACCAGCATAACCGACATCAACAAGAGCTATGGTTTTGGTTACGATGCTTTAACTCGTGATTTCAAAGTCATTGAATCAAGTAAGATTTACTCTGAAGACCCACCAAAACGTGAAACCAAGATTTATAGTTTAAGATCCAATTCTTGGAAAAATGTGGAGTGGACTCTTGATAATTGTGAGATGGTTTCATGTTCTTCTAACATAGTGTTCTGGAATGGAGCTTTCCATTGGGAAACGCTTTTAAGAGATGATCATGGTTTTAGAACATGTATTGTTTCTATAAACTTGGCATTAGAGACTTGTGTTCTTATACCGCGTCCTGATTCTTGCAAAACTGCTGGTTTTATACATGGTGCTTTGGGAGCTTCGGAGCAATATCTCATAAAAGCTTACAAATATATGGACGGTCGCGTGGACATTTGGACTTTGAAAGAATTTGATTCTAATTGGGTTAAGTTTAGATCATTCCAATCTGTTCCAAGTCAACGTGAACTATTTTTTCCTCTGACGGTATTGTTCGTTTCAGACAAGATTATAAGGAAGCATGAAGAAGAAGAAGATCATATACATACAGAGATTATAAAGAAGCAGAGTCCCTATGGAAATATTGTTCATATTCCTTTTATTTGCGACTTTTTTTTGGGAGCTACGATTTACAAGGAAACTCTTATTTCTCCTAATTTCGTAGATTAGATACAATACAACACAGTACTAGTGAATTTGGATGGTATATATATTATGTTATAGTGTACTATGTACTTTTTTCATGTGTACGATTGAACTAATGAGCAATTTTTCTTTTTAATTTATTTTATATATGATGATTAAAATAAATTTATTACAACACTTAAAAAGGAATTTACAGATCGAATAGCATACATTATTAAAATTTTATCTAACCATATATTTAAATAGCTAGAATTTTCTTTTTACTACTAGAAATCATATTTTCCTTATACATTGTCTGTTCCAATAGGCTAGGTAAGTAAATATTGTTTGTTTGGCCTTATTTTCAATCAACCAAATGTTTGATAAAAATTAAGAGTATCAATTAGTTTTTGGAGAGTTGGAATTGGCTAGCTTGAAGATTTATTAAACAAGAAAAAGCATTGAATTGAGGTGATTGGGATGAAGTAATTAGTAATACACAATAAACTAATACAGACAAATAGTTAAGTTTCTTAGTTTTAGTTATTTTGTTTCCTTATTTTGTGATTTAGTTTTTATAGGAGTCTACGAGTTATTTAGTTTTGAGTCATATTTCTTTTCACTTACCTAAAATTAGAGTCTTATAAAAGAAGTTGTAATCATCACTATTATCAAATATTTATTATTATGACTTTTTTAAAAGAAAAAAAGAAGAGATTTGTTCTCTAAAGGGTTCACGTGTGCTTATTTCTCGTGTTCTGGTAGAAAATTTATCTGATGGAACCCACCCGCATCCCATGTCGCTCCGCCTCTGGTTCCTAACTTTAGAGGAGGAGAAAGTAAGAAACTCAAATTCGAATCCTATTGGAAATATCACACTAAGGAGGATCTATACCCTTTGCACTCTTGGATCCAATTCTTGTAACTTTTTATAACCACCAAATGGAACATCACATGAAGATTTATAGTTTAAGACTTTAAGATCCAATTCTTGGAAAAATGTGCAGTGGGACTCATGGTAGGGCATCTATAATCGTTAGGGGGAGGGGGAGGGGGATTTTGAGGGGGAAAAGAATTGTGGTCTTCAATAGTAGGGGAAAGTGGGGAGGGGAGGGAGAGTGAGAAGGGGAATGAGAGACAGGGGGAAAAACTTGCCCTCCGGCCATCTTCAATGGTAAGAATGAGGGGGATGGGAATTTTTGAGTTTTTCTAGAATTATGGTCTTCAATGGTGGGGGGGAGTGGGGAGGGGGAAGAGAGTGGGAGTGGGAGTGGGAAAGAAAGGGCAAAAGCTTGCCCCTCCTTTACCCCCCGGCTCTCACACGCTACATTTTTTTTTTTTTCATTTTTTGTACATTTGGTGGTTTTTATTTTTATAAATTTTGTGTATGGATTAATAAATTTTATATTTAAAAAAATTAAATCTTTACAGCAATTAGTTTTAAATATTTAAAATTTGTATTTTAATTTAGATAAAATGTACAAATCAATCAAATTATAAATTATTTTTTTATCAAATAAATGTACCTCTCTTGGATAATAAATGGTTGATCGCGCATCATATAATTATCCATGGATAATTCACCACATCTTGGAGTAAGACGAGGTAAAAAAAATGGATATCATTAAAATATATTAGTTACAAAACAAAATTAAAAGAGTAAACGAGGATGAAATAAATATTTACTAAAAAAATTGATAAAGCAAGATCGGAACAAATTAAATTAAAATACAAATAAATTAGGTACCGATACAAAAGAGTATAAATTAAATAATAGAAACAAACAAGTAAAAAAAACCCACAATAACAAAGGCAATTAGCAATGAAATAAATGGTTTCATTAGAATAGAACACATAATTTAACGAAGATGAGGAAAAAAAATAATTCAAATTTAACGAAGATGAGAAAAAGAAAAAAATATTGATTTTTTTTAATCAAATTAAGTTTGGAAATCAAGATCGGAATTAAACTTTAAACGAAAGAGAAACGAAATGCAACCAAGAGCAAATGATTCCGGAATTTTTTTTATTCATTTTTTTTGCAGCAAAGCAAGAGCGAAAATCAAGATCGGAATTCAACTCTTAATGAAAGAGAAATGAAATTCAACCAAGAGCAAATGATTCCGAGAAATTTTTTTTTCCGAATACTGAGTACTAAAATATAGAATAGAAATCATAATAAATAAAATAAAGGATTTCATTACGAAGGACCCAATAATAACAAAACAACAAAGGAAAAATAATACAAATTTAAAAAAAAAATAAGCTGATGAACAAACAAGAAGAAAATGTGCAACTTGCAAACATACCAAAAATGAAACTATTAAATGAAAATAAATGGAAAAAAACTTATTGAATAATTAAATATAAAATACGAAATATAGAAAATGATAATAAAATATAATAGTTCGTATATGAAATAAGTACAACATTGTGCCAAAACTCAAGATCAATAAACTATACGACAACAAGTCACTAAAATAATAAGCAATAAAAAAATTTAAGAATATAAAATAATAAAATATAGAAAAGAAATTCAACGAAGAACAAATAATTTTGGAAAATAAAGAAACGCCGCCGTTTTTTGATTTAACCGATTTAACTTCAAAAGTAAATTGTGTTGCACTGTTTCTTAACCGCTTCAGCTCTTATAAATTAAAATGAAAAAAATATAGCAGTAAACGAAGATGAGGAAAAGGAAAATAAATAAACATTTAATTTTTTTTGCATCAAATCAAGACCGGAGATCTAGATCGTAATTCAGTAATAACAAAACAACAAAGGAAAAATAATACAAATTTTTTAAAAAACAAGCTGATGAACAAACAAGAAGAAAATTGTTCAACTTGCAAACATACCATAAATGAAAATTTTAAATGAAAATAAATGGAAAAAAAATTATTGAATAATAAAATATAAAATACGAAATATAAAAAATGAAAATAAAAGATAATAGTTCGTAAACCAATATGAAATAAGTAAAACATTAGTCCGAAAATCCAGAGCAATAAACTTTACGATAACAAGTTACTAAAATAATGACCAATAAATAAATTAAGAATATAAAATAATGAAATATAGAATACGAAAAACAGTTGAATAAACAAAATTAAGGCAGTAACCGAAGATAGAAAAAAGAAACAAACATAAAAAACAAATATTTGGTAAGTTCAAATCGAAAAGCAATATCAAAATTCAACTCTAAATGAAAGTATAAATGAGAAGAGAATCGAAATGCAACCAACAGCAAATGATTCCGGGAAAATTTTGTTGATTCAAATATTGACTTATAAAATATAGAATAAAACGCATAATTAACTGAGTAAATTAAAATAAAAACTCATTAAGCCCCGAAATAAAAGAATATAAATTAAATAATATAAACAAACAAGAAAAAAAAATATGGTAACAAAGGCGATTATCAATAAAATAAAGGATCTAACAAAGATAAAATACTAAAAATTTCAAAAGAAACAACCCGATGAACATACAAGAAGCAAAAGGTACAACTTGCAAACATGCCATAAATGAAAAAAATAAATGGAAAAAAAATTATTAAATACTAAAATATAAAATAATAAATAATAAATATAGAAAATGATAATAAAAGATAATAGTTCGTGAACCATTATGAAATAAGTGAAAAGATTAGGCCGAAACTCAAAAAGAAAAAATTATTTTAGAATACGGCTTATAAATATAGTGACTTGTTTAGTGACTAAAAAAAATGAGCAATAAAAACAAGATTAAGAATATAAAATAATAAAATATAGAATACGAAAAACGCTTGAATAAACTACCGACGCAATAAGTAATAAAACGCATATAATTTTTTTTTGGGTTTACCAAGGGTTTAGTCCCTTTCGAGGCGCGTCGGGCACATAAAGTGGGAACCTCTCCCAACAGGGATTCGAACCTGAGTTCGCTACTTTGTAGTGACTAGTCCCTTCCACTAGACCAATCACATGTTGGTATAAAACGCATATAATGAAAATAAAGCCACTTATCTTTTTGCTGAAGCATCAGTTGGTGTCAGCGGGAAATTACATATTCCAATCTTAATTCCGACTGTAATATGCTCTTGGTCAAAACTAAATATTTTATCGGATCGAGTAAGAGGAAGATGTTAGAGCACAATTACAGAGCACGAATTACACATCAATAAAATATATAACCGACAAAAGTAAACGAAAACATGTGTAACAACAAGCCAAATTTAATAGAAAAAAAAAGATGAAAGAAACAAAATACCAAATATACTGGAAATAGATCACGAAGAAAACTCCAGAGCAAACTAAAAACAGATAAATAAAATAAGTAATAAATACAACAGGTTATTTTCATCCGATTAAAGATCAAGCAAAATCAACAAGAGAATGCCAAGATTGAAAGGAAAATAACAAACCAAATAAACAACGTACCGAATACTGGAAATAGGTCAGCAAGAAAAGTACAGAGCGAAATCATATTGGAAGAACAGAGCATAACAAACAAATTTATAAGAAAAAGTAGGAACGAAAATAATACGGTGAACCCATAAAAAAGTAGCAATATGTAACACGCAACCGTCAATGAAAAAATATCTAAAGACTTAAAAAACAAAACAAACCGACTTATATACTATTATTTATTTTGATTATTATTATTTAATTAATTTGGACAAGAAGAATGATTTGACGCTCACAAATATCTGTCTATTCAATTAGCCAATTAACACTGTGTTGTGAAGGTTGAAGTGCACGGTCGAGAACAATAAGATTTGACCGGTCGATAATTAGTTATTAACCATTGCAATAGTTAGTCAGAGTGGAAAAGATTGATCCAATCGGAAATAAACAATTGGTATCGATGAACAAAGGCGAGTGTTTATAAAGGCCGAATGACATGGTCGATAATAAAACGTGTATACAACGTACCAATTGAAAACAAAAACAAGGAATAACATATTTAGCATACTTAAAATACTAATTTAACATGAAAAAAAAGTTCGCAAAACAATAAAATACATATATACTGAGACAAAAGAAAACAAACTAAATAGAGTAATAATGTATCAAACGCATCATAATAAATAAAAAATGTAAAGACTATACTATATACAGTTAAATAACCAGGTCGAAAATATATGAGCCGGGAAACAATATTAAGGAAAAGAAAAATGGACACGTAATAAATTATTTAAAACAGTAAACTAATATAATTTGAAAAAAAATTGGTACAGCAACATCGAAACTCAAGATCAAAATTAAACTCTAAACGAAAGTATTAAACAAAAGAAAAACTAAATTCAAGCAAGAGAGAATGATCCCGAAAAGGAACGGCGCCGTTTTATGATTATACCATTTTAATACAAAAAAGCCAAAAAGATATTGTGCTGGAATCTCACGACATAAACTCCTCAGCCGGGCCCATAGAAATATTAAACCGATTTTAAAAAAAGCAAGAGTAATTTGTGTTCGATTTGTGTACGTCGAATTGCATATCGACAATGATATGCAATCGTACATAGTTTTGGTAAAAATTAAACATGTCGAATGGAAAAGCAAGGTCGATGCGTAAGATCGGAATTCAAATCGAAATGAAAGTATTAACCTTTCAAGCAAGAGAAAATAATTTCGGAAAGCAGAATCAAAAGCACGATTAGATTCAGATTCCAAATGAAAGTATAAAACTTTCAACCAAAAGCAAATAATTCCAGCAAGAAACGGTGCCGTTTTATGATTATACCGTTTCGAAAAATTAGGCAAAATTATATTCGTTGGAATCTTACGACCCAATCTATTCTGCCGAAAAGAAAAACCGATTTTTAAAAAATATCATTAAAGTAAAATCGGAAAGCAGGTTCGGAATTACACTCTAAGCGAAATACAAGCAAGAGCAAATGATTCCATCACGAAACGGCGTCGTTTCGTGATTATACCGTTTTAAAAAAAAGGTAAAAATAGACTCGCACGACCAAAATTCCTCTGGGGGGGCCACAGGTCGCAACGGACGGTGAAAAAAGCATTAAATAAAAAGAGAAAAGAAATTCAACAAAGAGCAAATAATTTCAGAAAATAAAGAAACACCGCCATTTTTCGATTAAATCGATTTAACAAAAATCAAAAGTAAATTATGTTGTACTGTTTCTTGACCGCTTCGACTCTTATAAGTTATATATATATAAACTAACTTCTTAATTATATTTAACTTCTTAATTAAGATCTTGTGACTTTTTTTATTGTTATTCTTGACTAACTTAAATTAATTTTCACATAAACTAGTAGTACTGTAATTAAAATAACTGATAGAGAAAATAAACTCTAAGTTATTTTCTGGGGGAAAATGTAAATTACTTTTTTGTGTTATGCTAAACCTACAAGAAACTACCATATGTTATGCTAAACATAGAAGAAACTACACTTTGAAATTTTTCTTGTGCCAAATTTCCTTGTGTTTTTTAAAACCCTGGAAAAAATACCTAATTTGTAAAAAATACTCTCTTTAATTTTAATATAATTAATAATTTAGTTACAAGTATTAATAATTATTACTATTATTAATACTAATATTAAAAACAAAATTAAAACTAAAAGTATAGGTGAGAGTGGGCAAGTCTTCAAAATGGAATTAATTCAATTTCGGAGCCTTGCCATTGGAGACGATCAGACAGGGCTCGAGGGGGAAGGGCAGGGCTGGCTCGTGGCTCCAGAGCCCCAGGGCTAGTCCTCTCCATTGGAGATTGCCTAAAATCTGCATTAAACAACAAATAAAAAGAGTTTACACATGAAGTTTTATAAAAGTAAGTATCATTAATAATAATTTATTGTCAATTTAAGAAGACAGTAATTTATAACTCGTATATAAATTTAGTTGAACAATATTTTCATTCTACAAATATGAATATAATAAAGAAAGTTTGAGCATGTGAGCTAAAATTAAATAAAATTAAAAAGTTAATAAACTAATTTTAGGAAAAAATACTAATTTAACTTTTTAAATAAGAAATTATTGGATAAAAAAAGATGGAGTCGGATCTAGACGAGCCTGATCCGACCAGAATTCAACCCATTGACAGCTCTATGTACAATCACATTCGTATCCGATCCAATATATTAGGATCTCTGTGCGATAAGAAATTCTATTGATCTAATGATCTAATCTATATTACGTGGAGCGAATAGGAATCTGGGTCAATTCGATGCATCAGATAATAAATAAATAGAATTATATATTTAAATAACTAATATTAATAATATCATACCATCAGTTTAAGAATATATAATTAATTTATTCATAATTATTATGTCGATTTTCCTTTAAAATATGAATATTAATTAAAAAAATTTGAACACGTGAGCTAAATTAAATATTGATACTCAAGATGCTCTCACTGTTAGTGTGTTTGCATAGCTAAATTTTGAAAGAAAGCTTGTTTAGAAAAAAAAAAATTATGGTGTGAATTTTGAATGTTGATACTTTATTAGATCCAAAAAAATTAAATTTCGAAATAATTTCGAAAAAGATTATTTTAGATTTGACCCAAATCCGATCCTACATATCCCTACTCCTATAATTTAAAAATTACTACTCCCTTTCATTGGTTTCATCAAATATTTTCTTTTCATAGATACCATAAATTATTGCCTAGTAAAGTAAGTAGTGATTTCAAAAACTTGCTATAAGTTCAAATATCCAAAAATTATGTGGTTTTTGACAGTAATATTAAAGTCTTGCGGGGTTGAGCTGAAAACTATATAGTGACAAAATTTGAGAGAAAATGAAAGAAACAAATTAGAAACAAAATTATTTAACGTGCTTCTGAGCTTCGCCAAAAAAACCAACCCTTTCGTGCAGCAATTTGTCGTTCACTTTCTTCCCTTTTCCATACAATTTGGAAACCATTAAGGAGACACAATTCCAGATCGAATCCCTCAGAATTTATCCATTATTGATTATTTGCTGGTGAATTAGTTTACTTCTGAATGTCGTTTCTCCTCCAAATATAGTTTTAGCAATGTCGTTTTTGTTTCATGTAGTAAATAACCTGGTTTTATTTTGGTGTTCTTAGTTATTGCTTTTTTTATTTGAAAATCTGATTACATTTCTTATAATTGCTCATTTACACGTAAGTTTTCACACATTGCATATTATTGTGATGATTTGCTGTTCTTTTCCCCAGCTTGTGGTATATTATTGATATGTTATCAAATGTGATTTGAAATTCTAACCTAGATTGAATTTGACAACATAAATGTTATTTACTGTAATTTTGATTGTTTAGCACACTAATGAGAGTTGCCAATTGTGATGGTGTTCATATTCATTTGTTTTGTGCATGCTTGTATGTGGCTTAATCGAGCTAGAGCTAGAATTTTCTAGAAGAATCAAATTGATTATGCCGGAATATTCAACGAGCAGGTTAATTGTGAAGTTGTATATTGTATTTTGTGTTTGAACAAATAACCAAATGTGGATATTATTTACATTGTGGATGCAAGGAAGTAGGAACACAAGATTTATGACAAATGCTCATAACAACAGATAAATGACTGGTTTTCTCACATAAAATTGATTTACATGAATATAGCTTGAGCTGCTGATTTCCCTGCGAACTTGCTTAGACTCGATGAGCTAGAGTTAAATTTTAACTTAGTTTGGACAAACATAGGCTCTATAAGGATGTCAAATCTAAAGATTGGCCTCTTGAAGCACTAAAAACTGGTTCTCTGGCCTAGTTATTATGCAGCATGTTGTGTGCATAGTGAAGCTACGCTGAGTGTATTCATGCAATCAGGCATCACAGATTGAGCAGTTTAAGCATTACATAGTGTCGATCTGCATTTTGAATTCTGGATTTACGGAGAAAGGTACAAAGTATTGGAACATTTGCAAGCTCTGTTAACTGGCATGGAAGTTATAGAATTTTCTCTATATCAATAACCTTAAGTAAAATAAGAGAGAATAACGTCATCCACACTTTATATTAGCTTTTCCCACTTATATTAATTTAATCTCTTACCTAAAAAGGGTCACCTTCCAGTGATTTGTCCCTTTGATTCAAAGGAACATAGATGGTTATCTTAGAAAGTAATATGATGACTGATGATAAAGCTTTTTGTCTCTTTGATGGAAGAGAACAGCCGAGGAAAAACTCAGGGGAAAAAATATGATAAAAACACTGGTTAGGTGAGGCTTATGATTCAATGTTCTGTTCTGTGGTTGGTGAAGATGATCAAACTCACCAGACACCATGTTCCCTAATTGCCAACTGAACAAGACTCCGAGCATCTGAAGTTTCACGAGTGTGCTGAAATGGTCCCCCACTGTTGCAGGACATATTTTTAGCCAAAAAGAGCTGGAATGCTCTTAGAAAAAGTTTGAGCATGTATTTGATTGTTTGTCTTTTCCTTATCTGTTTCTTTATCCTATGCAACTGAAAATGTTTTTCAACCCTCGGGAATCGCCGGAAGTACTACTACTTCATACTTCTTATTTGTAAGTGTAGGTGATTACGATCATATCACCACTGTCTAAAAGTTATCTTGACAGGTGTGTCCTGTTTCATCTTATTAATGACTACATGTGTATTATGCTTAATAATGCCTCAAGAGAAATTTGGAAGAATTCATTTCCAGAACTTATATAACTCGAGATCTTTGACGCCACCACAAGATAATAAATTAATATTATTAATAAATAATAATTATGATAAAAATCTATGCAAGATTTATTACACCAATACTATTATCATATGCAGATAACTATTGGAGAGTCAAATTCTTATCAGCTGATACAGCAGCAATGGGCGAAAGAGATTCAAGAGAACAAGAAATTTGGCCTCCATCTCTGCAAGAAAGTTCAAGGATTCAGAGAATCTAGTTGAACAATTATTTAATTTTAGGGCAAATCATTGCAGTGATCATCATCAAGCTCTCTCAGGCTAGAAAAAGGACTATTGAGCTGCATGTCAGTGAGCATTTGACGAAGCTCTGAAGTTTCTTCTTTGAGTTGAGCATTTTCCTGGAGTACTCGATCATGACTCTCCGAGACATGGTTTAGTTTGTCTATGAGCTGGTGATTCTCATTTCGGAGCCAGACAACCTGTGACCAAAGCTCATCCAAGTGCTTTTGCTTGCGCATACGAGATCGCCTTGCAGATTCTCTGTTTGAAATCATTCTTCTCTGCTTCCTCTCATTTATTACGCTTAATTGTTGGTCATCTGCTTCATCAGAAGTTGAATTGCTGCTGAAATATGTTGACTGAGGATTGAATTCTTGAACTTGGGGACTAGTAAGGAGTTGATATAGAGGGTTAGAAAATTTGTTAAATTGATTACATGGTGTAGTGTTGCTAATGAAGCCGAAATGGGCAGGGAACTGAGTTGGGTTTGAAGGTAATAGATAATGGAGCTCGGAAACTTCACTGGACTGCATTGCTTTATTTACTGGTATATTATAGAAAGTGTTGGAAAGAGATTTCAGGAAGAGTTAGTAGTTTGTTTGAAGGCGAATGGAAACTAGTGGGAAGGGCTGAATTTATAGGATGGGAAAAGGTGATGTGGCCCCATTTTATCAGTTCAGAGTACAGTAGAGGTACGCAAATATCAGACCACAAGTCTATGACACCAAACCTATGTATGCGCTTATATAGTATATTAACTGTGCATTCACAAACATGATGCACAAGTCTATCCATCAGAGGGTTAATTGTGTCCATGCAATGGTTTCATGTTACATGATTGACATGGATCATGATCTAGGCAATCCTTATAAATTATGATTTATTGGTTATGATTTGGATAATCTTTTCCAAATATTGCTTACATCAGAGAAAAAAGAAGAGAGTTATTGGGGTTATAATAATTGAAATGAGGAAGGCTTTGGAAGAAAAAGGCTCAGGATGAAAATGGGATGAGAAAGTCAATCTAAAAAATGGAGGTAAATGTCAGCCAAAGTAATGATTTTTCTACTATAATTTTTTTTTAACCAACGATGCTCTGTGACGCAACGGAACAGGCAGAAATCAGGTAGGAGGTTGAGGATGGTAATCTCTTTTTTAAAGTTGAAATAATGTTAAAAAATAGTGTCACAACAATCACTTTCATGGAACATATTTTAAACATTATAACATGTTATACTTCTATTATTATTTCAATTATTAAGACACAGAGCCCTTGACCTTGTCACTGTTAGGTAGTATGAGTCCCTTACTATGGTAGAAACAGCTGTTTTAGATGTAATAACAACAGAATAACATTACTGATATCATATGAAAGTGTGATTGTTATAGTAAAGCTGGATTAGTACAAAAAATGTTATTAGTTATTGAAATAATGTTATACAAGTTATTAACCAGAATATCTTAACATTATCGCAGTACGTTTTTTATAAATTTTGATTATTTGCAATGACTAGCTAATAGTTTGCAGTAAATTTTCTATTCCCACTCTTCTGTAGAAACTGTGTAATTGAATTCTTTGGTTTTAAGAAAAGGTCAGACATTAGTATTTTGGCTCAGCAACTGCAAATAGTGATGGTTTTTGGAGTCACGATAAACCATCATAAGACATTTATTAATTATTAGTGACTTATGGTTCTACTATAGGTCATCTTATACGGAGGTATTTTAGTTGCGTAAATTTCTTAATTTATTAGTATTAATGTGGAAACTGCACCTGTCTATATCACTTTAATAAAGTTTGGCTTTCATTTTAACCACATAACTTACCCATATTTGTATGCAGTTTAAAAAATCTTGTACGGTTGGTGGTGGGGATGAGAAGGTGACGAGCGTATGGCTGTACTTGGAAATGTATTTTTCCACTAAGAAAAAGAAACTGTCAATGCATCAAATTTCAAGAAAAAAAGAACTCTAATGAAGGTAAATGCTCTCTCTCTCTCTCTCTCTATCTCTCTCCTACATATTGGGTCAGGTTGAGTGGTCCGAGTATTCAACAATGTCATTAAACAAATTTTGACTCCTATTTCTTTTCTTGTCTAAAATTGGTCGTTTCCCTGTTTATATTATTTTCTGCTCTTATTCTATTGCACTTTCTTTCCTGAATACAAATCTTTTTACCATATTGAGGATTGGAGGATGATTAATGTAGTTCAATACATACATCAGGCAACCTTTTTGTCTACTGTACTTGTATTAGATACTTTTACAAGCACCATTTTCTACCAATCCGATTTCGCCAGCAACTGTTTTGATTAACATGATGATTTTACCATTATCAAGATTGCACTTTGGCTAACTCTAGTAGTTCTACTCCCTCCAGTAAATTTGATACAAATATTTGCTAGATAGGGAAAAGAATAGGGCCAATTTATCTTCTTATAATCGAGATATCTCGTCTAGACTTTGTTAGTAAATTTAGTGAATGATTTAATGTAAATCACAAGTGTTTGTTGTTTTAAACAAACTTTAATGAATCATCCCTACAAATCTAATCTTCCTTTGTTAAAGTTTTTGACCAATGTGACGAAATCTAGTGTCTTGAAAGACTAAGCTATAGACTAATTTAATAGGATGCTGGCATTTCACTTGCTTTTTTTCTTTGTTTTTAGTTGTAAAGGAGCATACATATATTAGTGTTTTCTCACCATAATTGAAGTTGAAGCAGGAGTATTTTCTATAATTAAACCGCATAATGGACGACTAATCTTATAAAATACTTGCTTATTCAATTAGATTTAGTTTAATATTGTGGTGACTGATAATCAAGTGTCCTCTTTTGATTGATGGTTTCTCAAGAAGTTGAAAATTGCCTGCAATACTTGGAAAATGGTCAATGGCTGGCCAAATTTCAGCCTGTTTTAGTATATAGTTATAACACTAAGGCACACTCCTTGTATAATTTCCATAACTTTCGAACTCTTTTGTTTTGGTAGAATTTCAAGTTATTTTTACATGGAAGTCGTGATTGAGAATTAGTGGTGTTGAATCATTACGATAGTTTAGACAAAAGGAAATCTATTTAAAGAAAGAAAACTTTAATCTGAACAACCCAAAAAAAAAAAAAAATATATCAAAACATTATGGACGACTAAGAAAGTGTGTTATGGTACAAAAGCAAGTTGGCGGTATTAGTATTTTTAAGGACTCCACTACAAATAATTTATGAGTTCTTATACATTCAATAGAGACATTTTCCTGTAGTTTAGTTATACGGCCATTGATTAATTAAATATTAAGGATTTGGAGACGTAACACTTCCTTTTCTTCTTCCTATCTTGCTAACAAAAACCGAAAGAAATAAAGGTGAGAAAAAAAGAAAAAGAAAAAAGTAAAACATGGGGTAATTGGCTGGAAACAGAGTCCTTTTGATGTGAAAGAAATGATTAAATACATATTACCCACTTGAGGCACAACCCCTTGTCAGCATATCTTATCTATCTTTCAAATATTATGCTCGTATCTCATCATTTTTCCCATTATAACCTCCCATTTACAATCTTTTTTCATGAAATAATATAGACATAATTTTTTGGAAATTTTGAAATGCCCCTAAGGAATCCAATACAGAGGGACAGTGCCCTAAACTAACGGTTAGGGTATTGCACGAAGGGGTGCTGGATTTAACATATGCTCTGCCCCTTTTTTAGGAGATCAAAGAAACAAAGTTTGCTGAAATGTAAATTTAGGTTGGTTGGCAGACTAGAAAAAGTGTTGGCGCATTATGGATTTTCCCTGCCGGGCCATGGCTAACAAGCCCGCGTGGGTTACGGATGCACCAGGTCTCTCTCATAGGCTCCGTGTCACTTCACACCCACGTGTGTCGCGACCTAACACCGTGAGTGTACCGATTTAGGGTAAATGAGATGAATTCTTAAAATGCCTTTTTGGAACGTTCATAATGTGAAGATTGAAACAAATAATGAAGTTCGGGTACTTAATATACGATCATAGACGAAGAAGATTTATGCAATTTAGATTCGAAAACAAAGACATTTTTTTTTTTTTTTTTATTAATAGAAGTAGGTCTTGTTTCAGGTGCTCTAAGTCATGATGGGGATCTAATTTTTGTGGTACTGTCATTTGTTACCATATGAAAGCCATTTATGCACCCCACTCAAGTAACCTACACAAAAGTTTTTCTCTCATGGTAGTGAAGGCAAATGATTTCCATACAACAATCATCATGTGTTTTGCCCAATCAAGTTTTTTGTCTGAATTCTTAGGGGGCGTGCAGGGGTTTATATTGGCGTCTTCTCCCTCACATTTTTGTATTGTAAACAAACTACACTTATTGCATAAAACACCTCCCCAAATATATATATGGACAAGAAAAACCTTAATAGTGCTAAAACTATGAAAATGCTAACATTGGATCCCACTTTACATCACTTGAAATTGTAAATATTTTAATAAAATTTGGCTGCCTCCTATTTTCGTTTACACGTTGGCTCGAGTTAGGAAATTAATCTAGAATTACTTTTTCTTATTGTGCGAGATTACCCAATAACTAAGTCATTGATAAATCTAATATGTGGCTCCAGAGATTTGAACTCTCAATTTTAATGAGGGTAACATACATTCTTAACCACATGACAATTTAGACTGATACCTAGATTTTTTGTATAATAATAAATATATCATTCTTTTCATAATTATGTCAAGAGATTGGTTAAGATCGGATAAGTACTTAATCATAGGCTAATGCCTTATTAAATAATCTCCCAGCTTTTCCCCCCAACTTATTCTCTCTTAAATTAGTAATAAAATAACCTTCTTGCTGCCCCATTTACTTTCTAAGTTGTATAAAAATAATAATTTGGTTTACTATATGATCCAAAAGCATTTCCATCTTTAGTGCATTGAATATTACGCCATACAATTTGCTTGGTGCTGCATTTGAATTATTAGTACTATTTTGGACGTATTGATACAATGTGCTTACGTACTTGTTTCAAGCTCTTATTCCATCATTTAGAAAAATAAATAAAAATAACTTTTGAAACCACTAACAATGTGGATAGGAAAAGGTGCGTGGTTATTTATAGCAATTGGGTTCTGCTTTTCTTCACTGAAATTGGTGTTAGCAAAATATTTTGGCGATCCTGTTGTTTTTCTTTGTTACATTTGTTGTTACAATGGATGATAGGATTGTACTCTGTAGGAATTGTTGGTTGTGACACGTGTCGAGTCATAAGGAAATGAGTTTTATTTTTTAAAATTTTCATGAAATTTTGGAAGTTGGTCTAGTTAGAGTCGGATAATGGTCTAGTTGGTTTCAATTTCTTTTGAAACTGAAATTGTATTTTAGTTGATTTGATTTTTGATAAATTAATTCCGTTCTAACATACTCCATAAACATTATATATTTACATATACTAGAAAAGTGCACGTACGTTGTACGTGTCTAGTTAATTTCATAAGTAAATTTTATAAATTATAACAAAATTAACTTTGTCATATCACAAATTAATGACTAATATTTAATTTATTTATTATCAAAATTTTTAATCCATAAAAAAATGATGACTTTAAATTATAATAATCAAATATAATTTGATGATTGATTTGTTAATAAGATCTTGTAATACTTTTTTTTTTTTAAATATGATTATAACAAAATTATTTAGTTAATTCTTTTCACAGGTTTAACCAGTCTTTTCACAAATTTCATTCATTTTACATCGATTTAAGATATTTTTTCATCGGTTTATCCATTCTTTTATCAATTTACCTACTTTCATTATTTTTTCATTTTTCGTCGTTTTCTTATGTTTTTTTAGTGTAAATCTTGCATTTTCTATTGGTTTAACCAAGTTTTTGCTAGTTAAACTATTTTTTATTTTTAAAGATCTCACTCGTTTTCACCTAATTCACACGTTTTTTCATTGATTTACATTTTTTTCACAAATTTCATCTCACATCTCATTGAATTCACATGTTTTCACCGACTTTACCTTTTTTCCTGATTCAATGATTTCACCCATTTTCAACCGATCTTGTCCAGTTTTCACGAAATTCATCCAAAGCTATTCAATTCCATATGCATTTATCAATTTTACATGAGCATTTTCGCCGGTTTTATTCGTTTTTCACAAACTTTACCAGTGTTCATCCAAATTTTTATCATTTTCACATGCTTTAGTGAACTTTTATCGTTTCACCAATTTTAATTAACCGATTTAACCTGTTTTCCATGAAAATTCGAGCACATATTTAATTCATAAGTTTAATCCATTTTTTCAGGGGCTTAACCCGTCTTTTTACCGATTTCATTAACTTTTCATCGATTTAATATATTTTTCTTTGATTTATCATTTATTTTATCGGTTTAACCAACTTTCGTTTTTTTTTTCTATTTTTCGTAGATTTCTTTTATTTTTTCGGTTTAAACCATTTTCTACCGTTCCTTTTTTTTTTGTTAAACTATTTTATTTTTATTTTTATTTTTATTTTTATTTTTATAGATTTTATTCATTTTCACTCACAAGTTTTTTCACTGATTTACATGTTTTTTCACCAATTTCATATCATATTTAATTGATTTAAAATATTTTCATCGATTTTACTTATGTTCTCCGATTCACTGATCTCACCCATTTTAAACGATGTCATCCGTTTTTTTACTAATTTCATCGATCTTATCCGGTGTTCATGAATTTCATCCAAAGTTATTCCAATGCATATATAATTATTGATTTCACAGACGTCTTTTTGCCTGTTTCACTCGTTTTTCACCAACTTTATCAGTGTTCACCAATTTGACCCAAAAAAATTTATATCATTTTCGCATGTTTTAACCGACTTTTATCGATTTCAACCGCTTTCCATGAAAAGAACTCCATGAAAATTTGAGTATCTCCGACTGCACCAAAAATTTCATCTATTTCACTTGTATTTATCGAATCCACCTGTTCTTCATGTCTTGATTATTCGCGGTTATGCATGTCTTGATACTTTTGGATATTGTTTATATTTAACTTCTTTAGCCAAACAAAAATTATGTACTTAGATTATAAATAAATTATAAAAGTTGATGTAAGAGATAATTTTAGATTTTAGGAGTTTATGAGTTTATGTAGGAAATAAATATTATAATAAGACTTCATGTTTAATTATACCTCTTCATTTAGTTTTATATTCTCTTCATTTAGTTTTATATTGAAGTGTTCATATTGGAGTAGACTTCTTTTTCCTATGTTTTTCTTATTTTTATTAATTTAATTATCTTTTAAGTACGGGTATATTAGTCTTCACAAAAAATTCAAGAAACTCTATTTTCTGAACTCGTACTTTTATTTGTAAAAAAATATAAATAATATATATATATATATATAGAATTGTCTTTTTTCTTATTGAGTTTTAGTCTTGTTGAGATAGTCACCAAACAATATTCACTTGGTTTGAATTTGATTAGTTATATACTATATATGTGTCAAAATCGTAATTAATTTAATTTGATTCTCAATTCCTGATTGCATTGTACTATTTATTGACACTTTTTAATATTCCACATTTTTGGTCATGAAAAACAAATTTTCTGACAATTATAAATTTACAACAGTAGTACTCTTCGAAATTTGGTCAAATAATTATGTACATTTTTCTCGGGTATGTGAAATTACAAAGACTTCCACTTGATTTTGTTAATTAATCTTAGCATAAGTGATTCTCAAAATTTCTCCACTACGGTGCTAAACCTAAAAATTATCGACGTTAAACCCCAACGATCATTGATGCATCATCTTTTCTTTTTATAATTACTTTTTGATAATTCTTCGTTGTCAACAATTTTAGATTTTACCAACGAAGATGGTGTTATTGTTATGTTTGTAATAACATAATGTGTAAATGTTATGATTTTATTAATACATGTGCTTTGATGATATGTAGAAAAATACTGAGATTTCAATTATAAATCACGATATGTGTTGGTTAGAGATTTGGCAACATTTATTTCGTAGCGAAGGTTCTCGTAAGCAGAGGCGGAAGGTTCTTGCAAGTCACAATGGAATGTCATGGACGTTGTTTGTATAAGTGCACTATCAGACTAGATTTTATGTTTTTCCTAACACCAATTGAATTGAGGCAACTGATATTGCATTAAAAAATTTCATAGGTTCGATTCCAACAAGGGCAATTGTTGAGGGGGATATTGCATTGTCCCGTGACGGAGGCCCTTGTAAGTGAAGGCACGAACGTTTGTGTATATAAATGCATTACAATACTAAGCGAATATGTGGACGTTGTGTGTAATTGCTATAATTGATAGCATATGAGGTCCTTTAATAAATTATTTATTTATTTATTTGAAGATCGAAATAGCTGATAGCATATGAGGTCCTATAGTATTATTTTCTAAAATAATTGATATACTTCGAAAATTTGGCTATTTATAACCCCAAACTACGTTGAACTTGTGGCCCACCCTTTTTATCATTTGAATCTAAAGATGGAATGAGTTTATAATACACGTCTTTAAAAGGTGTTAAATGAAAATTAACATTTTATTGTGCTGAAAACATGAATTGACAAAAAAACACTCTTTATTTTTGTTGCCATTATAAGGGACTGTTTAAGTACATTTACTCCTTCTCTTGTGTTGGTTTTCCGAAGTACGACTAAACTCTCCTATCAGGGAGAATGTTACACCAGCTTAATCTAATAGCATTACTCAAGTTTTGTTTTATTTTTTTTAATCGAGTTTGAAATTGTAATTTAACATGATTAATTATTAAAATAATATAACTCCAACAAGTTTGAGTTGGAATTTTAATTATATACTATTTACCTTTTTTTTTATCTTTTTTTAATTTACATATTCAATCTCGAACTAATATTACAAGTAATTAAATGATATATTGTGTTTGAATTTGGTTTTTTTTTTTTTTTTTTTTTTTGATAACCCAGGTATACAAGCTTACACTTGACTAATCCTGGACCCTCAGAACCCTTGCCCTAGAACCCTGAAGGATGTAAATCGCAGGATGTGCCTCCACCAAGCCCCGGGTTCCCACCATACTGCTGTACACTCTGCGCACAAAGGGGTCTTCACCACAAATGACCCTTAGATAGACCCATATAAATGCTTTCATCCAAGTTCCAAATGGGATTCGAACCCCCACCCTTGCCGCTGGAGCAAGCCTTATGAATCATTGGTCGACCAGTTGGAGATATGCCCTGGGGGCTTGAATTTGGTTTATTAATGAACAAACAAACTGTTAATGACTGATTTCGGCCTTCAAATAAATAAATGATTTTGATCTAAATTTGAAATAATTCAGCTTCAAATTTCGAGTAATTTAGTTTGATTATTAATCAGACACCGCCAAGAGCTCTACAAACAGCCAAAATATATATGTTGAGCATTTCTTTTAAAATCTCTTAAACATTTGTAGCAACACAAGTGTAGTCCTTGGTATTTTAGTATAAGAAAAAAAAAATGATACATTACCCTAAGTAAATGTCTTAATCCATTTTTGTACATGTACTTTCTCAAACAAACTAGCCAAGTTGTCTTTTAATGCGAAAAATCATTAGACAAGTTACAAGATATTTGATGAGGGGAAATGACGGAAAGTTAGGGGAACATAAATATATTGGGGGATTATGATAGAGATGCTAAAATTGCAGTAGGCTTCAAAATAGAGTTGATATGCACCCTTTTCTGTAGACATTGTTAATCTTTTGGTGCGATTTTGTTTATTCACATTTTGCTTCTATTGGAAATGCCCAGGACATTGTAATTATCATAATACTAATACTAGATTCACTTGCAAATATTTTCTTGACATGATTAGAATAATATCATGTTATACAGAAGGGAATGATGGGTATCTTCAAAATATAACTTGCATGCTCAATTTGATATTTTTTTTTTCTCAAATGACGACAAAAGAGTACGAAATTTTTATTGAGACTAAATGTTCCACGTTGGTTGAAAACAATAGGTAATTAAGTCCACCTTATAAGATTTTGGGCAATCCTCGCATCTTAATTTTTGAGGTGTGTTAGGTCCAAATCATGTAAGTGGACTTAGCACAGTTCATGTGGTGATATTTACTATGATATCATAGCCCCATGTTAAAGTGGACGACATCTCCTTTCGTGATGGACTCCTCCTTGAAAGCATGATATGCTTCATTATTTATCTACACACTTCGCTCAGATAACAAATGCATGTTTTCATTATTCCTCCAGTTAAACAATGTTTAGATTGTCATTATTTCTCCAGTTAACTAAGGTCGGGAGTGTCATTATTCGTGGCCTGAGTTGTAATTATTCCTCCATTTAAACAATGCTTGGATTCATTATTTCTCATGTTAACAAAGGCTCAAAGTGTCATTATTCGTGTGTTGGATTTTACCCACATGTCGCAAAAAGGTTAGGCTTTATATAATGTCACATTATTGGTTTGCTTCACCAACACTTTCAGCCCGTCCACACATGAAGGGGGAATATTGAGACTATGTCCCACATTGGTTGAAAACAATATACAAGGTCTTGAGAAATAAAAAGAGTTTGTCTTCAATTATAATATTTGGATCAATATATTTTGTGTGAATTTCTGTTACAAATCTAATGTTTCTTTGAGAAATTAGTAAGAGTTTTGGATCTTACAATTTACATTTTAGATCTTAATCCATTTAATTCCCAGCAATTAATCTTGAGTTCATGATATTTGGTATCAAAATTCAAACTTGTGCAAATTCACGAGTATTTTTCCTCCTTCAGTTAAAAGTGGATTAGAACTGACTATAAGTGGCAAGTTATGTGCGGGGCTTCTAGAGTACGGGCAAGGTAACTCGCCCTCACATGTGGGACGATCCTGAAATCATGCCATGTGGCGCGCGTAACTAATATGTAACTCGGCGAGTTGACTCGTTCTGTAAATAGACCATTTTACCCTTTTTTATTTTATTTTAAATAAAAGTTGAGATAATCTTCAATTAATAAAAGATATTTATAACTTTTAAATCAAAATTTTTATAATAATTGACTTTGATAATTTTTCAAATTGATCCCTATGTTTTGCAATTTTACGTATTGAATTATTTTGCTTCTAAAAAAATATAAAAAAACCGTCTGTCATATAAAAAGACCGCTTTACCCCCAATATAGATAATAATTGACTTTGAAAATTTTGTCAATTGACCCCTATATTTTGCGATTTTACGAATTGAATTATTTTGCTTCTAAAATATTAAAAAAATCGTCTGTCATATAAAATACCGCTTTACCCCCAATTTAGATAATAATTGACTTTGACAATTTTGCAAATTAACCCCTATATTTTGCGATTTTACAAATTGAATTATTTTTCTTCTAAAAAAAAAAAAAAAAAAAACCGCCCGTGATATAAAAAGACCGCTTTACCCCCAATTTTGATAGTAATTGACCCCTATGTTTTGGAATTTTACGAATTGAATTATTTTGCTTCTAAAAAAATATAAAAAAACCGTTTGTCATATAAACAAGACCGCTTTACCCCCAATTAGATAATATCTAACTTTGTCAATTTTGCCAATTGACCCCTATATTTTCCGATTTTACGAATTGAATTATTTTGCTTCTGAAAAAACAAAAAAACAAACCGACTGTCATATAAAAAAGACCGCTTTACCCCTAATTTTGATAATAATTGACTTTGACAATTTTGCCAATTGACCCCTAAGTTTTTCCGATTTTACGAATTGAATTATTTTGCTTCTGAAAAAACAAAAAAAAAATCCACCTGTCATATAAAAAAGACGGCTTTACCCCCAGTTTTGGTAATAATTGACTTTAAAAATTTTGCAAATTGACCATGTTGGTCCTCAAAGTGGTCAATGAGATCTAGAGGGGGGTGAATAGATCTCATAAACTTTAAAACTTTTTCTCTAACTTTTTCTGTCAGCAGACTAAGCTGATCTGATTCGTAAGATTACTAAGTTGATCGCGCACAAAGCTTTGAATAGCAGAGTTGACCACTCATCTGATTTCACTAGGCTGATTCAGATATACTTAGAGTTTCAAAACTTGTATGCATCGGATTTTATCAAGTATGTTTTTCAAACAAGTTTCTCTTCAAAGTTTTACCCCAGTTTTGTAAATTCCTCAATTTAAAAGCTTTGTCTTTTAAACATTTGTTTGCTTTTGAAAATATGCAAGTTAAAACAAGTAATCAAACACAAGGAATTTTTATAGTGGTTATATGGATAAAAATTCTTTAGTCCACTCTTCCAAGTCACTTAGATCTTGAGTTATACTAGAAAATACAAAGTAATCAGTATACAATGCTTGTGCCAAACAACAAATGAAATGTCCACGTATGCGCAATAGGAAATCACAAAGAAAGTCTATTCTACAGAGTTTTATCACTTCACAAAGATGGATAAAACTCCTCGCAACACTCAGTATAGGAAATCACTCAGAAAACCTATACTACGAAGTTATATCACTCACAAAGATGGATATAAACTCCTTCTCTTTACAGTTGAATGTCACTCAGACAAACAAAGGTTTGATCTTTGTTCTTCAACAATTATAGCTCCGTCAACATATGACTTTGCTTGTGATCAGACGACTCAACTGATGGATCTTGCTCTAAGGATATGATCTAGATTTGTGCAAGCCCCTCTTCAATCTTCAGCCCCTGGTCTATTTATACTCTTGGATTTGTGATTCTGCCCGTTGAAGGTTGGCAAAATTGCTTTTTAGTCCTTGAGCAACGGTCATAATTTGAATGGTAACTTTTGCAGACTGTCGCACTGTACATAGTACACTCTGCTGTACTTTCTGCACTGTTCACTGTACACTATGATGTACTTCTTGTCAGTCGCATTAAATGCACTTAGCTTGTTACCGTTGGATAGCTTACTGACCAACTTCACTTTGCTGATGGGATTACTCCGCTGATACTTGGCTGATGGTAACTCTGCTGATTCAAGAATGAACACATCTATCTTGACTCGGCTGATGATAACCAATATGATCTTCATTGATCTGATATCCCACTCGGCTGATTCGGTCACATAGCTTCCAGACCGTGAGATAGGTTTCACTAAGCTTTTCAATTCTTAGTTGATGACAACTCTTTTATCCTTTTAATCTTCAAAATCATTTTGGCCTTTTTGTCATCTTCAAAACCTTCTCCAATACTGACCAACAGACCCCTATGTTTTGCGATTTTACGAATTGAGTTATTTTGCTTCTAAAAAAATAAAAAATAAAAAATTGTCTGTCCCAGGGGTTAATTTGCAAAATTGTCAAAGTCAATTATTATCAAATTGGGGTTAAATCGGTCTTTTTTATATGACAGACGGTTTTTTTTTTTAGAAGCAAAATAATTCGATTCGTAAAATCGGAAAACATAGGGGTCAATTTGCAAAATTGTCAAAGTCAATTATTATCAAAATTGGGGGTAAAGAGGTCTTTTTATATGAGAGGCTTTTTTTTTGTTTTTTTAGAAGCAAAATAATTCAATTCGTAAAATCGCAAAATATAGGGGTCAATTTGCAAAATTATCAAAGTCAATTATTATCAAATTGGGAGTAAGTCGGTCTTTTTTATATGACTGACGGTTTTTTTTTTATTTTTTTAGAAGCAAAATAATTCAATTCGTAAAATCGGAAAACATAGGGGTCAATTGGCAAAATTGTCAAAGTCAACTATTATCTAAATTGGGGGTAAAACGGTCTTTTTTACATGGCATGCGGTTTTTTTATATTTTTTTAGAAGCAAACTAATTCAATTCGTAAAATCGGAATACATAGGGGTCAATTTGCAAAATTGTCAAAGTCAATTATTATAAAAATTGGGGGTAAAGCGGTCTTTTTCATATGACATGCGTTTTTTTTTTAGAAGCAAAATAATTCAATTCGTAAAATCGCAAAATATAGGGTTCAACTTGCAAAATTGTCAAAGTCAATTTTTAACAAAATTGGGGGTAAGTTGGTCTTTCTTATATAATAGGCGATTTTTTTTTTTAGAAGCAAAATAATTCAATTCGTAAAATCGAAAAACATAAGGGTCAATTGGCAAAATTGTCAAAGTCAATTATTATCTAAATTGGGGATAAAGTGGTCTTTTTTATATGCAAGGGTTTTTTTATATTTTTTTAGAAGCAATATAATTCAATCCATAAAATCGGAAAATATAGGGGTCAATTTGCAAAATTGTCAAATTCAATTATTATCAAAATTTGGGGTAAAGCGGTCTTTTTTATATGACATGCGTTTTTTTTAGAAGCAAAATAATTCAATTTGTAAAATCGCAAAATATAGGGGTAAATTATTAACAAAATTGGGGGTAAGTCGGTCTTCTTTATAAGATAGTCGTTTTTTTTTTTTAGAACAAAATAATTCAATTCGTAAAATCGAAAAACATAGGGGTCAATTTGCAAAATTGTCAAAGTCAATTATTATCAAAATTGCGGGTAAAACTGCCTTTTTTTTATGACAGACGATTTTCTTTTGTTTTTTAGGAGCAAAATAATTCAAATCGTAAAATCGCAGAACATAGGGGTCAATTTACAAAATTGTCAAAGTCAATTATTATCTAAATTGGGGGTAAATCGGTCTTTTTATATGACATGCAATTTTTTTATATTTTTTAGAAGCAAAATAATTCAATTCGTAAAATCGCGGAACATAGGGGTCAATTTGCAAAATTGTCAAAGTCAATTAATAAGATTTGGGGGTAAAGTGGTCATATTATATAATGGCCGATTTTCTTTTTTTTAGAAGAAAATTAATTAAAAGGGTAAATTAGGTATATTGTAATTTAATTAAAGTCAATAGTTACAAATTAAATACCAAGTTACCTAATCAACGATCCAGATCAATCTGAGCCAAATGAACGATATGATGAGACTTCCCGCATGTGAGGGCGTAACTCACATGCCCACACCCTAAAAAAATCCAGTTACGTGGCCTAGTTCTCATAGAGCTTCCCTTTCTTTCTTTTTCTTCTTTTGTAATTATATATTCTTATAAATTAGAAAAGTAATGTTTCCTTTATTATATAGTATAATAGAGTACTAGTTAATTTTGTAAATTACAATTATTAAAAATTATTGGATTCACTATTATTTGTCTTACTTCAATAAAACTTTGAAAGTCAAAAATAACTTTACATCGCAAAAAAAGTAATGTTTCCTTTATTATATAGTATCATAAAGTACTATTAATCTTGTAAATTACAATTATTAAAAATTAATAGCTAGATTCACTAGTATTTGTCTTACTTCAATAAAACTTTGACAGTCAAAAATAACTTTACATCCCAAAAAAGTAATGTTTCCTTTATTATATAGAGTACTATTAATCTTGTAAATTACAATTATTAAAAATTAATAGCTAGATTCACTATTATTTGTCTTACTTCAATAAAACTTTGAAAGTCAAAATAATTATAACTTTACATCCCAGAAAAGTAATGTTTCCTTTATTATAAAGTATCATAGAGTAGTAGTTAATCTTGTAAATTACAATTATTAAAAATTAATAGCTAGATTCACTATTATTTGTCTTACTTCAATAATATTTCAAAAGTCAAAATAATTATAACTTTACATCCCACAATGATTAAGATTATCTTAGTCCCCACCTCTCAACAAATTACAATTTGTTGTAATAAATTATTAAATAATAACCCTTTGTAAATTGTACAATGTTGAAAAACAAACAGCCACTCGCAAGAGCAACGGTCACAATAATAAAAGGGTTTCTAGAGGACTTCATTAAAGTGCTTTAAACATATATGACGACGATATTGACAATTTTTTATGATAACTTAAACAACGATCCTGTACTTATCTTCCGTTTGCTTCACTCGTAATTAGGGGTGCACATGGTTTTCAAAACCGGACCGTCCCGTACCGTATCGAACCGTACCGAATGTTAGGTTTTTTTTCTCAAAATCGAAGGTCTTGGTATGAATGAAAACCGTATCGATTATTTTGGTATGGTTTTGGTTTTAGACTTCTCATACTGTAAAAAATCGTACCGTACCGAAATTGAAAAGAAACATGAATTAACTATTCATTTTTTTATATTTCCAACTAAATTTTATAAATTTATATTTTTAAATTTATAATTCAAATATTATTGAATACTATATTATTTATAATTTATATTATAGTCCATCATAGTTTATAATTACTATATTGCTAGCGTTGAATTAAAAAACGATATGATCTAATTTAGCACAAATTAAACTTATTTTTTGTTGAAAACTTAAAATGCAAAAATTCTAGACAACAAATACCAAATAGTAAGTTTCTTTACATAATAAAAACAATGATCAAATAATTAACCAATTAATTTTATTCAATTAGGTCAAACTATAACGTCAAATTTGTGAACATTTTCTTTTCCGATGCTTTATTTAATGAAAAAAATAGTTTGTAAGATATTATATTATTAAGTTTTATATAATTGTCAACTATGTAATCAATTATATAAGAAAAATTGCATGAAAAAAGTTTGTTCGAAAAAACCGCAAAACCGTACCGTACAGTAACGGAACCGCACAAAACCGAGTTTGTTGGTATGGCTCATAAAACTCTAGTTTGGTTTTGAGTTTTTAAAAACCGCACTTATTGGTACGGTACAAATTTTGTAAAAAATACCGCAGAACCGTACCATGTGCACCCCTACTCGTACTTAACAGTTTTATTTATTTATTTACTTATTATTTGTTCACATCAATAATCAAGTTGTATTGACAAAAATCCAGAATTGTTCAAAGCACAGCTTCTAAAATTTCTCTACCACCCAAGTCAAACTTACGCCAATATAGAACTTGGAAACACTATTATCAAATCGTGATCGTATCACGAATCTTAATGACCATTTTTCGAATCGTAAATTTCGTGATCAATTATTATAAAATGTATTTCTCACATAATAAAACATTACGAACATTTATAAATTATAACATTTTAAAGTCATGAAGTACATTTATAAATTATAACAATTTTATAAAATGTTAAACAATCCTTTTAAATTAGATCACTTCAAGTCATGAAGTAAAAAACGAACAATAATATTCCGTAAAATAACATCAAACTCAAATCGCAATTATACGAGTCGCGGAAAATTCACTCGGAATGACGATGGTCCCCATACTTTTGTTAGTATCACGTAATCGAGATAGTGAATTGTGATTATAGGTTACCTAAGGATTGAAATTTGGAATTTTTATCGAGAGATCGAAGAAAAATGCTTGAAGAAGGGACTTAGGGTTCAATAAATGGGAGGCAAAAAGTTTTAACCTGATAAAAATTCAGCAGAATGTTTTCTCCTTTTTTCAAGAAATCGGGTCGTGTCAATACGATCCGGTTGTAAATTGAATCGTACAAATTGGATGCACCTTGTATCGTGTTCGTACATACTAAAAAAAAAAAAAGATATACCATAGAAACGAATCATATCTCATAAATCACATTGGGATTTATAAGATACTAACTACACTGCATAGAAAAACATTGCAGAATTTGAAAACAAGGCTTAGTGTGTAAGATTTTTTCCTACAGGAAAGGAAAGGGAATACAGGGGTGAACATATAAATGGAGTTTGAGAATACAGATCGATGATGCTAAAGGTTTCACAAAACATCAAGTTTACTCTAAATTCATTGGCTAATTAATTATGATATACATGTTTAAGCACTAAGCTCTTAATACAGTATGTTATGGACCTTAGCCTCAGTACAGCTTCCCCTTTCCTTATTATAAGTCATCTCAAATGACTCAATCTATCAATTCTATTTAATTCCAAGTCTCATTTTCCCTACTCTCACTTAATAATAATAATAATAATAATAATAATAATTAAACAATAATAAATAAATAAATAAATAATAAATAACAATATGATATAATTTAAGATTGACGTTAATAATAAGATATAAAATTTGCACACAATAATACAACAATTAAATACTTGATTGACATGAGTTGGGAATAATAAAAATAATTTAAGATTGACATTAGCTTTTCCAAAATAATACACAAATTTAAGGATTTAAAAAAAAAAGGTTTTTATTAAATTAAAACAAAATAAATTAAATTTGAGTTTATTAAATAAGAGTTACATTTTTAAACTAAGATTAACTTTTTAAAAATAATACACAAATTAACTAAAACTAAAATTAAATAAGAGTTACATTTCATTTAATTAGGTATTTTGAAGGAATTTTTTTTTAAAAATAAAAAGATTTTTTTATTAAATAAATAACAAATAAAAAAACAAAAACTAAAAAAAAAAAAAAAAAAAAGGTCAACAGGTCGGCCACCTGCTGGCTAGCCTTCCCAGCGAGTAGGGCTGAAAATCAAACCAAGCTACTCGATACTCGACTCGAGCTCGTTCGATAAAAGCTCGTTTGAGCTCGGTTCGTCACATTAATCAAACAAGCTTGAACATCTTTTTTCGTTCGATAACTTTTGCAGCTCGGCTCGAGCTCGACTCGATAAGCTAAAAATTGAAAAAACACATGTAAATTATCAAGCTACTCGATACTCGGCTCGAGCTCGTTCGATAAAAGCTCGTTTGAGCTCGGCTCGATTGAAAATCAAACCAAGCTCAAACACAAAATTTCAAGCTCGATAAAAATCAAACCAAGCTTGAACAGTGTGTCGTTCGGTACTACTCGGCTCGATTACAGCCCTACCAGCGAGTGAATCAACTCGATGCATGAGGCAATGGGTGTTGCCTCAAGCGGTGGATGGATAACAAAAAGGGGAAACTGCATTTTTCACCCCTTGATTCAAAAAACTTCAGCCATTTTACCCCCCTAAGTTTTCAACCCCTAACCCTTGAATCATAGGAGACGCCCTTATGGTGTATTAAACCTTAAATCATGAATCATCATTGCTATGTAGACAAATTTTAGTGATAATCTACTTTATACATAAGAGTACATAGTTTCTTACTTGCATCATCCAATGATGCAGTGAAACCCATCAATGAAAAGAATTCCCACCAGGAATTGTTGGAAGTATGAATGGACTGAAGCGAAATCTAGACCCTAATGACAATCATCAAGAACACTGGAAAAGGTACATGTAAGTGTACAACTGCACGGTTTGGTAAACCGACCTAACAGTGCCAAAACAGGAAGTTCAGTTGTATCAAATACCAATCCGAGTTCGAAAGTAATAACTGAGAACTACTTTGGTTTGGCTAAATTATGGTATTCGTAAGTCTTAAAATACGGGTGCTAGGGTAGACCCTATTGCTAGGAAAATTTGGCCTTCGTCTAGGCCCCCGACCATGGAGGAGCCTTTATGTTTTTAATATAGATATGTATGTATGTTAGTTTGTTCAATTTGATAATGATATAATGTATATTTTTTGTCAAACATATATTATATATATGAGAATTAAAGATATAAGTTCCACAAATCGAATAAGGTTGTAAACAATCTAAAACCATGTACAAACAAAAAACCAGTCAGAGAAACCTCCATACATAACTTGAACTAATTTATTGGGTTAAACTTAATTGATCAAGTATTGTTGGGAAAATTATTTGCCTTAATGTGTCGTATGTTGGTTTAGTTGTGTCGGACACATGGTCATAGCATGATATGAAGATACATCTATACTTTTGAAATAACTTGAATTAAATATTGATTAATTATATTTGAGTTTTAGTTTAAGCATACATATCTAGTTTACAGTCATGAAGAGTGTGATTGTCCAAACAGTTCGATAAATTGACATTATCGTACCGAAATCGAAACTAAATACCAAATCTTATTCTTTTTCAATTTTAGTATTAGCAGTCAATTTACGAAATGAACCTATTATACAGATTTTAGGATCTGGAGGCATACAAGGAAAATTAATTGAACAAGGAGGTGACAATATTTGGGATCATCTAAAAATTTAAGTATGATACATAACTTGACTATGAGTTAGATCAACATTCAAAATTTAAAAATTAATTTACAGAAAATTTAGAGAAAAATGCTCAAAACTACACTTTTTGGTTTTTTTGGTCAAGCTACGAATTGCTCGGTATGACATATGGCTCAAATTCCGAAAGTACCTAACAGTCTAGATATAAAAAAAATTGGTACTACTCGGTTCAATTTTACTGACACACCCCTAAGATTGATGAGCCATTTTTTTAACATAATTGTGAAAGCATAATGATACTATCTTTATATTATACCAATTTATTGTTTTGACAAATAAAAAGTTAACTCTATTTACATACAGTTTATAATTATATTCACAATACTTATACTTGTAGCATTTGTTTTTTCTAAGAAAGATTTTGAAATTAACTGTTATAATTTAAAAGCATATTATAATTGAAGTTTTGAAAATAATTACGTTTATTTATCATTTATCTATCGAAAACAAATATGTTAGAGATAACCATATAAATACTTGTACAATAATTTTACAATTTTAATAGTAATAAATTTCAGTAACGATACTTTTTTTTTTTTAAAAAACAGGGCCCCGGGTTTAAATTTTGCCCAGAGCTCCCTAATATGTCAGGTGCCAAACAAAATTTCGACAAACGACAGGACTTCTCAATTCACCCAAGCAGTAAACGCTGAACTTGTCGAAGGCCTGAAGAACAATTGAACACAGAAAAAAAACCCCCAAAAAAAAGAAAAAGAACAGCTAAAGAACCCTAGCCCACTGCCGCCGTCATTCAAGAAGCAGTCCAGCTTTGTTGCTCTGTCCCCTGCCATCCACCCTTAGCATTCGACTTCTGCCCTTCGCCAATTTGTGGTCGGTAGAATGTTTACTGTCTGAATGTTTGAACCGGTTTTCAAAACTGGATTTTGAGCAAATTTTTACATGTTTATACAATTTCTGAGCCAAACAGCAGCTATGACTAAGTGTCGAATTTTTTTTCCGTTAATTCATGCTTAGACTGAACCATGCTGTTCGGTTTTTACTTTTTACTGAACGGAAACTATCTATTCGGTTTGGCATTCTTTACTATTTTTAGAATTACCAAAACGGCCATAATACAGAAATCTGGCGTGGTTCTGTTTGGTTTTAAGACCAATGCAAAAACTCATAGCTCAAGCCTGGAGAAATATAAATATAATACACACATATTTTATGTAGTGAAAGCTTTTGAACTTTCCAAAAAAAAATGATGCTAATTTGCTTTCTTCGTTACATTTTTCCGAGGAATACAACTAAACCTACATCGCCAACTGTAGAAATCGGATTTTGACTGATTAGTTATGATCCTTTGGTCAACATAACATTTTACTTCTCTAAGGAACATTCCTATAGTAACATCCTTTTTTAGTAGAACGGGTGCTGATGCAACAAATTCAATACATAATCCAGAATTTATGTTTTTTGAAGTAAATACACTCCTACTTAAAAAAAAAAGGCTATGCCATTTTCTAAGTTATCAATAAAAAGCTACTATGTAAGAAAACTAAGCATATAATTAATCAAAAAACGAAAGGCAACATTTACCAATAAATATTGTAGAGCATATTACCGCCTGAATGGGAAACGTTATATTTACATTGAATCGATTGAACAGTCAGAAAATTTATTAACAACGCTACTAGCTAGAACACCCAACAAAGAACAAACCGTAAAAGATGTTCACTAACATACCAATGGCCACAAATAACAAGATGATTTTCTTATATGAAGAAAAAACAGGGCCATGATTTGTTCTACTTATCAGCTCTACTCATCTCTACTATGCTTTTAAATGGATGATCCCCATCTCCTAGCTCTGGAAGAATGCACAATAGTAATACTTTTCTTATAGGATTCATATAACTCTCAATGCATTATCCACAAGTAAGTATGCAAACTAGACAGTTCGAAATGGAAAGAAAGCTAAACATACGAATAAAAGGGAATCTCTAAAACATATTCTAAGGAACTGATATACCTTCAAAGCAAAAGCTCAGAATTGTACCTCGCCTCAAAATCATCATCCGAGAGAGCAGCATTTCCACTACCACCTCTCTCACTCCTTTTCCTCTCGTAATCTGCATCATCTGTAGGCAACTCATACCTACAAACCGGACACGTATTCCTAATCATGAGCCACGGCAATAGGCAGTCACAATGGTATAGATGGCAACAAGGCATTCTAGTCAAATTATCTCCGACTGCAATGTCATCCTTACAAACAGCACAGATAATTGCATTATCATTCTCAGCCACTGCCTCCTTTGTCAACACCTCGGAAGGAAGATTCTCAACCACATATTTCGCAGCCGGGGGACTACCCTTTAGAGAACTCGCATTCTCAACCAACTGCTCGAAAAGGGTCTCATAATCCATAGTCAAATCTTCCGGGTCCGGGAGACTACTACGAGTAACTTCACTACCGTAGTTATTACTTACTTCCGAATTCGCATACCCAAAATTCCTATAATTCCTGAAATTGTTCATCGCCAAGAACCCTTCCCATTCGTGACTCCGCTCTTCAACCTCCTCTTCACCACCAAAATCCCTGCCTCCAGAGGAAGAAATAACAGGTGAAACGGATATCTCTCCCATTCTATCAATCAAAGAATCCAAATATTCACCCTCATCAAAATGAAATCTCGCACTCACCTCCTCCCAATCAAGCTCTTCTCTCACATTCTCACCAATATGATGACTATCGCCACCATCATCGTCATCAAAATCAATAACCGACTCCCTTAGACCGCCGAGGCCTGGGCGAAACCCTAATTCATCAAAATCCAAAATTGGGTCTTCATTCACATGATTTTCACACGGCTCGAACAGATCTGCAACGAAATTCAGTTGTTCATTATCCTCTTCGCCACCGTAGAAGAAACAATTAGGGTCCTCGTACTCACATTCTAGGTTTTCGTTCAAATCGAAACCTAAATTGAACGACGTCGTGTATTCTTCGAAGAGAGAATTGTTGGGAGGAGAGAAGGAAACGGAATCGAGAACAAACGGGTTGGGATTTTGTGGATCGGATTCTTCAACCACGGTGGTGGTGGTGGTGGCGGCGGCGGTGGAAATGGGTGTTCCTGTAGACGGTGCCGTGTGGTGGATATTGGAGACTTCCGCCATTGAGAAATTTGTTGCAGAGAAAGTGCAGCGTTTCTGTTTCTGTTTCTGATTATTTTTATTACTTTTTTTTTAATAATTACTCTATATTTTTGTTAAATAACATAACATTTTTTTTATATATATCCTAACTAGTATATATTTTTACAAACGTATAATTCATTTGATAATTAAACAATTAATGCGCAAATTCTACAAATTAGAATTTTTATTTTTATTGAACATTTATGCCCAACAATTTCCTTAATCACTTATTTGAATACAACAAATCCAAAATCAAAATATAACTAACAAAAAAGCTAGAGTACATAATATTATAGTCGTTAGCAATGACTCTCCTTCTTTAGCTCACTTATTCACGTAAGCATTTCTTCATGTGATGATTTATGCCCCATTTTTCTACTCTTTCTCTATCTACAATAAAAAATAAAAACCAAGCATTAAGCACTTCTTATGTTGAACTTCCAATTCCAAGAGGATAAACAACAATTATTTTAAACACCAATAACTCACCCCACCGATACTTATTAAATCCGTATTTTGGCGAAAGTAAATCAATTCAAGTCATACACAACTTCGAGTATCTCATAACAATTCCATAAGAAAGAAATCAACCATAAGAATGCCATGAGAATGCTTCAAATACAAAGGAAAAACATGATAGATATTGCTATGGATAAGAAGAAGAAGAAGAAGAAGAAGAAGAAGAAGGACTTCAAGTTTTTTGGTTTATAAGTTTTGACAAACCTCTCCCTGCATTGAGCAAAATGAAATTACTTCACCCTTCAATATACTATTGACAAACCATAATCAATTTATTCAATTTAAAGACAAAATCCATAACATTTAATATATATCAATCAAAACTATCAAACAATAAAGTAAACACCAATCTCAATTTTCACGAGGGCTTAGATGAATGAATTGATGCAATATTTTGTTTCTCAGTTTATTAAAGACAGATCAATATATCATGTTTTATATGTATATCGAATTTCATATAAATTAGAATATTGGTTCCCAAAGCATATAAAATCTCACAGATCTTAGTTGAGTATTTCCTCGAACACATGGCCTGCATTTCGAAGTCGATGGAGTCCTTTTACAACATCATTTTGGATGTAGTCTACTTTGATTATGTAGGAGTTTCTCCCATCTTGAGAGGCGGACAATAATAGAAGAAGACGGATAAAACTAAACGTCACCAACCGATGAATATAAAATTGACATAATATTTGGAAGAGCGGACCATATACACCTGAATAGTCACTGTTAAAGCACATTAATTCACCTCCATTGAAGGGCTTGAATCACTGAAAAGAAGCCACGAGTGAAGAAGAAATAGGTTATGTTGTTGGTTATCCTACTCCTACTTACTATTATTTTAAGGGTGTCTTTTGGTCAAAATACTTAATTTTGACTCAAATTCTCTTTTCCTAGAATTTACAATTATTTTTAAAAAATAAATAGGATTTACAATTACATGCATAACATTAAAGAAATTTAAGAAAAAGAAACAATGCTCTAAAAATTATGGGACTCCCACGTCTGATGTCTAAAGAAACAATTACATGCACTAACACAATTTACACTCCCACGTCTGATGTTTAAAAAAAAATCATTATGGGACTAACTTATGCATTTTCCATTTCCCCACTTCTTTTTCAACTACCTATGCTCTAACACAATTTACACTCTCACGTCTGATTTACACTCCCACGTTTGATGTTTAAAAAACTTATCACCTTGTAATTCATAATGGTTCGTTCCAGCCCAACCAAATGATAGGTGATCACAATTCATCAACTCAATTCCATGTATCAATGTTATATGTCTCAATAATATATGGTGTTTATACCACATCTTTTTTTTCTTTTTCTTTTTCTTTCAGATTTTACATTCCGGAGAAATTCACGAAACTTTAATCACGGTTCATCAGGGCTCAAAAGCTGCAGATTCGTTTACTTTGTGGAGCAAGACAATTGAATCCAGATCAGGTGAAATAAGAGTAGGCATACCTTATATCTGCGTTCATCTGAAGCATATTCTGAATAAAGCCATCTCTACCAAAAGAATAACACATATTTGATTAAAAGAAACTTAGGTTTCTATACTTGAAATATGCAACTAATCAATTTAGTCTGAACTATAAGATGTATCGCAAGGAATTTTCTTCACTCTAACACAGTTGAAGCATAGTTTTCCAAAAGCAAGTTCAAAACCATATCAAATAGAAATCAATTAGTCCATAGTGTATATGAAATGAAATATAAACAATTGTGAATATGTATTAGGCAGGACTGCGTATGTATAAGTATCACTAGAATACACCTTCATAGCCACCATGGCAGATCCAAGTGCTGATACCTCATTGTTAATGAGAGCGTTGATACCTCATTGTTAATGAGAGCGTTCCTGGCCTAAAATAAGCTCAGGCAATAGTTTGGATCAAAACATTCATAAGCATTATTAATTAAAGACATTCAATTCATATATACCTGACTTAGTAATGTCATCTGAATGCAAAAATAACTTATTAGTAAAATTATGTGTTTTACTCATAAAAGTCAATTGGAGGATTATTGTCATTTTTTAACTAAATATGTTGGAATATAGTCCGTCAGGGAAATGATGGTATTCATGTAACAAATATGTCTTGCTCATAACTTTTCTCTACTCTAATGGGCATAATCTTCACTTCGGTATGAACATCTCGCCTCAATTTTTACATAAATAAATTCCCCATCAAACTTCATTTTTCCTCATATCTTTCTATTGTGAAATAGTGGAAAGTGGAGGATTGAAGTTAATTAAAGAATTTTGATTTGGCTTCATGACATGTTAGCTATATATGTTGCATAATTCCATGAAAAACAAATTCGTACTGTTAGTTGGGTAGGTCCTCAATATTTTTGATTTTTTGATTTTCAGAATTGCACTTTGATCTCAATTTTTAGAATGTTTTGCATTTTTATCTCAATTATTTATTTTGACCAAAATTAGTCTCATTGTTACATTCAATTAAGTTCTCTATTTCAAAATCATTGAAAATTGACAATGCAAAACGGATATGGATACGTGAATATGGACATCATGTAGTGGTGAGTAACTCTAAGTTTTACACTTCGGTTTTACTAATTAATCAAACATTTATTATTTATTATGCAGATTAAGTTTTTCCGCATAATTGCACTGTTCCAAACTATTGATGTGGACAACATGTGGTATGCATTGTGCAATCATTCCCAAACTGAATGCATATCACACTTTTGGACAAATGATTTGTATTAAATGTAGCGATGTGGTCAATCCTATTATCAGGTATTTATTATCAATTTATTTATTCTAATTGTTTACTTTATATACTAACAATTAAAATTAACTATATTTTATTTAGGTTTCGTGTCCATGCTACAGTAGTGTACAGTACTGGAACTATAGACATAAAACTGCTACATGATAAAGCTGAGTATATATTTCGTAATAGAGCTATTTTTTACAAAAGTCTTCAAGAAAAAGTACAATACAAATGTTAGCTCAACTTTAGTTACTTATATACTACCACGTAGTGTTGTCGAACTGATGTGTTGTACTATTCAACAAAATGGTAGCAATTTGTTGAAGGAACACATCTACTCCATCCTAACACGTGCATTTACATTGATCATTCGTGTACCGCCAACTTGGGGAAGACCGAATGTTCGTTGTGTTGTAAATTTTGTCTTACATGTTGACTGGTCTGAAGAGTGCACACATCTTCCAAATAGATTGTCTATTCTAGGATAAGAAAAGTAAGTCATTTTTCAGTTCATTTTATTTTTTATTTTTTGGTTTTCCAAGGGTTTAATCCATTTCGAGGCGCGTCGGACACATAATGTGGGAACCTCTCCCAACAGGGATTTGAACATGAGTCCGCTACTTTGTAGTGACTAGTCCCTTCCACTAGACCACTCACCTGTTGGTTTCAGTTCATTTTATTAAATCACATATTATTGTTACCGACTTTGCAACTAAAGATTATCAATAAAAGTATGATAACAATGTTATTAGGTTGCTAATAAGTTGTCATTTGTGTTTTATGCAGATATCACTTCACCAATGAAAGTGTACAATATTTGTGTTACCGACTTTTTTCGACCATTTTTTTCAGTGGGAATTTCGGTGGGAATTTTGTCATTCCCACCGATTTTGGCCAAAATCGGTGGGAATTTCGGTGGGAATTTTAACTGATTCTAGTAGTGGCACGGGTTTAGGCTAGTAGGAATATAGAATAGAGGTGACACAAATTTTGGGGGGAAATCTGATGAAAATATTCATGGTGGTGGAATTTGGCAGTGTAATTCGTGGGTAAGAAAGTGGGGAGAAACTGTCTGTAAATTTAAGAAATTCAAAATTCTGTAAAATTAAAATTGAGTAAAAATTGATAAATGACAGTTAAAAGAATCTCAAATATATTTATAAGTAGATATTAGTAAGAAAGAATCAGTTAAAAAAAATATTTTTGATTTAATTATCAAAAGAAAAAATTGATTTTATTTTTATATTAACTTTAATGTTCGAATGAGTAATAATCGAAACTAAATATGTTAAAATTTCTATATATTATTAGTCTCGACTTATGACTCGTTTCTAATTTGCCAACTAAAATTAAAATTATATGCACGGTATTTTGTTGAACTATACAAAAATTCATTTCACTTTAGGTAATTTTCATTTGAAATAGAGATACCAACTTATTACTTAGCATTAGAATATTCATTTAATGTGTAAAACCGCACTTTCAAAAAGACTTGTTACAAATTAATTTGCATCTCTTGCTTTGGTTTTTTTTTTTTTTTTCATAGTAAAAATCAAGTTCATTAATATCCAATATCATCCGCTACAAAATTTGAAATAAACTCTAGATGTCCAGTAATAGGAAAATGAGAATCGATAGATAATACGTCTAAAGCATGCGTTACTGAATTATTTTCTCCAAAGAGAAATTTACATAGATACCCTTGACAATTACCAAAACTTACCCTACTATTTCAAATATTAGCAAGACACCTCTAAAGGTAAAATTATATTATAAGAACACCCCTTACGTCGTTAATTTCAGATGGTTTATGATGACATCATCCAATTTTATAATTTTTTTCAAATTTATCGTTAGTCAACTTGGGGTTCAATGTTAATAGCTTAGATTTTTTTATTTAAAATATTTACATAAAATAAAATAATAAAATGTAATCCAAAATTACGTTAAAAGATATTTTAATTTTCATACAAAAGAATTAATTCAATTTAATTTTCATCCGGAACTATGTAGAACTTCATGGAAATTTCTAAAAACCTCAATTCCCATGTTTGTTTGACCCATTAGCATGCTCCATGAGATGAGCCGGCTTGGCTTGATTGTCATGTACGTTGCTCGAGTGGTTGGGCCGCCTTCCTGGCTGCTTGTGGCGCTGCCTCCGAGGTCCTTCACGGGGTCACGTCCAAGCTCTCCCGAGCGGTGTCCCATCCTTGTGAAACCTCGCCCCCTTTTGGCCCCATGGTCCCGTAGTTCCTTCAATAGGGTGGGTAAGTCCCATACTGGGCTCCCCGACCCGCGCTCCCGTCCATCGGGTCTCTGTGTCGCTCCATTTTGCCCTGCAAATGTTCTACTAACCGGGATTACTATATTTTAGATTTGGAGTGTTAAAATCTAATCAGAAAAATTGTTAAAAGTAATAATAAAAATTAGATAAATAGTAAAACCAGGTATCCTCTAAAAATATTGTTCATGTGATTGCATAAACACCCGCCAAGCATGAATTCAAAAGCCGATGGCTTTTCAATCTCATTTGTTAACCAAATTTTCCCATTCCCTTCTAAAACTTCCATTATTTCGTTCTTCAATCACTACAGCTGCAGAGAAAAATCAAACGCATCCCTTTTACAGAAAGACATTTTCTCACATATACCAAGAATGCTCCAACCAAAAAGCTCTTCAACCGGGCCACCAAGCCCATGCCCGGATGATAGTATCCGGCTTCAAACCGACAATCTTTGTCACCAATTGTTTAATCCAAATGTACATAAAATGCTCTCATTTTGAGTCTGCTAGCAAAGTGTTCGACAAAATGTCTGAAAGGGACACAGTTTCGTGGAATGCGATGATTTTTGGATATTCAATCAGTGGGAAAATGGGATTGGCTCAATCCTCTTTTGATTTGATGCCCGAGAGAGATGTGATTTCTTGGAATTCATTGATTTCAGGGTACTTACAAAATGGGGATTGTTTGAAGTCAGTAGAGGTATTTATTGCAATGGGAAGAGAGGGTGTGGCTTATGATGAAACCACCTTTGCTGTTGTTTTGAAAGCTTGTTCAGGTTTAGAAGATTTTTCTTTAGGTTGTCAGGTACACAGAGCTGTAGTCCGATTGGGGTTTGAGGGTGATGTGGTGACCGGAAGTGCACTGTTGGATATGTATGCAAAATGCCGGAGGTTGGATGACTCTCTTCGTTTTTTTAACTCGATGCCAGTGAAAAATTGGGTTTCTTGGAGCGCAGTGATAGCAGGTAGTGTTCAAAATAACGAGCTTTTGGGCGGATTAGAGCTCTTCAAAGAAATGCAACGAGAGGGAGCTGGGGTAAGCCAATCTATATATGCTAGTCTTTTTAGGTCATGTGCTGGATTATCATCTTTAAGGTTGGGTTGTCAAATGCACAGTCATGCCTTAAAGAGTAATTTCGGAGCTGATACTATAGTTGGTACTTCCATGCTGGACATGTACGCGAAATGTGACGACTTGGTTAATGCTAGAAAGGTGTTCAATTTCTTGCCAAACTATAATTTGCAGTCTTATAACGCATTAATTGTTGGATATGCTAGAGGTGATTATGGATTTGATAGTTTGCAAATATTTATTCTTTTACTGAGGTCTGATCTTGGTTTTGATGAAATAAGTCTATCCGGAGCTTTTAGTGCTTGTGCGGTGATCAAAAAACGTTTAGTTGGAATCCAAGTACATGGATTAGCAATTAAGAGTCCCTTTAAATCCAATGTTTGTGTGGCAAATGCCATCTTAGATATGTACGGAAAATGTGGAGCGTTAGTGGAAGCTAGTTGCGTATTTGGTGAAATGGAGAGAAGGGATGCTGTCTCTTGGAACGCGGCCATTGCAGCTTGTGAGCAGAATGAAAACGAAGAGGAGACCCTATCTCTATTAGTCTCTATGCTTAAGACGGGGATGGAACCTGATGAATACACATACGGGAGTGTTTTGAAAGCTTGTGCAGGGGGGAAAGCTTTGCACTATGGGAGGGAAATTCATAGCAGAGTCGTTAAGTCTGGCTTGGGGCTGGACTCTTTTGTAGGGAGTGTGCTTGTGGACATGTACTGCAAGTGTGGGATGGTGGATGAGGCTGAGAAGCTTCACAATCGATTGGAGATGGAACAAACTTTGGTTTCGTGGAACTCAATCATTTCCGGTTTCTCATCAATTGAACAGAGTGAGGGAGCTCAGAAGTTCTTTTCAAGAATGTTGGAAATGGGAATTAAACCAGATAACTTCACTTATGCTACGATTCTTGATACGTGTGCTAATGTAGCCAACGTTGGACTTGGGAAGCAAATTCATGCTCAAATAATCAAGCAAGAATTGCAGTCAGATGTGTACATTATAAGTACACTAGTCGACATGTATTCAAAGTGTGGAAACATGCAAGATTCGATTTTAATGTTTGAGAAAGCATCAAATCGGGATAATGTGACATGGAATGCCATGGTGTGTGCCTATGCTCACCACGGCCATGGGAATGAGGCTTTAATGACTTTTCAAAAAATGCAGCTTGAAAACATAATGCCAAACCATGCTACTTTTGTGGCAGTCCTCCGAGCTTGTGCACATATTGGTCTTGTAAATGAAGCATTGCATTACTTCAACTTAATGCAAAATCGATATGGGTTGGAGCCACAATTGGAGCATTACTCGTCTATGGTGGATATACTGGGAAGGTCAGGTAGACTTGTTAACGCTTTAAAACTTATTCAAGAAATGCCTTTTGAGGCAGATGATGTAATTTGGAGAACTCTTCTTAGTATTTGTAAGATGAATGGGAATGTTGAGGTTGCAGTAATAGCGGCAAATTCTCTTCTGGAACTGGACCCTCAAGACTCTTCTGCTTATATTCTTCTTTCAAATATATATGCTGATGCAGGAATGTGGAGTGAGGTATCAAAGATGAGGAAAATTATGAGGCACTGTGGGTTGAAGAAGGAGCCAGGTTGTAGTTGGATTGAGATCCAATCTGAGGTTCATATGTTTCTTGTTGGGGATAAGGCTCATCCAAGATGTGAAGAGATTTATGATAAATTGGGTATGCTATTTGATGAAATGAAATGGGATGGTAGTGCACCTTTTGGTGAGCTCATCACTAATGAAGAAGGAACAGTTGATATTAAAGGTGGCATTTAGTAGGGCTGAATTCGGTAAGGTCAATCAAGGATTATAAATTAATGGTGGGTCAACATTTAGACTGGTCTAACCATCAAAGGATTAGGTCTGAATTGGCCCTGACTGGGTCTAAGATGGTTAGGGAAATTTGGTCGGGTCTAGACTGGCCCAACTATGAAAGGATTGGGTTTTTAGCGAATCGGAGTTGGTCCTCAAGTGCTAGTTTTCTTGATTTATTGAATGTACTAGTCTGGCCCACTATTTCCCAACTCAAGTTTGACCTATAGTCCTGATCAATTCAAATAAGGAAAAAAGGGGTGAGTTGGATTGGGTTCAGATGAATTTTGTTCAATTTTGCCAACTCAAATAGACATGTTTTTAGAGTATACTCATTGGACGGCTATGTTCCTTAGTTTTCACCATATGATCCCACATTTTGTAGTACATTTGAAGCTTAACTTCAGCAATTAAAGATAAAAAAATTTACGGCCAAGATGAGGGCTGAATAATATGTAATTGAAGGAATTTTCATTTCTTGCATATACAGAGAAAATGTTGAAGACTGCAGTTTATGTAGATAGTTTTTTTTCTTAGTATCTTTGAAATATACAGACCAGAAGTCTCTGTGAGTGAGGAATTGAAAATCTCTGTCTGAGTTGCTTTAGTTACAACATAGGCAAAAACTATGGTATGAACCTAAGTGACCAGTGTACAACCTGTAGCTTGAATCGAATTACATTCCCTCTGCCTTTACGGTCCTGCGCATATAATCGCATACAAAATCAGCTCTAACGAGGCTACTACTACGCCTGTAAATAACCATCAACCAACGTAAAGCAGCTGAATTTTTCTCGAGAATAGGAACCCTTTGGGCCAGAGATAATAAAATCACCAGCATCACCAAAATTGCCCCCATTTTACTGCTGAAGCATAAAAGCTACAAAACCTGAAATCGCCAATACAAGAACTGCCGTGATGACATACTTGAAGTTGAGCTGCCTTGCATCTATATTCCTCACAGAGTTCGACAGGGAAGTGGAATCAGCAGCATCCATCTTGATCTCATTCGTTGACGAATCTCCAGGAACATGGCCAATCTGAGAACAAATCTTAGTTAATGTAATTGAAACTGAAGCCTGACCATTTGTGACCTTATCACCTTACAATAGACAATATCATTGGATTTTAAAAGCAACATTAAGGCAAAAAAATAACATGGGAGTGCGGGTCTTGACCAAATTCTGGTTTCTATTGCAATAAACAAGTTGACAACCACAGCATGCTTAATCATATTTAACTACAAGAAGCTAATAAAGGCGCATATAAAAAAAATAGAGAAATTCTACAGAGTTATACAATTTGTGATCTGTGAGGTAAAAAATCGATCAGCTTATACAAAAAAATAACTTAGTTGCTGGAATCCCTTCTTCCCAGCATCATTACATATTGAAGTAGTACCAACCATTACAGTGATACTTTGATTAGATCTGAAGAGTGAGAACTGAGAATCATAAAAAGAACATCGCTGGAAAAACTAACTCATGCTCACTATGATTTCTATCTGGGATTGCTAATAACTGATGGTCAAAACTTAAGCTGGTTATTTCAAACTTGCAAATGACAAAGGATTAAATAACTACATTATACCATCAAGATACGAAGGCTATTTTTATCTTTATCCATCCATTTCATATAACCATCAAATTGGATTTGCATTTGCCAGATGGTATGGTCATTTTTATTGCTAAAACCTTATTATATACTTTAAACAGCTGCTATGTAGCAACTATGTTGTAGTTATACAATCTTTGTATATCTAGAATAAGCCTTTCTGATGCCATATGGACAAAGAACTCGCATTCACTAGCATAAAAGAATATATGCTATAACTGATTTAATGCATCTCTGGGGCACCTATGCCATGTGTCTGTAGGTTATACCTTGCAGACAAAAGGACTAACTTGATTCTCCATCAGAGCAAGAACGTCAAATATGCTCTTCTTTCAGATTAGGTTCATGTAATACAAAGAACCAGAAGACAAATAATGAAAGCACCAACCTCATAACCGGTAGTTGAAGACCCCAATATCTCCTCATTACTTTCTTTTGCGGAAGTTTTGTTCTTCATATCATTCTCGGATTCTTTTGCTTTAGTATCATGGCTTCCAATCAGATTAGCTGATGGGTCATTATTTATCTGATGCAAATACTTTACTGCAACTTCCTTCTTCTTGGTTACTGATAAAATCTGAGAGAGAGAGAGAGAGATTTAAACACGAACTTTTGTAAAAGTAAAAGCAGAGAATTTAAATAAAAAGAGAACTACTAAAACTTCCATAAAAATGCCTTTCAACTCCTGTAACAACATGAAGAGAAAACTACTAAAATGACCGTAAAATGCCTCTAAACTCCTATAACAACATCAAGTGGGGTACTTTTCACACTGCCCTGCTTGGAGAAACTCTTCATTTACTAATTTATCTCAATTATCTGTCTCCCTGGGAAAGGAATGGCTACAAACATTGAATTTTTAATATGATCCTAACATTTTATTCTACAACATTAAACACACACCACTTTCTAAGACATTATTTTGATGTAAGAAGGTAAATTAACGCAGCTATATCAGATCCTTTCCATTTGTTAAAATTGTAATTTTAAATCAGTTAAAGGATGTCTTAGGTTGTCCGACATTCAGTATGGAACTTTATCAGGGATATATGAACATATCTTCTATAATGACAAATCTCATAAATTAACCAAAAAATTCCATTCACAATCTTGAACTTAATCTATACCAACAAGTAACTTGAGTTGGGAGAGATTTTGTCAAAAGATCTGTGCTTCTACATAATTAGCCTTTCCACCAAATAAATTAAAAACTTACTTAAGAAGGGAGGAAAAATTAATAATTAAAAGCAAACATTAATCAAATAATTCAGAAGACATGATACAGAATGCATTCTAGTAGTAACCAAGGTTACGGCTGCAAATTGTTAAAGAATCAGAAGTTGCTAACCTGCTTATGAAGGCGTTCTCTTTCAAGAGCTAACTGCAATATTAGATCTGCAATAAATTTAGTCCTCATGCTAATGTCTTTTGCAGTTGCTTTCTTTGATTCAACAGCCTGATGCAAGGATGTCTCCAAGCTTTTCATTTTACCCCTTAGAAAATCTATTTCTTCGATGAGTTCAGCATTGGACTCTGACAATATAATACACTTGTCTTCAGCACTTTCAGTCTGATTTTCAGCCTTTACAACCTTTAACTTAAGATCTGCTATTAGATTTTCCATATCTGTAATTGTGCAATCTAACATATTTTGCTTCTCTTGACTAGCTTCAGCTGATGCCTCTGCATGGAGTCGCTTAATTTCAGAATCCTTCAGCTGCCTCTCCAGTTGTACCACCCTCTCAGTTGCATCATCAGTGCTACTCTTCAAGCGACCCAGAACTTTATTAAGCTCTAAGTTAGACTCTCTAAGCAATTTACACTCAGCTTCCACACTCTCAGATCTCTTTTCAGCTTCACTAGCTTTTTCCTTCTCTTTATCACATAAATATTTGGTTTTACTGATTTCTGATTGTAATTCTTTATTTTGCTCTGAAGAATCCTTCACAGTGTGCAGTTGAGACTCAAGTTCACTCAGCTTCTGCTCCAATGATTTAACCTTTCCCACAAGTTCGGTACTCGAACTCTCAGAGGCCTGCAAAGCAAAGTCTTTTTCTTTTAACTGTTCATTTAGATCTTGAAGTGTAGATCTCAATTCTCCTTCTCTCTGAAGTGACCCATTTATATTGAATTGGGCCATCTGCATTTTGCCAGAAAGTTCTTTTGAAACACCTAACAGGATTTCTGCACTATTTTCTGCCACGATCAGTCTTTCCCAAATATCTTCAGCTTCTTCTTCCATACAAAGGACTTCCTGTTGCAGTCTAAGTTTTAATTCTTCTTCAGTTTGTCTTGACTCAGATAGCTTCTTCTCGAGATCCATTTCCCGGGCTAAAGACTTCTCCAGCATTCTCAAGACATGCCTCTGTTGCTCTGCCGTTTGCATTTTAATCTTTGCATCTATATCTGAAAGGTCACCAGTTTCTATACCAGCAAGATCATTGTCATCTTTCCCTGTCAATGTTTCCAGTCATTGTTAAACAAGGCGAAATTCATTCCCTGCGAATTAAAATTTATGCAAGATGCAGACTTAATATTACCCAAGAATGCAGGAGTAGCCAAAATAACAATATCATAGAAAGTTCATCAGGTCCTTTCCAGGTGGGGGCTCAAAAAACCCTCACAGAGATAACTGGAACACATATAAAACTACTTTTTTTCTTTTTCTTTTGGGTATATTCATAGAGGAGAATCCTATGAATGTGGAAATTTAACTGACTGATCGATTCAAATTAGTCCAGGATGTCCAACTCTGTACCCATCCTAGAGAGTTAGAGAGAGAGAGAGAAGTAGTTTGTGGATCCCACTTCAATTATATGCTGATATACGGTAATTACTCTTTAAGAGAAGGCGGACCAACATTATATGACCTCCCAATCTAAATATTGAACAAGTTATTAAGCTTCCATATATCATGTTCAATGATTATCAAAGGAAAAGGAGAATTATATGAAGAACTTACATTTTTCATCTCCAGAAGAACTTAACAAAATTCTCCGGAAGTTGGCAGATTGCACCTTTATGTCTGATAACTGTTCAAATGACAGCTTCAAGGATTCCTCACAATCTTGCAACTTTTCTTCCATTTGCTTGAAAGAATCATCAAGATGCCTGAATGAAGATATAGCCCCCCAGAAACTAGCAATCTCAGTCTGAAGAGCAGATAGAAAACTATCTAGTTCTCTGACTTCAGAGTCCAAATACCCATACAAAAGGTCAAATTCTACAGCTTTCTCAACCGAACCTTTAAATGTATGATCTTCCTCCATAGCAAAAGCCTCAAAATCATTTTCCCTTGAAGCCACATGCATAACAAGTATATCCAAGTTAACCAACTTTTCAGAGGAACATGCTAAATCCAGTTCAACCCTTGTTAGAGTTTCTGCTGCACTTTCTAGCTCTCCGGTAATGTATCCACCAGAAGAGAAAACTTCAAGTGAATCTACGTTAACTGATTCGGCCTCCAATTCACCAGAACTGGCATTTTCAATAGAAGCAGATCCATCTTGGGTGGCGTCCAAACCCATTTAAAGTCTTCTTGTCAGCTCACTTTAGACCCTGAAAAAAGTATAGGTTAATATTTTAATCACCATATGTAAACCGAAGCTCATTATCTCTAACTAAAGAATATTTAAAAGGCAGAAGAAAATTGAAAATTGAAATTTCAACAGATCAAAACTATTATCAAGGAGTGACACGTAGTAGCTAACATGCTTTAAGAAATTTGTTCCAAGTGATGAAGCATGGTACTCTTTCACCGCTATCTTAGTAAACGAATGCTTCCAAATCAATATTTTATCAATGTAAGACATTAATGTCGAAAAACAATTTTGACTGCTTAAATTTCCCCTGAAAGAAACAACCAAAAAAAAAAAAAAATACTGTCTCATGCTAATAAATATGTATGACAATATTAAGTTACATGTTTATGAATTATGAATAAATCGGCTCCATACCCTGTGTAGCTAACAGTGAGTCCGAAATGGATGGCAAGCAATTCCGCTTCTACAACACCATGAAATGTAAAGCATGTAAGAAGCAAACCTTGAAAGGAGGTCACCACAAAATTCATAGGTTGAAATTCATACACAAAGGAGCAGCGAGCAAATGAAATCATTCAATAACCATGGTATTCAAATTTGCTCTATGATTTTTAATTTATTTTATAATTTTACCCACTGATTTCAACCCCAAGATTTTCAAGGCTCCTAAAGCTAAAACGCAACCAGTGTTTTTAAGTAATACAAAAACTCAATTTTACATACCTCTTCAATACATCAAATCATAAAGCTCTTCACAACTGATTCTCAAATCTAATCACAATAAATTGCCTCTTAATGCATTATTATCAAATTTACCTCTCCAATCGCTAACATAATATAAGCATACATTGCCACATCCACATTTTGAATTTGCATCATATTATGAGTGTCGAGAAAAAGCTGTAATTCCTTTTGGATTTCTAATTGTCAAAAAATAAAAGCCCTAAACTGCAAACTAAAAAGGCATAAAAATTCAGAGCAAAAAGAAAAAAACAAAATCATATGCAAACGCGAAACCGAACACATATGGATATGCATGAGATCGAGTAAATAGTTATAGGATATGAAAAACTTGACATTTATGGAGAACTTACCGTACGGGAATGGCGCGTGTTTGAGAGTGAGTGAGGGATATTATTATAGTTTTTGTTTGATCTATCTGGGATTGTTCGGTGAAATTCGACGACGTGTCTTGCACGTGATATCACGTGACTCTTTCTTGTGATCGGTACACATCTATTGGCCAGGTGGGTTTCTGTTGAGTAGAAAGTCTAGGGATGTCAAATGGGTCGGATCATCCGATCATGGGACCAATTAGTTATGAGATTCGTACAAAGAAATAAGCAACACGTAGCGGATAATAAAAAAAAATTGTCTCCGGAATGGTGGATCTTTGATATGATACAATTCGGGGTAAAATAGAATTTACATCCCTTAACTTAAACTTTTACATATATTAAAAATCAGGATATTTAATTTTTCAGCAAGCATTTTACGTTCCTTAACTCTCACTGGTCCGTAAAATCAGGACACTTAATTTTTCAGCAAGCATTTTACATCCCTTAACTTTTACTAGTCCGTGGAATCATGACACTTAATTTCCAGCAAGCAAATTACGTCCTATAACTTTTTTATACCCGCAACAACTCATCAAAAATTGCATAATTGCCAACTGATTCTACGAATCAGTGAAAGTTAATGGACGTAAAATATTTGCTGAAAAATTAAGTGTCATGATTCTGCGGCCCAGTGAAAATTAAGGGACATAAAATGCTTGCTGAAAAATTAAGTGTCCTAATTCTGCATACCAGTGAAAGTCAAGGAATATAAATTGCTATTTTACCTACAATTCGGTATATTTAAATTAATAATTAAACGGTAAAATAAGATAATGAGTAGTTCATTATACATAACTCCTAACTCGTCCAACCGATATCTGTATGGCACGATTTCTGTGTGACTTTGCAAAGTTTTGTGTTTGCAAGAATTGTGGAATATTTTTGTTATGTAGTGTGTAACTCTCCCACAAAACTAAAATGTATTTTTATAATTTCTTAACTTCTATATACTAGCTAGATTCTCTAGGTATCTAATAATTTCCTAACTTCTTTGGGAGATTATCTCCTACCAATAAAATAAGTCTTATAAACTGACTAAGGGTGAGTTTGGCCTAGCAATACGAGAAACAATTATAGGAGAATTAATTTTAGTATAATTGATTTTGGTAATAACTGATTATAATAAAAATTAATTATAGAATAATTGTTTTTGTATAATAGCTTTTGCAAAAGTAACACTTTAATAGCTTCAAAATATGTTGAATTTTTGTTTCTCGAGATCCCAAAAGTGATTATGATCTTGGGGGCCAAACACCATGAAAATCACGATTGAACAGAAGTTATTTTTAGAATCGGGGCCAAACACTTCAAAAATCACAATAAAGATCTATAAGTGATTTTAAGAGCTCCAACTGCTGGCCAAACTCACCCTAATTCCTAATTAACTTGCAAGATAAGTCTTGCAATTAATTAATTAATTAATTAAATGATCCATTATTTTAATTAATTTCTATTTAATTAAATTAGGCTTCTAGCGCAATTAATTATCTTCTTAATAAATTAAATTTACTTCAAATATTCAATGATTCAATCCAATTCGAACTCGTCGAATATGGGTCGAACTCACATTTATTCATTTCCTTGTTTTCGCACTATGTGTATTGTGTGCTTCTTCGTAAGTCCACCACATAATTGTTGATTATAATCAAACTATTGTTCGATTAAACGAGTAATAAAATACTCTTTAAATCAATCGAACACTTTGTCAACTACCATTCCTCAAATTTGCATCCCTGCTAATTTCGAAATCCTCTCACACTCTACGTTTGATGTCTAACTTCAAGCTCATGGAGTCCAATCACTGGAGAATTAATTAATTCAGTGGACCTTTATCTCATTTACGAGTGTCATATACGATATGATCATTCGATTAATTAGTCTCTCAGTCGTGATTCAAGACATGGATATTCATCGGTTCCATATTAATCTCGACATTATTTTTTGTTCTTGAAATGAATTCCAATTGAGAATTACATTTCATGAGCTACTTTCATGAGACATTCACTTGACTTGGTCAAGATCTTTTTAGAATCAGCTTTTCACATAACTTATAATAGAAGCCTCTAATCAATCAAGTCTGGTTAATGGATCATCTGTTTTGTGATATGAACTTGCATATATATCCACGTACCCAACGTGAATCAACAAAGACCTCCTGTTATGACAAGTCAATCAGGCGAAACTCACATCAAATCATAAATGCGCGTGCACCAAATAAACATTGTCACCTCAAGTAGTGAGGACTATACCTCATACACTAGATTGCACGGATACTAATACGTCGATACGGTATAATACCATACGAGTACGGCAATACGGATTTTTAAAATTTCTGGGATTCGATATGGCAAAAATACGTGTCTGTATATTTAAAAATATATTAAAAAAATTATGTAATATATATTTAGTTCACTTTTTATTCCATATTAAAATAAATAATGTTATCTACCTCTTATATAAGTGTTCAAGTAAAACTATAGTATTAATATCATAGGCAAAGTCTTTGGCCCTATACAAATTTTCAAGCGTTTTATGTAGATTTACTTTGATAATATACATAATCTACAAATTATTTGTAGAAATACATGCTCTCAAGTATTCTGGGTATTTTCGATATGCCTTCCATTGTATCCGACACGTATCTTTTTTATTTTTAATTTTCTTATTATTGAAATCGACACGGTGGAGTATTTCACAAGTATCGTATGCGTATCTGAGTATCCGATACGCGTACAATACTGCACGGTGTATAATTTCGGAGTATCCGTGCAACCTAGCTCATACACTATCGCAAATCGGAGTAACCTCATCTCCGATATGCAACATGCATTTCCATGATGGGTTATCTCCAATTGAGATGTTCAGTGCACTTTCCATCTCATATATCCACCCAGAGTATTGACTATCCTAGTCACGTTCACGGATCCCAGCGCTCTCCAGTTCATCGGAGTATACACAATCATGAAAGTTTATTCGAGTCCATTCGACGAATTTCATGGCTCTTAAACATTTTTAGATCATAGCATTTGAGATCAGTCAACATGTTGTCTCATAGTTTTGTGATCTAAGGACTTTAATAAGATAATTATTACATTAGAAGAATATTTGTATGGAATATCCACTATTCACCCTTTTATTTTCTTGGGAATACATGTGCAATACTTGAAAAACTTTGAAGGGATGAGTGGAATTTTGGAATTTTATTTTTTGTGTATCACACATAACATGTCATCTTGCAAATTTTGTATCATTGAATAAAAATGCAAATTCGATATTATAGTTTTAAGTTTTTTTTTGCAACTTTCACACCAAGTCACATTTTTCTACGAAGTAATATTCATAATTTTCAATTTAATTTTTAAGTTATTTGAAAATTAACACTTTAGCCAAAACAAATTTCCCATTAAAGAGACCGAGTTACCTCATTTCAAGTTCTATTGCAATTCGCGGCCTGAACAGAACAGTGCCACCTCTCTTGCGAGCACACATCATGACCGCCACCATGGGCCCTCCGCCTCCCAGAAACCCTACCGCCGCTGAGCCCTCAGCATCCGAATCATCAAACACCACCACAATGGCTGCTCCGCTTCCCGGAAAGCCTACCTCCGCCGAGCCCTCAGCATCCGAGTCATCGAACACCACCACAATGGCTCCTCCGCTTCCCGGAAAGCCTACCTCCGCCGATTCCTCAGCATCCGAGTCATCAAACACCACCACAATGGCCCCTCCGCTTCCCGGAAACCCTACCTCCACCGAGCCCTCAACATCAGAATCGTCAACAAACACCGTTATAATGGGCCCACCTCCTCCCAGAATCGCCCCAACCCCATCGGAATCCTCCAAACCCTCACACGAATTAAGCTCTCCTCAAACTGATGCCTCTGAAATTACCATAGGGACAAAAGAGGAGCAGCGGAATGATAATCCAGTGGTGGTGCCGTACACTATTCCGGAGTGGAGTGGGCCACCGTGCCATCACTTCTTTCTCGAAGTCCTCAAACTCGGAGCCATTATTAATCAAATTGATGTGTTAGTAGCTCCTCCCTTTCACTCTCAGTTTATACTACTTTAAAGATATATCTTTTTAGTTACCCTAGAAACTTGTTTTAAAGGTGATCTAATTAGTATTCTAATTTTCATGTACTTTAATTTATCTCGAGCAAGTACTTGATACATACAGTTATGTTCTAAGGCATTTCATCTTATTTCCAGGAATGAGAAGGGGGCTTACATGTTTGGTCGTGTAGATCTTTGTGATTTTGTGCTTGACCATCCAACCATTTCTCGGTTTCACGCTGGTACATACCTTATTTGAAATTTTTCCGAAATCTTCATTTTGGGTGAAATATCTTGACCGTATTCATTATGATTCCTTTCTTGCTCATCAAGTGATAGACATGTTAATTGGAAACCGAATTCGGTAATTTTGATTTTATGTCTGATAGTAATTCATATTTGTTATCTCTGTAATGCATTTAGTTATCGAATTTAAAAAAGAAACAGGTATAATCTGAAAAGATGTAGTGCAGTGGATAAGTTGATAAACGGGCACTTTTGTTTAGGCTGTTGTAGTACTTTAACAGCATCTCATGTTTATGGTGTGATTTTAGGATTCCCTTTTCTTTTCATGGTCATGTAATACTTACAATACTTTCGAGTGGTTAATATCAGTAAACAGTTAGATTGTATTTTTCTATTCACTTATGAGTGTGATGTGGATGTGAAGAGTAAACTGGAAGGGTATTGACTTTTTTGTTTGAATTCTGTCTAATAATGTCAGTTCTTCAGTTCAAGAATAATGGAAATGCATATCTCTATGATCTTGGCAGCACACATGGGACGTTTGTCAACAAGAGTCAGGTACAAAATTTCTTTCATTAGGTTTAGGTGCCACGTGCGCTGAACTTATTAAGATTTTCTATCCAGGTGCATGATAAGATGTTCTTGAAACTTGTATGCTGATATTAGTAAGTATTGGACCTAAATTGTCTAGGATGCCAATCGAAGGCTTTCTGTAGACAGAAAACTGGCACTTCTATACGTGCACATCTCCTCGTGTTGTTTACTAAATTACAAAAATAATACTTGAAGGATTTGAGAAATGCTTTTAGCAACTTCGTTAATCGTTATTCATCAACTTCAATTTTCTTTTCTGACATGATATTGGCTAATGTTTTAGGTGACAAGGAGGGTTTATGTTGATTTACATGTCGGTGATGTCATCCGATTTGGCCAGTAAGTAGTTGCATCAATTTGGTACGATGTTGGTTTTTGGGCATGTTTTCTCAAGTAATTTTGTTTTAGCACACAAAATTTCTTGGTTATATGTTGCCACCTTTTCTTCCACCACTTCTGAATATCCTTGGCCTTTTGAGATCAAACTGGGAGAAAAATAAGTACGTTACTTATTCAGAAGGAAAAGTGGAATTTCTTGAAGCAAATTGAATTTGTCATACTTATTTGCTGCTATTTTTGTTGTATTATTAATTGGATGGTTTTGTTCTTTTTTGTTTTATGTCTTTGTACAGCTCTACAAGGTTATACATATTTCAAGGACCATCTGACTTGATGCCTCCGGTAAGATTTTGTATTAGAAATCACTAGTAGCACCTTGGTGCCCTTCAAAAAAGAAACTTCTACTCTCAAATATCTCCAGAATGTATGTTTTTAGTGAAGTAATAAACTTTGCGAAAAAACAAGTGATGTCATATTTTTTGTTCCTTTGCGTGACTTGTTTTCCGTGGTATTTTCATCACTCTTTTTTTTCTGATAGTTATTTGTGCTGTTTTGCTTGGAAGGAAAGTGACTTGAAGAAGTTAAGGAATGCAAAGATTCGACAAGAGACGCAAGACATGGAAGCATCACTTCTGCGAGCAAAGATAGAAGCTTCTCGTGCTGATGGAATTTCCTGGGGCATGGGCGAGGATGCTGTTGAGGAAAATGAGGTTTGTATCATATAGCTTTATGTTGGGTTACAACTCCAGGACTCAGTAGTGCTTTTTCTGACAGTCTGAAGTAGTGCTTTTTTCTGACAGTCTGACTTGTTTGTACAAGTCAGACTGTACAGATGGATTTATTTGATTTCTTTGAGTATCAAAATCTCTGATCTCTAGTTCTTAGTGAATTCATTTTGTGTCCCTTAGATGCAGGCTTCACTTGAGTTGAACCCTGCCACACTCTATGTTATCTCTTTTTTCCTTGTTCTTTTGTCAATTTCCCTTAATTTTCGTAACACTGACTATTGTGACAGAATAGGACTGCACTCATGCTTTTAATTGCTAGAAATTTATTTTATAAGGTTTCGAGTCTCAAATTGATTTTAAGATTTGAAAATCTTTTCTTGGTTGCCACATACCGAAGAATTGGCGACATGCTGTATTTGTTTGTTATTTTGGCTCAATAATTCATGTTTGCGTGAACGATAGTCTGTTTTGTCAGTTTTTCGGTTTATCTAGATTTTCTTATTCTTCTGTCACTTTTTTCATTGACAAAGATGTTTTTAACATTTAGGATGAAGTTGATGAAATAACTTGGCAAACTTACAAGGGGCAGCTTACAGAGAAGCAGGAAAAAACTCGAGAAAAAGTTCTTAAAAGACTTGAAAAGGTTAGTTGAATTCTGCTGTGAGAATTCATTTCAGGATATTTATAGCATAATATATTAATGACCAGTATTTCTTCTACATTTACTTCCATCCGACTATCCACATTGTATTTTCTTAATGTGTAAATTGAATGTGAGTTTCTGGCATCCCTTGCTTGAGCACTTGCTAGAAATGACACTCTCACAACCTAATGCCTTTTCCTATATTTTGCCCTTGAAAAGTCTTAATTGATCTTTGGGGAGTGCCACTAAGTTCTAGCATTTTGAAAGAATAGTGTTCTCGGAGCAAATTTATTAGGAAAGGTGAAGAAAGATAAATATGTTTGGTTGGATTGAATCTCATTTTGTTTCGCTCGCAAAAACCGATGCTGTACCACATCACACAAGCACAAGTCTTTTGGTGGTTAATTCTTTCCTAACATGGATATGGGAATTGTTAATACGGAAAATGTTTAATATTATGAGATGATTATGAATTTGCATAAAACATGTGATGTTAAGATCATTTTCTAATTGATAACTAGGGTGCTGAAATAATTTAGATATGCTTGACCAGCAGAATTAGTGTTCATGAGATGGAAAGTCAGATTTATAAAGTCAGAATGACTAGTTCCATTAGACATGTACACCAGGTCAATGCATCTATATTTCAGCTATCTTGCATACTTTTTCTATTTCATTGGTATTAGTTGTTTATAAGATACTGATAGTCTGATACAGTATTTTCTATGTCAAACCTAGTGACAGTATCTAAGAAAGCATCTGTACATATATATCCCTTGAAGATTATCAGTGGTGTAACAGAAACTTGTTTATGGGAATAAAGTTGATCTCTCTGAATTAGGTTACAAATAATTTCCATATTTTGTACCATAATCAAAAGATTTATGCAACCATTCTCCACAACTGATGCATTTTAAAACTATATCTTCTTGAAAAAAGTCGATCATGTTCAAAACTAATGCAAGGAATTAATTTACTACAAGAAATCTGGATGCGTATAAAAGTTGTCAATGGATTAATGATTTATCTCCTTTTGAAATCAGAAAATGATTGGTGAATGAAAAATCAGAGAATTATGAAAAGGGGCTACTCTTTACTTCATATATGATTCTAACCTGAAAATAAATGATATATTGTTCAATTGTTTTCTTAATGGTTTATGGCGTATTTTAAAAAAATTTGCAGATCATATAATAACTATCCTAAATTTAATAAGTTGATGCTGACCACTGAGACATGGACTCAAGGTCTTATCGTACTAGAATTAAGTTGATTGATTTTTTATACCAAGGTCTAATTAACTAAATACCAGCACTATCATCTTCCTTCTGCCATCTATCTAAACGAAGTTCGCAAAATTGTATAGCATTTTGGGTTGGCGGATGAGGGAGCATGGCTTGTTCCACCTCCTTGTACTCCATTTCTGGCATTTTGACCAGAATTGACTTGCATCTTCTTGTAGCTTAGAAAGCCAATATTTTTGTTATTGAATTGTGTTGTCTTTCTTCTGTAGATTGCTCACATGAAGAAAGAGATTGATGCTATACGGGCAAAGGATATTGCTCAAGGTGGCTTGACACAGGGACAACAAACTCAGATCGCTCGAAATGAACAAAGGATATCACAGGTATGACAATTGCCCTTTGCTTATCTTCCATGTCTCTCTTACCTATGTTGGATTTTTGTCTTTTTCTAGTGGGGGTTGAGAATGCAGTTCTATTTAGTCAAAAGGATTTGAGGATTGAATTTTATGTGGTCAAGAGATATATGAAAAACGCGGGTATCGTCCACTGAACAATACAAATTAGTAAAATCACCAAAAACCATACAAAACGCTAATTGTATCAGTGTAATTAGTCGTAGAAGATAGCACTTTCAACCATATGTCATCTCCTTCACCCGGACCTAGAGGCAATGTCCTACCCCCCCCCCCCCCTTTCTTTATCTGCTCTTTGGGATGAGATGGAATATTAAAGTTAGTTGTGATCCATTCCCTACGGCAAGTATGCATTTATATCCGATACATCATTCCTCCCTAACAAAATATGCTAATATAGTAGGATTAAAGCTCAGTCCTTAAAATTTAGGACTTTGGATTCCTTAAAACATGGCAGACCCCATCCCATACGTTATTGCAAGTTCTGCAGGCATAGTAAATCTGTTATTTCTCATTCATATAATATCCACTTTAGTCTTTGTGTTTCGACTAACTCCACCCACAATTTATGCTCGCTTCACGCAATAATTCTGAAAAGAATATTCTGAAGTGGAAGTCTAATACTCAAATCTTTCTTAGATATTGGAAGAGCTCGAGAACTTGGAAGAGACTTTGAATGAAAGTATACGGGAAAGTTTAGGTGCACGATCTGGAAGGTTATCCCTTGGTAAGAAAAAAGGGAAAATGGAAGAAGACGAAGATTATATGAGGTATTATGAAAGAATTATTTCAGTTCTGTAAAGATATTATTAGTTTATGTAGAGGAATCTGCCTATTAAAGTTTCATTCACTGACAAAACCCACATCAACTTTCAGATAGGTTATATTTTTAATAAGTTGCACGAAAACAGTGCATTCTTTCTCCACGAGACACACATATAGTTTATTTTATGCTGATAAATTCAAATATTTGGCACTTTCTATGGAAATAGTACATATTGATGTTCTTAATTGACAGCGATGATGATGAGTTCTATGATCGGACACAGAAGCCATCAAAGCACAAGATTGGTGAAAATAAATCAGTAGAAACAGCAGATACTCTTCTTGATAAGAAGGATGCCATTACCAAAGAGATAGAAGATAAGGAAAAATTACTTCTGGATGAGGACAAACTGGGAGTGACAAATGAAGTTGTTGAAGCTGGAGATGCACTTGATGCATACATGTCAGCAGTGTCGTCCCAGTTAGGTATGCGAAATTGCTAATCCTCCTAATGCCTAGTTTTATATAATGAAAATCTCTTATCTCCTTTTCTATGGATGATTTAGATGTGTAAGCTTGGTTGTATTTCTGGAAATTGAATAATCTTTTGTTCAATGATTCAATTTATAACATTCTAGAGAACAATTGTGTGCCTTGTATACTGGTCATCAATTGCTGCTGTATTTTTTCTTCATTTTCATGCATTTGACAATTTGACTTCAAAATTTGCCAATTCGCCCATCTCTGTTAGGAGTTGTTATCGCTCACTTGTTTGGTGGTGTCGAGCAAAACAAATCTTGATGAGTAAACACTAATCCCCTCCCCTGTATTCTGAAAATTGGAAACTAATTTTGCTCTTGGAATTTCAACTTGAAATTGTTTGCCACTTTCATTTAATCTATATAAGATTTGTGTAACAGTTTGGAATTGAAAGATAAATATCTCTAAACTGGCTGTTTTTCTGTAACTTATTGAAGCTTCATCCTAATTAAAATACTCAAATCACAACTTGTGGGTTTTCCTCAGTATTATAAGTTGAAGTTCACTATATTCCAATAGAAAGTTTGATCTCTCCTCCAGACTGTCAGGTTTTTCCATACTGAAACATCTGATGTGCCTATTTTAAGCACAAAAAATGTTATTCCTCAAATAAGTGTTGTTTTTCTTTGATATCCCACATTTTCTTAACCAAGTTTTGTTGGTTTATGTTTGATTACAGTTTTGGATAATAAGGCAAAGCTTCAGAAAGAGTTGTCTACTCTCCAATCAGAGTTGGATAGGATCCTTTACTTGCTGAGAATCGCTGATCCGACTGGAGAAGCAGCTAGGAAAAGAGAATCCAACGGACAAATGCCTAAACCAATTGTGAATAAAATTCCTGCCTCAGATGCACGCCGTGGCCCCCCATCAGAAAAGAATCAAAAGTCTGCCCCATCGTTAGAAAAGATTCAACAAAAAGGAGTAGAAGATTCATTGGTTACATCCATTCAGGAAAAGGCTGTTATTGAGTCAACATCAGAATCTGGCAAGAAGGGAGAAGAACCAGAGCCAGAATCCATAACTGAAAGGACTGAGAATACAGCTACTGTATATACTGTTGCTAAGCCTCAATGGCTTGGTGCTGTAGAAGACATGAAAAAGCAAGAAATTGGACAAGAAGTTGCACAACAAGCGCCTGTAGATACGCAAGAGACTGAACAATTTGTAGACTACAAGGATAGAAAAACAATTTTGAATACACAAGGGGACCTGGGAATTGAAGAGGCAGCCCCCGGTCTGATAATAAGGAAGCGAAAGCAAGTTGACAAGTCCAAGGTTAGTGAGGTTAAAGATTCTGAAGAGACTCCAGGGTCTGAGCTTAAGGCAGAAGATGCTGTGGCCTTGTTACTGAAATATTCAAGAGGATACCATGTATCAGATGAAGAACAGATACCTACCAGTGAAGATGTGCCAGTCGTTAATAAAGTAAAAAAGGATCGGAAAAGGGCTAAAAAGGTTTTAGGTCCTGAGAGACCATCGTTTCTCAAAGATGAAACAGATTATACTTCTTGGGTGCCTCCTGAGGGTAATTTAGATTTAACTTCATTTATAATATATGGCTGCTGAATTCTGAATGTTACGTAATTTTTCACACATCTGTGTTCTGATCCTTCTCCTTACCCAGGTCAATCAGGTGATGGACGTACCTCACTGAATGATCGTTTAGGTTACTGAATATAGATGGGATTCTGTGGGCTTTGGTGATCTGAGGTGATACATGAGGTTATGCACACGGGGAGCTGTTGGGTCGGTTCGGTGTTCTCAGATTTTATTCATCAAATATTTCCATGGAACTGATTGGCGGTAAATCATTTGTGGATAAATTAAAAGAATACCAAGCAAATACACTGCCCCTAAGTGCTGCAACAGTGTTATAGTAAAACTCAACGTGTGCAGATTAACTGGTTAGGCTAATTTGTGATGATACATAGAAGAATATGTGTTTTTCCCCTGCAGTTTTTACTTAGTAAACTGTTTCCTTTTCTCTCCGTTTATCTTCATCTGAGGTGAGGTAGGGTGTGTGAAGCAATAGTTGAATATGCAACAGTTATTAATAGAGATGTTTTATAAAGCAGTTGTATTTTGTACATTTATTAATGTGTCTTCGGTTTTAAATAGAGTATTAACATGATCTTATGAAGGGTAAATTTGAAATTTCTCATGAATGAAAATTGGTCAAATATGTGCTAGAAGAAAAATTTCTCATGACTGAACCTGGTGACTTTGAGCAGTTAAAAGTGTAGTATGCTAAGGTTTTTAAGCTCTTGTTTGCAAAACTTTTTTGCATGTACCTTTCGGCATTTAATTTGGTTTCTTCCTTGACCCATATTATCGTTTCCCATAAGCTTTGGTAAACTTATTTTTATTTCAACCCTTTAAAAATCTTCTTCATTGGTACTTTTAGAAAGTAACAAAAGCTTTAAGTATAGCTTTTGCTTTCGGCTTCCGGTAATAAAGATACCGAAACGTTTTGAAACAATAATTCAGCAGATTCTGTTCCAACCTAATAGAGGGATTAACTATTCTAAGATGTAAGGCCCTATTTGGAAGGGTTTTTCTCGGTTTTGCGGGTATTGATTTAAGAAAATGGTTTGGGTGATTTTGTTGAAATTCCATTTGGTTAGATTTTGGATGTTGAATTTTGTGGTTTTAAAAAAGTGGAAACCACATTTGGATTGTGTTTGGGTGTTGGGATTTGGGGAAAAAACAGGTTGTGTATGTCAAATTGGGTTTTATAAGTTTCAAGAGTTTGGATGTAGGTTTGTGATGAGTTTCATGTGTTTTGTCAAATTTTATTTGGAAAAGTTTTGGCTCGATTTCGCGAGACCAGGCTTGAACCCTTCCAAACAGGCCCTAAGTGCTTGATTGTTTGGTGTTTAGGAAAGTAGTGAAAATTTATAAAATAATCTTGATTTGCATAATGTTGTTTGTTTGAATTTTGATAGAATGGTTTGAAAATTAAGGTAGATGTGGGTTTTCTGGAAGACCTTATATTGTAGGTGTAAGATGTGTATGAGTTATGTGAGTAAGTTGTATAAGAGTTAAATTACTTTGTCAAATCAAAATAGAGTTGGTATATGTTTTTCTTTAGAGATGAAAAAATTGTTGTTTGTTTGACTTTTAAGAAAATTGAGATAGAATAACTTTATTTTAGAAATTATGAAATATATTTATCTCGCTTTTCTTAAACACGAAATAATTTTGAGAAAGGTAAGACAAATATGCGATTGCAGTCAAGGGCCAAGTTAGATGTATTTTGGTTCGATATGATTTAATGCGGGTGAATCTGTTTGATGCTCTTGAAACTCCTGCGAAAACGTGACTCAGATCGATTTACTTTAGTTAAGAATGTACATATTCTCCTTTCGATAAATTGACAGAACACGTTAAGAAACTCTTCCCTCTTCCTCTTTTGGAGACCATTAAAATTTTCATATTTTTCGTTGAAAATATCAATGTCTCAATTTATAAAACAATATAAATGAAAATACGATATGAATTTAAAACTTTTTATTTGCCTCGAGATTCTTTTATTTCTCTGAATTTTCAAAATTCTCTGGTATTTCCATAATGTTATCAAAAAATCCTTGAAAAATTTGTAATATTTAGCTGACACAAATATATATATATATTTTTTCTTTTATGCACCAAAAAAAAAAAAAAATGAAATTTTGATCCTACAAACAACACTAAAATTAAATAATCCGTAAACCATTCTTTAAGACAATCAGCTTGACAGCTTCTATGACAGAGAGAAATAGAGTTCTAACTGCAGTAAGTTCAATAGAAATAAAAGGCTGAATTTATTGAATCTGAAAGAATCAACTTCATCATCTGTGAAATTTAAATTACACCTTCATGACATTAACCCACAATAAATAAATTAAATAAATTACCCAATGCCATTGAAGCTAACTAACCAATTATGTAAAAAACCGAAGTGACATCTATCTAACTGGACTAACCTCCCCTTCTCCTCAGACCTTCGTTCCCACGGGCTTGAAACAGTCGATATTGCACAAAACAGCTGATCTCATCATATCTCCAAACCTGCCATGATTCAAGTTTATTAGTCAAGAATTTAAATTTATTGATATAGAGAACACTTCGTATTCACTGTGCAATTTTTAGAAATCTAACCGGTCTATGCTGTTTCTTCCTTTCTCTGGCTGTTCTGCTGTATTGGCTTTATCGGCATAATCTACGCTCTTCCGTGATCTATCTCTCTTGTCTGTGCTGGCTCTGGATTTCTCTATTTGATCAGTGCTACCTCTAGGCTTATCTCTGTTATCTGTACTTGATCTTGACTTTTCTCTCTGATCTGTGCTTTGTCTGGGTCGGCAATCTGTACTGTTTCGAGCATTGTCCATCTGATCAATAGACGGTACAGAACCATTTCTCAAAGGCCCTGTTTTCTCGATAGCTAATATGAACTTCTTTAAGTGCTTAATATATTGGGGGAAGAGCTCCAGGTCACAATGGTTACCACCTTCAACCCATAATGGTTCATACTTCTCTTTACAGAGCGCATGGAGCTGCTTTCCATGATAGCAATCTACAACGTCATCTTTAGAACCCTGTTAAAGTCAAATTGAAAAATGTGTCAAGGATGCAGGACAAAGCTCCTACTCGCAAAATAAACCAAAGAAACATATTAATTCAATAGACAACCTATGTAGAACATTCTTGGTTGAAGAATAGAATGAGGGCAATATTGTGCATACTTTGTTCTACACGTCATAACTATGTAAGTGGTTCGACATAACTAATACACATAAATATCAGATTATCATGCTAGGTACATGAGTTTAGAGTATCCAGTTCAAGACAATCCAAATTTTCACTCTAGAATCTTTTACTTAGTTAATTGCAGTTTCTTAACCATATATGAGTCACCCGAGGTTCATTGCAATACAGTTGTAAATAGGGTACCAAGGTTCATTGAAGTCATATTTCAGCTGACATTGATTGACTCCTAATTACTTGACGAATATAGTGACCAGATATTCAGAGTTGATGGTTATATCAATGAAGCTTCATAAATAGTGTAGATTTCAATAGCATATCTCAATGTAGAAAATTTTGAACCAAGAAACTCTCCAAACAGTAACATAGTTGTGTTATTTTTGCATGTGTAACTCGGGTCCCCCTACCTGAACAAGTTATACTGTATGAGAGATAAACCGCAGAGAAACCAAATTGTTTCTGAGAAAGTCTTCAAAAATCATTATACATGATTCAAATATTGAAATATTAAATATGACAGCATTCTGGTGGAATTAGATATCATACGAAGCACGAGCTGAAATCAAATATATCCATATGTTTTTATCAAAGCTGCTCCGCGATAATTACTTTGTTTAAAGGAAAATAACATTTATTGATGCATCAAGTCATTTAAGTGCAGATGATACCATCAAATTAGAGTGCATACATTTCTCACTTATTCAGTAAAATATACTAGCTTCAAAATGTGATTAATTACAGTTATTCTAGCTGTTAACTACTACAATAAGCAAATTAAAATAAAATATTCCAGCCAGCGGGACCAGCAGGATCAAGAAAAGATGTGCAACACTGGATACTATTTTAATACATGGTGAACCGATAAAGACTTACATGAATAACCAAGACAGGACACTGGACTAGTGGGATTTTGTCGATATTCTGTAACACATGAAAAACAGTTAGTCATTTAGTGTTAAAGATTCACCCAGATAATTTCATCAAATTTTTAAAAAGAAAAAGGAAAAGAATAAAAACTACATGTAAATACTTAGATGGAATTTCATTACCTTATAAATGTCAAACCAATATGAGCGCTTAACAGGATACATAACGCGAAGTCCAGAGAGGATTGGACTGTGAAGAACCACAGCCCTTAATCTAGACAAACGGGATGACAAATCCAAGGTGGGCCCACTACCAACAGACTGCCCATACAATATTATATCTTCTTCTTTCACCCCATAAGTTTCTTGAAGACATTTGTAGGCGGCTTCTATGTCAGCATAAGTGTTTTGCTCACTAGGCTACAATACAATAAATAGAATGAAAAGTGAGCATCTTTCCAATTGCAAAGTACTACAAAAGTAATAAGCTTATTCTCTCTCTCGTACCTTTCCAGTGGATTGTCCATACCCTGAATAATCATACCTGCAATGAAAAATGAAACTCAGAAGTCATTACCAAGAAGGCAAGAACTAAGGTTTCATTTGCATCATTTCGTCATTATGCAATTAAGTTAGTCTACATGAAAAAATTGAAAACGGATAACCGAGAATGAAAATCTAAGAGAAAGGATAGACTTAGTACTCTGTGTGAACCTCATACATGCCTCGTGTCGGTGACCAAAAACTGTTTGAAACTGCCCAATCAAAAGAGTCAAAGTAGCTTTTTCCAACATAAGTCTATAAGACAGTTTGCATATTCCCAACCAATTAATATAACAATCACAAAGATGACAAGTCTTTCATCAGTCATTTTCACCAATTTAGTCACCAGTGACCACAATTAACTACAAGGAACAAACATTACGTCTATCTCAATCAAGAGTTGTATTCAAATTATATTTTCCCCTTTGCTTAAATGTACAGATATCCACTTAAAGAACACATTGAAGCAAGTTTCACAATTGCAATATCAGATCATCTCACAATCACATTCTGCAACACATTGTTCTTTTTCCCAGGAATACATACACCACTATAAAAGTCGCAATCTTATTTTCATACTAACACACTTATCCTTTTCAATTTTAAAATAAATATCTAAATAAATTATCAATAAAAAATTAAAAGAAAAATACCCCATCAAGTTGACTCGGAGGTGCAGACTGAGTTCACTGAAGAGATCATACATCTGCCCCAGATCCGCGGCGTTTCCGTGAGAGTACAACAGCGTAAGCTTCGCCGTCGGATTTTTCACATACAGCGCCACGATCTCCGTCCCTTTCTTCGTCTTCACTTTTAATACGTCGACGTTTTCCTTCTCCGCCACATCCGTCATCCTCAGCTTCCCAGTACCCTCCTCCACCGTCAAACAATACGACGGCGGATTGGGTGGAAAAAACGCAAATTTCGCCGCCATCGACGACGTTACCGCCCCCATCTATCCACAACAATAGATAATAATAATAAAAAAAAAATCTATAAATTTATTTGTTTATACTATTTAATAAAAATCCCCCTCAATCAATCTATTCCTGAGGTTAGACAGGATTCGTATCTCCGCTAATTTCAATTCCTTTTTCCGTTACAAATCGATAGATTTTTCACCGTATTTTGAAAATCTAGGTTTAATTATTTAACGTGGGAAAAATGAATAGATAGATACGCAAAGGTGTATGTATCTACGAGTGCGTGTGCGTGAGAGAGAATAGATAGAGAGAGAATGAAGGTTAAACGAAGGTGTACGGTAACTCGCTTAATTATATTGTCCTCCCATAACTAAAATCGTGTTGTTAAACTATCAAAAAAAGTAAAATCGTGGTTTCAACCGACGGGGATCTATTTCACGTGGTAATGTACACGTGGCGAACGGGGGGAAGCAGGTCTAGTCTGAGTGTACGGAGCTCTATATGCTGCAGAGGTGACGGGGACATTTTATTATTGTTTGGATTATATTCCGCTGTACAACGGCTGGAATGATAGGGTGTGGGGGGTGTTTAACTGCTCCCTTGTAGATTTTTTGTTATGTTTTTTAATCATTGGACAATGTGTGTTTCTTTGTGATCATAACTTTTCTATTGACAACGAATGATTTTTGTTTTGTACTTTAATCATATCACCGGGAAATAGGTGTTTTCTTGTGATCCAACTTTGAAATTTCACGAGTTCTTTGTCCGCAAAATAAAATTATTTTGTGTATCTACCACATCGGTAACGTATTATAATATTTTTTCCTAATTTAAGGAAATCGTATTTGGAGATTTCACATTCGTTATAAATTATTAAAGATAATCAGTTGTATTTTATCATATGCCGCATTTACACAACCTCTTTTTTATGTGAGTGATCTTCAGTGAGCAACTAACTACCAATCCAAAGATAATTGATATATGTACGTGGACAAAACAAATATTGAATAGATCATGTCGAAATATACATGGGTTGTTTAGTATTTACGTGTGGCATTAGACTAGTTGGGGTGTCCCAACTAATGTCTTGGATCTCTAGATTAAATTGGATGGTTAAATAACATAATAGGTTTAATAAAAAGACGATAATTCAAGTACACCTTAAATAACTATGGTGTGAAGTATTTACACACATTTAATTGCTCTAACGCATGAGGAACAATCTAAGGTCAGGTCAACCTAATCAATGAAAAGGCAGTTTGGAGTGCTTAGTGAATTTGCTAAATTTATTAGGACACTTTTGTCTATGATTGGATCAATCGCGATAACCATAAGCCGTATCAATTAAAAATATTAACATTGGTTGTCATATCTTTCGAATTGATCAAATGCGACAATAACCATCATCGATTTTGTTGTGATTTAGTTGTAGTAGACAAATTATTTATAATCAATCACCAAAAAAAAAAAAAGTTGGTTTTTTGTCATGGTTGACATGATGTAATTGACCAATGTAACAATTAGAAACACTCTATAGTATAAATCGACTAAGTGAACAATTAGACCTATTAATGGCGGATATAAACATGAATATCGATATAACTAGAAAAATTAGGCGAATTTTTGCAACCAAAGGGCATCAATGGAAAATTTCGCTAAACATTTGAATAAAACTGAATAAGAATATCCAAATTAGTACAAAAACTAATAACATCGTCCAAATTTTTTATAGGATAGTGCCCTGCAAGCCAACAAAATAGCTTGTAATAGGGAACATTATTTTATCTTGAAAGAATCTTTGATTTATCAATTAATACGAACTGTTTATTTTATTGAGAATTCATAATATAAACAAATGGTCATCTTCATCTTTCGCGAACACATTTAAGCGATTGGTTGAAACCCTGAGATCACTCATGACTACGGGACTATTCACTTCAGTATTGGGTGCGATTAATCATGAAACAGTCTCAAAGGTCGTGATCTCAAAAATGTTCCAAGTCATAGATTCATATCGAGACGGGGTATCGAATGAATCGTCAAGACTTGTACGATTATGCATGATTCACTTAAAGTGAATTTGTTGTTGTTTCATGAACAAGACATTGTTAATGTCAGTGCATATGACTAGGTGGTTCGATAGGGGATCGGACGCATTGAACGACCCGAACAGAGAGACCCATTGTGGAAGTGCGTAAAAAGCATATCGGTGGTGGGATGTCTCTCAAGACTTATAACAGTGTACGATTTAGTCCTTTGACTTGAGATGCTAGGGCGAATTCGGTATACGGGTGTGCGTACTTTGATTTAGGAGCCGGGCACATAGCTTGTCCATTGTGCGCCTACGTTGGGTACGTATAGTCGTATGCGCGGATGGTTAGCATCAATATAGGATCTACCGACTCATTGTAATGGATGAGGGGATTTCCTGTACATTCTTCGATGATACATTCCGAGAAATCCATGGCCATGGTCAGTGACGGATTTGGAAAAGGGTTTCCAGATCTAGCAGTCACACTGGAAGTATTATCCTGAATTAGAAAGTACAGAATCGAGATGATTAGAGGTGCCGACCAATTCACACACCCTAGGTCTCGATCGGGAAATTAGTCGTTAGAGGGATCGTATGTACATGGTACTTATAAGAGGTTTAAGGTTCACTGAAATCAATTCACCTGAAGTTGGGCCTCATGGGCTTGTGGCTAGACATCGACCATGAGGTGTGGGTACTCCTGAATTGATGGTAGATTAATTCTGGAGTGGTCAATTGAAAGTAGTTTAATTGATCGGAGCAATTAATTAAATAATTAATTGCTCATTAATTAAATCACAGAATTGTGAGCCTGCGGCCAATTGATGGTGAACCTAGAGGGTCACACACAAAAGCTGGAACTGTGATAGTCAGTTGTAGAACGAAACGATTTAAAGGAGTTAAACCAAGATAAGGAATTAAAGGGTTAATTCCTGGAGAGAGAAAATTAATTAGATTTTATCTAATTAATTAAATTAAATCTTTAATTAGATTTATTGGATTATTTAATTAAAGTGTTAATTAAATAAATGGGCCATTTAATTAAAGTGGTTAATTAAATGATTTGGGCTATTTAATTAAAAGGACTAATTAAATAGAGGGACTGGGCCAGACTTATCTGATGGCCCATTAGCTAAGAGATAAGATTAGGGATAGAGTTTGAACTCTCCTATAAAAAGGAGTCTTGGAGAATCAAAACCCTAACACAAGCAAAAACTCTAAACCCTAATCTCTCCTCTCCTAGCCGCCGCCCCCTTCTCCCAAATAGCCCTAGCCGCCGCCGCCTACTACCTAGCCGCCGCCGTGGTTGTAGATCGGCCGTGATCCACCTCTCTCCTTCTTCCATTCTACATCTAGAGTTGGATCTAAATCCAACTCTTGAATCTGAGCTACTTTTCTCCTAGTTCTGAGCCTGATGATTAAAGTGATTGCAGATCCAGCTGGTGTGGACTTTTCTCTAGAGGCACAACACTTGGGGTGCTCTAGTGATCCGACAAGAAGACCGGAGAAACCACCACATTGCCTGTGGTGAGGTAAAATCGCAATTTTACCACTGAATTTATTTTTGTATTTGTATGCTTAAATAAATTCAACCTTATTCATATGTACTAATAAGATGCCTGAGATGTGGATATAAAAAAATTTTAAATTCCGCACCGTTGTAGTTGACAATTATACCCACGAAATCCCAATAATTTTTGCCATGTCTGATAGACAATTTATATATATGCCATATTTATCACAGTACAACTGTAATCTTGCATTTGAACACCAATTCAAAAATTAAAGAGATCTTGTTTGAGTTGGATATACTTGAGTGAATATATAGCCCTAGCAGTCTAGCACGACGACTATATGGAAAATGTCGTCTCGTAAGCTCAACTAGGGCTGTTAGTGAGGAGGATTTTAATACAAATTCGGATTAAATCGACTGATTTATTATGACTTTTACCCGATTATAGATCCGATGGAACAAATTCGTTTATGATGATTTGCAACACAAAATACGTGGATATTGATATAATTTGATCGATCTATTCAAAATTCGAATACTACAACAAAAAAATTATGTGCATACATAATATTTTATTTATATGATTAATAATATTTTACCATTAGTTGAACAAGACATATGTTGATGTTTCATCCAAAATTCTTTTTTCATGCATATTTTCACACAATATGAATTTATTTCGATATTTAAATTTTAATTTCACTTGTTTGATAAAGTGATCTATTAAATTATGTTTATTAATTAAGTGGTTAAATATGTCGATAGTTTATATTTTTTATATGAGAGTTTAGTGAATTACGTATAATATTTGAATACGTGAGCTAAGTTGAATGAAAAGATAATGTTAACAAACTTGTACGTAATTTTTTTTAGTCAGAATTTTAAAATTGAAAATTTTATTTGAGTCCGAATCAGATGTCTATCAAAATATGATGGAGATGAGAATCTAATGACAAGATCCCGATTCGACCCAATATAAATGGAACCCAATTTTGGTCGGTTTGAATGTGCCCCAAATTCAGATAGCCCTAGATTCAACCCAATTTTTTTTATCTTATTTTTTTTTATTTAATCCCACTGTGCACTTTAAAAATAGGCTCATTTTGACTTCGCACTCTCAAAATTTTTTAATAGTAGATTGTACTTGTAAATCATATTTTTGCATTGTTGTCTTTTCGGCCATATATTGACTCGTCGTTGGGAAGTTATCTTAATCCATTTCCGTTAAATATCAACCCTCACTCTTTCTAAAAATAACATCACATGAGCTCCCATGGCATATTTCTAACTGGCTGACCAACAATTCATAAGGCTTGCTCCAGTGGCAAGAGTGGGGGTTCGAATCCCATTTGGAACTTGGATGGAAGCATTTTCATGAATTTGTCTAAAGATCAATTATGGTGAAGACCCCTTTGTGCGCACAGTGTACATCAATATGGTGGGATCCCGAGGCTTGATGGAGGCACATCCTGCGATTTACATCCTTCAGGGTTCTAGGGCAAGAGTTCCGAGGGTCCAGGTGTTGAAAAAATGTTTAAAACAATCTGTGAATATTTTATATTTCTAAGTACTATAGTAAATTATTATAAAAAAATAATTATGTATAAAATATTAAAAAATACTTTATATTATAAAACTATAGTAAATTATTCCAACAGAATAATTATTTAAAATTAACTCTAATTATAAATCTTAATATAGTTTATTCTCGCAGAACAAACAAAATCAGAATTTAATAACAGTGCACTTACTGAAATAATTCTGAAATGAAAATCGACTAAGGCTTGCTAATGCAATGTCCTTAAGACAATTCTGGGCTGTCAAAGGTGCATCAGTTCCTCCCAGTAGTCTCCCAAGATATAACAGTCGGAGACTTGTTTCTTTGCACAAAGAACAAGTCCACGGCGAACTTTAACAAATAAAATATTTGAACAATTAGAAAGAGAGAAAGAATAGGACTCTGCTTTGATTGCTAGAAAACGGGATGAGAGAATTGACCAGATTCTCCCTCTATTTATAGCAGCAGAAAATGTGTTGCTGGAGGGACATGACTGTTCCGATTAAACCAGTAGCATTGGTTTGGTCTGAATGGGTGCAACCGGTTCAATTCAACCCGAACCGGCGCCACAATTAAAAAAAAAGGCGCGCGGATCTTTTTCAAAAGCGGGTCAACTACGCGGATCTTGTTCGGGTCAACCGGATTTGCTACGCGGATCTAATTTTGTATGGATTTAAAATTTGGGCTTTTTAATTGTGGGCTAAAAAATTAATTAAATTTTGTCCAAAAAAGATAATATTATGTTGAGGCCCAAGCCCAATCTCAATCCGAGCCGGTCGGACAGACGGCGACGGCGGCGCGCGCGCGGGAAACCATTGTCATGTACGTCTTCTCCCCTCATAAAACTTGGTACCCCCAAGGGGCCTACCCCTCTACATTTTTTTGCATTATAAATGACAAAAAACTTCTCAATTTCCTCCATGTGGGATGAAGGCATTTTTCTACTCTAAGTTTCATCCATTTATCATTTTATGGGCTTAATTCCAATTGGGCTCAATCCAATTGGGTTAATACCCATAAAAACCCAACACCAGGATTAGTCTAGTATAAGTGATAGAAATAGTGTCCCGCAAGCCAGCTGTATGACTAGCATTTATTGTTATAAATAAGGAACTATTCAATTTTGATTAATAAAAGCACTTTATTATATGGTCATATTTATCTTATGTAATAACTATCTACGCATAAGGATAGAAGTCCTTAGATCACAGGGCTATGGGACAACCCGTGGACTGATCTCCAAGGCCGTGATCTAGAACATATTCAAGAGTCGTAGAATCCAATCGAGATAGGACATCGTTGGATTCGGTTAGACTCTCACTATTGTGTATACTCCGATGAACTGGAGAACGCTCAGGTCCGCGAGCGTGACCGGGATAGTCGATACACATAAGTGGATGGCTTGCTGGGATGACAAGCGCACTGAATACCCCAATTAGGAAATAACTCACCATGGAAGCGGTAGTCGCATATCGGGGTTGAAGTTATTCCAATTTGCAATAGTATACAAGGAACGATCCCTAATTACTTGAGGTGATAGGGTTTATCTGGTACGAGAACGTCTATGCTTTGATGTGAGTTTCGACTGACTGGAGATTACCAGAAAGTCTCCGTGAACTCATGTTGGGTTTAGAGGAACTCGTATGCAGGTTCATATCATCAACAAAGTATCCATTGACCCGACTTGATAGGTTGGGAAAATTCTCCTATGGATTTCTGTGAGAAACTAATTCTGGTAAAATTCCTTGGCCAATGTATCTGACGACTTTATGTAAGTAGCTCATAAAGATTAAGTCAAAGAGAATTATTTCGAGACCAGAATGCATAAGGTCAAGACAAAATAAAAGGGAGACCGATGAAAGACCATGCCCTTAAGTCTCGACTGGGAGATTGATCAATGGAGAGATTATGGCGTATATGGTAATTGTAAATGATTAAAAGGTTCACTGAATTAATTCACCAGTGATTGGGCTCCATGGGCTTGTGGCCAGACATCGATCGTGGAGTGTGGGGGAATTCCTAAAATTGGCAGGGGTGCTAATTTTGGAATGATCAGTCGATAGAGTGTTCGACTGATTTAAAGTATTTAATACTTGAATAATTAAATTAATATTTAATTATAACCCACGACCAATTATGTGGTGAACATATGGGGGCATACACAATACACATGAAGCGAAAGCGAAGGAAAAGGAAACAACTGGGTCGACCGAATCGATTGGGTCGACTGGGTCTGAAAAATCGACTGGGTCGATTGGTGACTGGGTCGACCCAATTGAAACAAATTGGATCCGATTGGAATTGGATCGAGATTATAAATTAAATTGGAATTTAATTTGTGAGTTAATTGGATTTAATTAATTATAGAAAGATTTAATTAAATAGATTTGGAGTCTAATTTAATTAATTGGGAGAGTGGTTAATTAATTGGGCTATTTAATTTTAGATTAAATAAAGCCTGGTCAAAGTTAATTAACTGGGCCATGAATTAATTGAAAGACTTAGTCTTCTAATTAAAGAGGGTCATGACCCATGTAGGAGACTTGGAGTCCTAGTCCTAGGAGGATTAGGAGAATGAGATACCTATAAATAGGGGACTTGATGTCATATCTCAAAAACAACTTTCAAGAGCCAAAAAGCCAAGTCAAGAAAAACTCTCCATCTCCTCTCCCTAGTGAAATCGGCCAACACCCTTTCTTCCTTAGGAAGAATTTTTCGATTTCGTTCTTGTTCCAAATTCATTTCCTAAACCCAGATCATAATATATCATGTGTTCTAGCCGATCAGGGTATATTATATTTCGTGTAATTGTTGTGTATCAACCCATAGAGGCGCAACACGTGGGGCGCTGCTGCAGGGCATAGGATCGACCAACCGAGGTAGAATCTTGACTTCATCTGCCAACTAGGATTTGCAAGGAGACATGTATAACGTGTAACTGATTATACTGTCGTTTATTTAATATCCATATATATATATATATATATATATATATATATATATATACAACTAGAGTAGTATCCTGACAAGATTCCGTAAGAGGTCCTAAAAATTATTAAATTCCGCTGTGCATAGGGCTGTTTATCTTACCGAATCCCAACAAGCTTGGACATCTGAATTATAAAAAAATAAAATAATAATAACATCACATGAATGAAATGATAGCGTATGGTTAAATTGTCAAATTAGCAAAAAATAAATAAAATAAAATAATAGTTTGTACATGAAAACTCCTTCACCACATGGTATAAATATGTATGGTAAATATCACATCACTATCTTTTATAGGGTTAAAATTAACTAATTAAGTCTGACTAGATGAGTATAATTAGGTCTGTCAATGGGGCGGATTTCAATTCGGATCTGTCCGAATTCGGTCCGATTTATTAGGATAATTGTCCAATTAGAGATTCGATAGACCTGATCTGATTATAAAGATCTGTAGTCCGAAATTCATAGAGCGAATATGGATTTAGGTCGATCTGATCCGTTAAAGATCCGTATCCGACAATAAATAAAAAGAAAGATATATATATACATATTTTTTTTATAAAAGTAAGTATCATTAATAATATTTCATCGTCAATTTAAGAAGATAGTAATTTATAACTCATTTATAAATTTATTTAAAACAATATTTTATTCTACAAATATGAATATAGTAAAGAAACTTTGAACATGTGAGCTAAAATTAAATAAAATTAAAAAGTTAATAAACTTGTTTTAGGAAAAAAATATTAATTTAGTTTTTTAAATGAAAATTTATTGAATCCAAAAAAAATTCGATATCCGGCTAAATTCGATCAAGATTCGTTCGATTCAAAAAATTTCGATCCGAGCACAATTCGAGCAAGATCCAAATTCGATAGAATTCGATCCGATATAAAGCTGAATCTGAATGAGGCTAATCCGACCAGAATCCGACCCATTGATAGTCCTAAGTATAATATGGCAATGGGTTAGTCCATGTCTCAATGGAGCGAAAAAGATGGACCACACCATTTCGCTATAACTAATCTGCGGGCCGAAATTGAGTATATGGGCTAATCTTTTTGGGAAAACCGAATGGGCCACCGGCCTTCAATATCATGCTTCGTTGTTTATGATAAATTTAAGTATTTAACTGAAAATGATGGAGTGATTTACATATTAGACACATATGCCCTTTTGGAGAAATTATATGGTATAACACCACGTCATCAAGTACAGTTTAGCCGATCAATGTAACTATTACACGTGGAGTGAAATCTCATATCACTCCATGTTCTCTTAAAATGTAGAATTTTGAAATTGTGTTCACATTACCCGAAAAATGGGTGATATGGATTCTCACCTTACATGTAATTGGTCGGGTGCACCATATGTGCTTGATGATGTGATGTATTGGTTATACTAAATTCCTTAATGATAGGGTATATTCTTATAAAATATTAAATAATGATTGGTATATCTATATTTTTCTGCATACCATCTCTTTTTTATTTTTTCATTAAAGCTTTTTTTATCTTTAAGCCTTCTTCTCCATCTAGCTAGATCCCTTTGAGAAAAATGCAAGATACTCTTGTACTTTGTACTTGTACTATTTGAATATATAGGAATGATTATGTGAATAATTAATCGTACACTAAAATTATGTTGTACTTACTATTCAACATTATGCATGACTGTTCAAATAGACTACTAAAATTTATAAAGTTTCAGTGACAAAAATTTATTAATATTGTGGGATTCGATATTTACATAATAGTTTCATGCACATTTCACATAATACTATCTTAAATAAAATAAAAAAAGTGAATTGCACTTTTGGTCCCTCTTATGATCTGACTTTATCACTTTCGTCCCTTTTAAATTTTTCGTAGCAGATGCATCCCTCTTATCAATATAGTGTATCACATTAGTCACTCTTATCAATTTCGTGTAATACATTCATCCCTCTTAAATTTTTCATAGCAGATTCGTCCCTCTTATCAATGTAGTATAACACATTGGTCCCTCTTAAATCTAAAATACATCCTAAAATAGAAGTAAAATTTCATTTTTAACCATATAAAGTGGCTGCTTTTCAAAATTGGCCCTTTATTTTGGTACCTCGACAATATATGTCATTCATTGTGTCATCGTAATCAACTTCAGTCCTTATCATCAAATTTTTTTAATTATCACTGGAAATCATCAATTTATGTCTACTCTGACTGAAAATTTTAATTTTAGCAAAAAACATCATTCATCGAGTGACACTTGTTGGTCCCAAGTGGTCAGAAGAGGTTTAGAGGGGGGGGGGGGGGGGTGAATAAACCTCTTTAAAATTTTCTTGCAATTTTAACTTTAAAACTTTTCTTCAACTGAACAGACTAAGCTGATCAGATTAGTAAGTTACAACTCTGTTCGCGAACAAATCTTTGAACAGATTTGTTGACCACTTGTCTGATGGTTACTTAGCTGATTTGTTAAAATCAGTTTTAATACTTAGAGTACTTGCAGCGGATTTTCAAAGTGTTTTTCACAAGTATTCTTAGCAGTTTGAAAAATGTTTCCCCAGTTTTGTAAACTCCTTTTTAACTTCTTTTCAAACAGTTAACTTAGTGTGTTTTATGCAATCAGTAAATATGCAGTTTTAGAACAATGTAAAAACACAATCAATTTTTATAGTGGTTATATGGATTTGAATATCCTTTAGTCCACTCTTCCAAGTCACTCAGATCTTGGGTTATACTATAATCACAAAGTTTACAGTATACTCTGCTTGCGTCGAACAACAAATGAAACGACCACAAGTTCGCAATAGGAAATCACACAGAAGACCTATTCTCTGAAGTTTGATCACTCACAAAGATGGATCACAACTCCGCACAACACTCTTGTTTACAAAATCACTCAGAAGATGTAATTTTTCTTGATTCTTCAACTCTGCTTTCGTCAACAAATGACTCAGCTGATGAGTGAGCTGTTCTTGAGACTTAGGAGAATTCTGCTTCGAAAATTTTCTCTCAGAAAGTGTGTTTTTTTTTCTTCTTCGTCTCTCTCAGCTATTTATACTTGAGGATTGAAAAGTGTCCGTTGAAGAGAGACAAGATTCAAATTCCTCGAGTACTGGTCCTTAAAATCCGCGAACGGCTCTTTTGCAGTCTGTCCGTACTGAACAGTACTATTCTGCAGGCAGCATTAAATGCAGCATTAAATGCACTCTTCTGATGCGAAGCATTTCTTCAATCATTTGTCTTTAATAACCTTGTACTTCAGCATTTATTACTCCAAAGGGCATTTATTACCGTTGGGAACACTTCTTGATCTTCTTCACTTGGCTGACGAAAGTATACGTCTGATGGTGAACTCGGCTGATCTCAAACTTGAACAAATCTGATTTGAGTCGGCTGATCTTCACTAATCTGATAACTTTACTTCAGCAGATCAGAAGTCTTGGACCTTGAAACTTTGACTCTTCTGATTGTCTTCATTGCTTAGTCAAAATTCCTTGATAAGTTTATCAGCTAAGTTACTCCATACTTAGCCAATTTCTGAAGTTTTGGAATGCATCAAAACCTCCCTTATCAATCTTTCTTTAGTGCCTTCATCTTCATCTTCATCCAACAATTTTCCCCTTTTTGATGATGACAAAACTTCAGCTAAGTACCTGTTGAATACCTAAACTAAAGATTGTAATCCTCAAAATTTTCTGAGATAGAAAAAGTTTATTGGATTGAATTTGGACATTTTATTGATGTTTAAAGTGAATTACATGTACAAATTCATCAGATGAGATTTCTGAAAAAGTAAACTGATTACAATTGATTTTTCAATTTCTAACTATCAGCTTCTTCATCAGATTCGAGCACTTCTTCATATTCATAAGATGATTCTTCATCATCTTCTTCTTCATCAGCTGCTTCTTCCAAGGTTGCTTTGGCAGCTTCCATCTTCTCCTTAAGTTCTTGTTCTTGAAGAGCTTTCAGAGCTTCCATAGCTTTCCTGGCAGACTCAGTGTTCTTGTACTTGGTATCTTCTTGTTCAATCTTCTCTTCTTCTTCTACCTTTCCAAGTTCTTTAGTCTTGTCAGCTGTTTCTTCAGTTTCCTTGGCTTCAATGGTTGCAGCAGCATTTTCTTCCTTAGTTGTTTCTTCAGCAGCAGGCTCCTTTGCTGGTTCTTCAACAACAGTCTCTTTAGCTGATTCTTCAGCAGCAGATTCCATGGCTGATTCTTCAGCAGCAGTTTCCTTAGCTGGTTCTTCCCTTTTATCTTCCCCCTTTTTGTCATCATCAAGTCTGATGACTTTAGAAGGTTCAACAGCAGGGTTGAGAGCAACTGTTGGAATCTTTGCTTCAGCGCACAAAGCCTTGAGATTCTGATTTACAACATCGTGACTAGCTGTAAGATTTTGAATATCAGTGCTGATGATGTCAGTCTTGTCATTGAAGTAATCAATATTCAGGTTGACAGTTGCAATTTCATCTTGTACAGATTGTACAACATTTCCCACTTCATTCAGCAACCCTAGATTGACTTCCTTTTCTTCTTCACTGACTTTGATGAAGGTTGCAGTCAGATCAGCGATCTTGTGTTCAGCTCTTTGAAGTGCAGCATGAAGATGATTAACATCGATCTTCACATCCTCCACATTTCTGTTCATTTCAGTCAAGCTGTTCACTAACTGCAAGGAGTGATCCTCAGGAATAGGAATACTTGTGATTTCAGTCTTGATGATTTTTTCTGTAGACTGTTGCACAGATTCCAGCTGAAGCTTATTTGATTCTGTCAATTCTTCCTTAAGCTCTGTCTTCAGCTCCTCTTTAACCTTCAACAGCTGCTTTTGATGCTTCTCTTCCAGTTCCCTTAGAGAATCTTCCATCAACATCTGGAAAGCTTCCATCAGTGATGAATGTTCATCACCTGATGAAGCAGAAGCAGCAGCTTCATCCTTTTCTTCATGTTCCTGGTGGACAGGAACTTCTTCCATCTTCACATCCTGATGATCTGCAGAATCCTCAGCTTTCCACTCAATGGCTAAGGGTTCATCAGCAATCTTCTCAGCAGACTTGTCAGTGGCCTGTTCAGCAGACTTGTCTTCATGCTGGTCAGCAGACTTAACAGCAGTCTGATCAGCAGACTTGTCTTCAACAGCATGATCAGCAGGCTTGACTTCAGGCTTGTCCGCAGCTTTATGTTCATCAGTTATGTCGTCGTAGAACAGATTAGTAATTGTTCCATCATCATTGAAGCATGTAGTCTGTCTAATCTGCCTTACAATAATCCAAGGGTTGACAAATGCATTGTTTCCCTTAGGGATTTCATAGTACGGTTGTACTTCCTTGCCAAAGATGATTTGTTGGACACTTGGCAGCAGTGGCAAGTCGCTTGAGCATCCTTGCTGATATTTTGACTTTTTGACCCATCTCTTCAGGGCAGTCATGACAGCAAACTTAATTGCTCTTTCCTCAGCATCTTCAGACTTCTTTTTCTTTTCAGGCAAGGTGCTTTTGATTTTATTGGCCTCCTCTGATGCAAAGCTTTTTGCATAGTTATGCATGACTTCTCTTACATAACTAGGATCAAGGGCCTTCTGGATGGAGTTTGTCTTCAGCCAAGTCAGAACCCAACGTTCTTCATCAGCTAACTCCTTCATGCTTTGAAGTTCAGTTATTGAGCTGTTCAGCCTGATATCCCTCCACTTGATATATCTTGGTTTCTCCTGGGCGAACATAGTTCTCAACATAATCTTCTGATCATAGTATGCTAGAGACTTCTCAAACTTCTTGAAAAGCTCCTTATCAGCATAAACTATCTCAAAAGCTTTTCTGACTTCAAACTTGTCCTTTGACTTGAGTTTGGCAGCAGGCAGCAAGATCTTTTTCTTGTCTTCTTCTTCATTCTTGCCTTCTCCAATCTTGATGCCACCACCATGGACAGGTCCATAGGCATCAGTTTTGCTCTTTTCAATCACCATAGCCAGTTCAGCAT